>JAPUBX010004052.1:16635-508050 GCA_028672205.1 Proteocephalus fallax | reverse complement strand
TCATGGAGTTGACTGACGTTTGGGGACACCCTCTGGCGGAATACTGGCTGCTATTAACTAATCCCATTTTCCTAGATCTCATAACCACTGGGACATTACAGAAGTTGTCGTTCTGTCTACCTTAATTCGGTTGGGCTGTTAGGATAAGAACAGATCTATTATTGAACCCTTCAGTAACACTTTATATAAGGGTTGGTATAGAGTGTTCGGAAAGCACAGGGTTTTTATCCTTAAGAAATGGTAAAATGAAATTATTTAAATTGGTACTCTTGTAAAATGCAAAAAATCTTAGTGTTAAAATGAATTATTGCCATCGGTTAGACTCTTAATTAAAGTGTGCTTCACGTTCGCTGATCACTTACAACTGGGGTTTTCGTATGTTTGCAGTATCATTCATGTCAACGATTCAATGAAAAAAATCCATTTCCTATAAATTAGAACTACGGATATAATTGTATTTCATTTTAATCGTAGAATACGTACAACATTAGTTCCTCCAGTGATGAAGGATTAACTTGGCTGTTTCGTTGGCGGGAATTTCGAAATAGTTTCGTTTCTCTCAGGCGTGCATAATCGGCACGTTTCGGAAACTAATTTGGGAACACGTTTGGGGTGTTTGTAATGCATAAAACACCTTTCGCTTAAATTTCCATAACGCCGGGATATAATATGTCAAGTAAAGACGCTTGCGAAGTTTCAATTGAGTCCCCAGTGGCCCCTGCGTCACAAAGGTAAAATTTATTTAATTGATTACATATGTAGTTCTCCCAATACCCATACACCGTGTACGGCGAAACGCGAAAATCCGTGGGTGCAATCAGTTGGGACTTTGGTTGATGTTGAAGTACCCACGAAAATGTCCGACCATGACTGGCCCTCTCTCCAAGTTCACAATGACGGAACTATTTCCCCACAATCTTGTGGTCCAAAAAATTCTGCCAGAGTTAAGGATACAGTATGTTTTCCGTATATATAACAGACAGGCTCTTCCTCAGCAAACGGCAATAGTTAAAGATCCAAACGAAAAGAAGTCTGGTTTCGTTCGCCAAAAGAACAAGTGGACTACAGTGTCAGTAGATTACACGTATTCAAAAGCTTCTGCCATCGAGGCGAAGAACACAAATGAATCAAAGACAGCAAAGGGTTCGATATATTTTATATTAATAGCCTATTATTAGTGGAAACCGGAAAGGTGAGTCCTACTGCCCGTAGTGCTGCGCGGGAAACCCCAACTTTCTCGAATGCCCCAAAATCACGAAGTTTCCTGCGCATGGCCAGAAACCAAAGACCACCGAAAAGAGTGGTAAGTAGCTCTCACTGTTCGTTTCCTTAATCGTCGATGAATAAATCCAATTCCGTTTTCGTCAAGCCCCGCCGTCCTCCACCAGGCAACATGTCGACTGCAAGCGTGTCAACGGAATCGTCAAAGCCTTACACTAATGGTTTCATCCGTAAAAGTGACAGAGGGCGTAACCAACAGCCTTTCAGCCAGCTTCAAAACGTTATACAATATCCCATTTATCAGCAACCTATAGGAGCATCACAACTGCCTAACCAATGTGCGTGTCTATGTCTTTCTTAAAGTCATGTTATATCAATCCATTATTTAATTACAACGTTCCTTTTTAGCCTTTGGATTTCCCTTTGTCATGATTTACGCAGACAACTACATGGGCATTGATGCAACGGCGCCAACCCCCCTTGTTGCTCCAGGACCACCGGAATCCATTGACGCAACTTTTCTTAATCCTCTTTCCCAACCTGGAACAACTGGACCATCGATTTGGACATCCGTCATAGACGCAACCAAAACCACCGAAGCCCCCACCACCAGCGCTGGGACTAGCGCCGTTTCGCCGTTGTTCCGCCCACAAGGAGTCTTCCATTTTGATCCCGCCATGGGCCAAGTCAATCCCGATGTCTTACTCCAATCACGCCTTCTCCACCAGATCGACTTCTACTTTAGTGAAGATAATCTGGCTCGTGATACATTCCTTCGCCGACACATGGACGAATCTGGCTGGGTACCGATTAGCGTAATAGCCAAATTTAATCGAGTCGCCTCGTTGTCCACTGATTTGGAGAAAATAATGCAGGTTCGTTTAAAATCCCTTTGCCAATGGTACTTAATTGTCTTCATATTAATATTATGTTACTGGGGAATACATCTTAAGTTAACTTACATGGGTTATGCTTTTTATGAAGCGTTTCGTGAATCAATTTAACAACCAGTTGTTCTTTCAAGGCTCTTGCTGCTAGTCAGGTTGTTGAGCTCAGCGCGACTGAGATGTGTCTGCGTTGTCGCAAAAATCCTTCTCAATGGTTTATCTCGAGCTCTGCGCGTGCAAGCATCGGAGATATTACCGTCACTTCTCCTGTTTCGGTTGAAACCGAATCAGATGACAAACCATCTAGCGGCGATGTTGTGCCCCCAATTTCACCGCTTAATCCCGATGCACCGGAATTCGTTCCCACCCATGGCAAGTTACCGTTTTTTACGATAAACTGCAACGCAAACGTTCTAGTATTTTTTGTAATGATAGTTTGATTAAATGGGCGTACCTAATCTATTTTATCTGAAATGCAATGCATCGATTATATAAGGGTTTCCGAGTTTTAAAATTGGGTTGGTTAAATCTTTATTATGAGCCTATATTTACCCTCGTATCCTAGCGACTTTGAGCATTTTGAAATACGGTCAATATAACCCAAACAGACGGCCTTTTTTTTATCAATCATCGGCTCTGTGTCTTCCATCGAATGTGCCATTTAACATGATCGCATCACGTTATCGAACGCCCAAGTTCTAAAGCCATGCATTTCTATGAACAAATTATTCGGGCAAATCTTACAATTTTCTTCATAAAAAAACCAGTCGAATGTTTTATGTTTTCCAATATTTAAATGAATTTAGTGGTTTTTCATTGTAATTATGTTCGTTGGCGTTTCAATCCGTATAGAACGTTCCGGTAGACACCATGCGGGCAAACATTAGAAGTTTTTGTGTTGCCTTTTGAATGCCCCCGCTTGAAGGCTTAATGTAAACAGAACATTTCACACAAAATCTGCTTGAATCTATGTGATACCACAACTTCACTTGATGTTCGGTCACAGCACACCGTCAGCGTTAATCGTCCGCTCTTGCACCCTTGACATTGGTTCATTTGGTGGTTCGTTTTTTACTCTTCCCGTTTATTCGTTTTCAGGTGCACGTGGTAAAAGGCCCGATGCTTTAGGCGATAGCCAGACACCCGATCTGTTGGTTGCTAAGTCCGAGGCGATGGATATTAACGCAGAAGAAATGCAATTCGTTCTTGACGAGTTTCATTCCAACGCGGCGGCAACCCCCCACGGAGACCCTTTGCCAAAGATAGAGGAGGAGCCAACGAATGTACGTGTAAACGTTAACACAAAATATGTACCCTTTTTGTTCCATGGTCTTTTTGCCGTTTACATGTAGACTTAGTCTTGGGTCTTATATATGGCATTGGCGTTTTTTACAGAACCGGAATCGCCAAACTTCCTGTATGTCAAGTGACGAGGACATTGATGACGTCATGCTTTCACGTCTCCTAGTTATTGCAACGTCCGCATCCTCCCGACAAATCACCAGTCGCATAACAGACCCCCAAACGGACGTCCAGGGATTCAGATTATCGCGGCCATTGTAAGTTCCACGTGATGAGTTATGCTGATAGGCTTTTGTGCCGGTTTGGAAATCTGATTGTGTTGTAGAGTCGTTGGGTTACCTTAAAGGGCTCATCCGGACGGAGCTGTAACGTAATTGTAGACTATTTATATCTTCGTGTGTAGCGTGTAGTATCCTCAATCTGTTCGCGAGTGACCCTGGTGCCGGTTCCTGGGTCAGGCTACCGAAAATAAGCCGGCGTACTTGCGTGTGTCCGCAATTCTGCAATTTGGTCGAAAACTGCCACATTAACCGGAATTTAGCCAGACTGACTTCTGCATGTTGTCCCTTGATTGCTTTGGTGTCGGATTATGCCGCGGCCACTTCCGCGTCCTCGGGTGGCCCTGGAGACGCCACATGTAAAATATTCACACGAATCCTCATCTCGGGGCCGTACGAAAATCAAATCGAAAATAGTCTGTCTCATTCAATTTTAAGAGGAAAACATCTTCCATCGTCGTGGCAGTAATTTTATGCGCATTAAGCATGTTGTTTTAACTGTATATTACGTTTCCTACTATTTTCGTATGTTCTCGATCTAGTGTTTAATCGGGGTGTGTTCGCTATTGGTTTGGGTGAGGAGTGCCAGCCAGAACCCCCCACCGCTATTATTATATATTGTTGTAAAAGGCGTTTATTTCCAATCTAATTATCATTAATTTTATTTCAAAAGGCCCGACGACAGACTGGTTGATGACATCAACACAAAGTTGCGTGAACTGGCCGCGGATTTTTCTTCGACCACGTCAACAACCTCCGTCCGAGGAGCAGCCCCCGTAAGCCGCTTCCTGACCACTTTTAGGTGTTTGTTCTCTCTCTCTCGGTGTCTCGTGTCCTTAATGTCTGTCGTCGACTGCGTACATGGCCTAATTCCGCATTCTCTCGGGACACTGGCATCCGTACTTGCACTTATACGACGCTCCTGGATGCCGGCATTAATGCGTCGATTTTGCGCATTCATTAATTCGCACACTGCATTTGATAGTTCGTTCGTTCGTCTTTCTGACCCAAAGTAAATTGCGTTCACCTATTTGTATTATTCGAGGCAGTCATTCACTTCAGTGCCTGTCAGTTATTTCCGTTTAAACGTCGTGTGATAGCTTGCTGACGACGTAACCTCGCAACATATGTGCATACAATGCACCTGGTGATTGATAAATTACCACATGGATCAATTGACCAAAATAAGGTTCTGGGGGATATAAATTAGGCTGTCACAATGAATGACCCTGTCAATTTTTCATTAACCCTTAGTTGTATTGGTTCTCTGTCAAATCTTAGAATTTTCCCAACATAAATGACACACCGGGAGCCCTCTCGGCTATCCCTATTCAACAGCCCATTCCGTGTTTCAATCTCATGGCTGCCGCCGCGCCATCACAACCTACTGGGATCTCTGTTCCGGCAGCGTCGTTGCTGGGCAACGTACCCACTCCTAATACTTCGACGGCGGCTGCAGCGGCCGCTCCATTCCTGGCCCCCGGGGCCACCCTCCTGCCCGCCGTTCTGGCCTATCCCACGAGCTACCTTTCTTCCGTTGCTGCATCTGCCGCATCGGGTCTGGCATCTGCGCCGCAAGGACCAGTGAGTCCCGGTGCTGCTGGCGCCACGCAACGCAACTGTTCGAGGATGCCTCATCCCACCCCGCTTCTATGTTCTCGTAAGTCTCGGGTTTTTTTTTATTTCTCCCTTGATTGCCCTGGGGTCAACCGTCATCTCAGCGTTGTTAACGTAAATTATCCCGGGAATTCGGTCGGTTGGAGAGGTTGGCTTAATTTATATTTCTAGATTATATACCGCAAAATCGTCCCGGTGTTGCTGCCATTGCCTCGCCTTTGAGCTACTGGGAATCCTGCACTCAACCTTCTTTGATTGCACAGAAGGAGCAGCTGAGAGTCCTCCAGAGATTCTGCAACAACCACAACTACAGCAACGAATTTACGGCACCTTGGAACCTCCAGACGCCACTCTCCAATATACCAGAGAGATTCGGAATGAGTGGGTCAGCTAAAATTTATATTTCACCATGCTGGTAAACAATCCGAAACAACGGCAGCAACGGCTCCTGTCTTTGTAGGTTACCTAACCCCTATTTCGTCTTGCACTGACCTAATGCAGTTAGTTCATGTTTGCCACGTGGCAATTAGCACCACGAAAGCGCTGCTTTCCTTTGCGGCGGTCGCGTGCTTTGCACATCACGCCGAGCTTAGCAACGAAACAATCACACTTCATACACGTATTCACACTGCCAAACACGTCTCACGGTGTATTTAATTGGCAGTGTTTGTCATTTAAACCGTAATAATAGTTGTTAGTCTGTGTTGAAATTCGAAACCATACACTTATCAATGGCGAAATTATTGAAAACCCCAAGCATCAGAAGTCAGTCAGAAAATGAAAGCCTATCTGTATATCGGTTGATGGATATTTGATTTGTAACACACATGTGCTTATCACCGCCGTTTTTCCAACGATATTGCTATTCGCATCGTAGTTTGCAGAAAAACGCGAATTTCAGTCGACAAATGCATAGCAAAGATGGTTTAGCAGAGGCTATACGTGCATGCACACTGACAATAGGACAGAGCGACGGCCGTACATCAATTTCATTCTCTCGCAACCACACGCGCACGTACTCGAAAGTTCATACGTGGTGGTAATTACATTCTCGGGCTCGAGTTTACCACGGCGTTACAATTACACACCAATTTACGACAGTGTGCGTTATTGCAAGCGTTGGCGGCGGGGTATCTGTGATGGTGGTGTCTGCGCTTGAGCGAGCGAGAGATGTGATATATGGGCGCCCTCGGCCTCTTCCGTCGTGTGCACCATTGGGTGTGTGTGCGCGCTTTGTGTGTGTGTGTGGGTGCGCACAACCCCGGTGTTCGCGATCATGAGGTGGCAGTCTTGAGTTAATGCCACCCGGTCTTGCACCAACTCCTCTCTGTGCGTGTGGTTGCTGCTCGTTTTCCATGCAACCAGGTTATTAAAGAGAAACAAAGCCCGAACACTTTCTTAGTTTCAACGATAATTCGTGATATACGTATCTATTTACGTTGGAGCAATGCTGTATCACGTGTCCTCTATGTGTATGAATTGGTTGGCCCATGATTCGTCATTAATTGTACAAACTGTTGCTGTCCGATTCGAGGCCAGTTTATGGGGTTTCTTGGAAATTTGGAATGGTCGGAGTTCTCAGCGCCACCCGCCTTTGTCCACGGGGCGATTCTCCACCAATGCTTGGGCCGTTTAAGCGACACTGAACAGCAGTATTAAAAATATACGAGGGTTTATATTTTAGCGCGTTGGCATAGCTGTGGTCTTTCTTATTCATTGATACGGATTCCACAGCAACTACAGCAGCCATTCCCCTGCTCAAGGTTCGAACGCTAAGCCTTTATTATTGCTGAAAATAGGCAAGCCACGCGTGGTAATCGATTAACCCCTTTAATCGCCTTTTAGCGCCCTGGTTGCAGATGGCCCAACTTTTCCAACCCGGCCTCAATTGTTTTGCCGCGGCACCACCATCGCCAATGTTTCACTCTGCTCAAATGGCCGCCAACAGCACAGCTCCTCCACTGCAACAGGGACCTGTTACTCCCGCTACGGCGGCCGCGGTCCCCAATACCAATGCATCTCAGCCAATCTCCGCCGGCATCGCAAATCCACCCATTACGGTTGTCCAGACGCCCAAAGTCGGTCGCTCGCCGTTGTCCCCGAACCATGTTGTTTTCTCGACCTCGAACCCCGGCTTCTTTCTGTATCCTGCGGGCGCCGGTGGGGAGCTACACGCGCTTCCATTGGCGCCAATCAATGCTTCCGGCGCTCCAGTGGGTCCCCACTGCCCGCTTGGGGGTGGTCCTCCGAGACCTCTGTTCCCACAGTTTCCCCTGGAACAACAATTGCCGCCAAAGTTTTTTGAGCAAACGGACCGGGGACCACGTGTTGGCCAACCGGAGAAGATACACACGGCGTCGGGCTTCTACTCAGCGGACATTGATCCCATCCGGCCTCTTAAAACTAAGCCTGTAAGTGGAGCGTGGAGCTATTTTTCTACATGGATCGTTTGAAGTTATCAAGAGGCTAATTAGAAGCATTCTGAGGTCAGCTTGCACAATTGGCATCGCATTTTTAAAAAAATTGTCTGAACTGCGAGTCGAACCCTTGTTCCTCATGAACAGAGCTATGCTGTTGACCGCTGCACTATTTGGGCCAAACATCCTCCTATTTGGCATCCATTAGTTTCATTTGGAGGCCTGTTGGAACCCCGGTGGGCATTTCAGATGATCGTGTTTATTTTGTTCTAAATAAATAGCCGCGTGCCAGTATTTCCTGCGTGTTTCGCTGCGAATTTCTTTGTGCTCATTTCGTTTCGTTTATCTGGCTTATCACATGATGCGCCTTTTCGCTTATTTGAGGTCTTTGACCACTAAATTTTGATTTATCCTGAATCAGAGGTATCGCACAGTCTCCGGCGGTGCGACTATGAGGACGACTCCCGAGCCACATGTCGGTTTTCTCTTCACCGGCGCTGAAGGGAGTAAACGCTTTCGCACTGTGTCGGAATGCAAGTAAGTTGTCATTTCCTCGCTTTATAGAAATTTTTTTTTTTTCATGTCGTTAGGAGTATCCCGATGAACTAGCGTGTTTCCGCTATGTAATAATTGTAAGGGAAGATTGGCGACATTCGGTGTTGTTTGTTTGTTTTACAACTACTCTTGAAGGTTCTTTACAATTCAACTATTTATGTTCCGACAGATCAGTTGGGGTTGTGGGCGTGATTTAGCCACATCGACTAACCTCTTCGCGTTTTTACTTATAATGCTTCCGTTTTGGGCTTCATGGCCTTGCAAAAGCGAATACCATTATTATTATGGCGGAATCAAGTTAAAGCGTCTTATTCCCGATTTTTTTTCACAAGGCTATCATAAACTACGACCTTCATCTGGTTGAAAATAGCCACAAAACTTCCAACAATTTTCCATTGCGCCCTGTAATTTATCGGGGCGTCTGTTTGGCTAGAAATATACGTTTATTGACCGTTTGTGCTGTTCGAGCGCCATTTGGCAGCGGCAGCATCCTGTTGATGAGGGTCCTGGGTACGACTCCCATGGTACTCTACCACGGGTGTCACTGGGGACGCTGGCTTCTGTAAAAAATATACCTGCATATCTTCATGGCAACCATTAATTTAGTCTGTTTTTTTACGTCAAACAGCTTCAAAGAAATCCGGAAAAAACAATGCACTTTAAGTATTTTCTGCATTAACTAATGATCCACCCGTTTGAGATTTTTGTGAAGGAATTCGATCCAATTGGACTCAAATAATAATAAAAAACGCGTTTATTGGTTAGTTTTATGTTTGCACTAGATACTGATGCTGTAACCTTGATAATCTGACTTGCTCGGTGAAATGAAGCAACTCATAAGGTTAATGCCGAATTAGTGGTCATGAATATTGTTATAATCGAAAACAGTTTGGACATAACATTTGGACTAATCTAAATGGCAGCCTCTGCACTTCATTTCCGCTTAAGAATCCGTAACCTACGTAAACAAGCATTTTTAATACCTTCTGTTCAAAGAAAATTGCCAAAGGAATAGTTTCTCGTAACTTTTAAAAATACTTCCCGTCACCCAACCGACTTGCCATTTGTAGCACGTATTCAGTTTGGCGCCCCAAGGTAATATTTACGTAGTGTGGTTGTTTCAACGCCTAGTTCTTGCTATTTGTTTGCACTCCACTTAAAACAACAATTGTTGTGGGTGCAGCGCAATTGTTGTTTTGTGTGATAATCCGTACAATGAATCACAACGTCTATCCATCTTCACATTATCCAGAGAGATTGTCCAACAAATGTACATACATTACAACAAGCAGTTTTGTTTGAATCTAACGTAACTCGATAAAAGCCACCTGCGTATCCCAACCGAATACGGTAAAGTTCTTGTCTTGCCCGATTTAGAGAAAAAGCTGCGTACGTCGAAATCACACTGGATCGAGAATCAATTGGCCAACTAATCTGCAAGACAATTCGTTTAAAGTCCGCCATGTCGCCGCCAGCGGTTTGTATTTTTATCCGAAAATCCCGCACACAATTCCTGGGTGTGGCTGTGCACTTTTTGACTGCCGCCCGTCCTTTAGAATTCAATTTTGACGGCGCCATTAAAATATAACACACACAAATTATAATTATAAGACGAAAATAGTTTATGTAGCGCTTGCCAAAACGGCCTTCTCCTTGCATAATTTTATCTGAATTTTCAGTTTTTTTGTATTTGTGTGCTAACGCTTCGTTGCTTTGGCTACAATATTCATGCAATAAAATCACATGCATTGGTTGATTTCGAGTTGACTACTTCCTGTATTTTCTAAACAGCGGGTAACCATGGATATATCATTTTTTTCGCTTTTTCCCCCTAGTGTCCATAAGACGTGGTTCTTCAATTTTATTTATTTCTGGTGTATTCTTATTTGTACCTTGTGGTTCAATGGATCCGTGCAGGAATGTGCTAGTCATGCATATAATCTGCGTGTTTTCAACCCGGGCCCTTCTAATCTTTATGGCAAAATGGGTCGTCTGTTCTTGTAAAATGCACGCGCTGAAAACTTAAACTTGTCTTAGTTACCAGAGATGGGATAATAGAAAGCTATTAAAAACGATCACCGCGTTCATTCTCTGGATTCTACCTCTCCATCGTTAGTATTACTAACCCTAATTAGAAACTAAAAGACAGTTTCCTGGATGTTGCGGTAAATGACATTGGCATCCCGATTCTTGGGAATATTATCGACGATACGTCCTCACCGCGAATTCGCATCCATGCACCGGCGATTCTTGATCACTACGCGGAATGACGCCCAAATTCAAATGTACACTAGTGACTATGCAACGTACAAACGCCGGTACGCTGTCTCGTGTTAGGAATAAAGGTGTTGTGTTGGCATTTCGGCTAGGCTGGGCACTAAAATATTTGCAAAATTCATCATTGAAATGTCCTCAATGAAGCCGAATCACACTCGACACCCAAAATCGGTCTTCTATAATCTTACTTGCGAGGGCGCAGTTCATGAGACCATGCCGACGTCCTCTTGCCCCATGATTGAAGATTAACCAGCCTGTTTTTCTTTCTCAGCGAGCTCTCAGCCGCCCTCGGAACTTCGCCAGGTCGAGGTGATGGTGGAGCACTTGCGATGGCAGCTGCTGGCGGACCTTCAGCCAAAAATGCCTACTCTAACCACCCGAGCCAGGTTTTGTTGCAACAGCACGGATTCACACTGCACCGCTACAGCAAGTTCCATGCCGCCTGCCTTCGTGATCGGGAGGCCAAGAGTGGCGATCCTTCCCAGGCGAGTTTCTGCTCTGATTATTTAGTTTGGGTTTCAAGTTTTCTTCTGTGTGGTGCTGGGCACACGTATTGAATACAATCAACGCGTCGTTTTACAAATCCCATCTTTCTACATGTGGTTTCATTTACGTAACACAGTTGATTGCCATTACTTTCGGCAGAGACGTCGTATGTATGCGCGCGAAAGCAATGTATTAACTGTTAAACAGTATATATATCTCAGTAGTACCAAGGAGGTTTGTTGCGTGCTTAACTAGGAAAGGTTAGGCGTCACTTCATACGACGTATCTGCACTGTTGTAGGATAATGTTCAAGCGAATATTCAACAATATTCATTTCGATGAGTGTTTAGTTTATTTAAACGATTTATGTCGAATCGTCCAGTTTTTTAGGAACTCAATAACAATAATGGTCATTAGTATTACTTGTCCTATTTGCTACAGCTAATTGTTGTTTACATTGTATATGCATTATTTTTATTCGTAGGAAATGAACACAATGTATCGCTTCTGGTCATTCTTCCTTCGTGAAAACTTCAACCGCACCATGTACGAAGAATTCCGTCGCTACTCAGTAGAAGATGCCCAGAACGACTCAAGATACGGCATTGAATGCCTTTTCAGGTTCTATAGTTATGGTCTTGAAAAAAAATTCCGCCAAGACCTTTTTAAGGACTTCGAGGTAAGGTCGATTGCATCAGAATATTTCACAAGTAAACATTCTCCACAATATGAGCGCCCATAACAGCCAGAAACCCTGGGATATTTAACCGCCGTTTCGTCATAAAACCTTAGAAAACTGATCCCGTCATCGGTATATGCGCCATATTTTCATTGGTGAAGAACGGAGGCAAACCAATACGAACATTCTCATAAAACACGTACGCGGCTGGAACAAGCGGCCTGAATAATGATAAGATGGCAATGGAAGTTGGAAATAATCTAATTTGGAACAAATAACACACGGCGCAGCGACCATACGACTTGAAAACTGGCTAATGTTCGATGGCCGAAATGAAGCTGTGTTGGTTCGGATAGGTTCAGTACCTTGCTAGGAATAATTTGTTTTGTTCAAATTTCAAGTTGTCTCCCAAACGCCACACGTGCAATATTCCCGAGATTCTTCACGGCGCCTGCTCTGTTATTAGATTTGATTGAATACCACGAAATGTAATTGGGTAGGATCATCTGTGGATAGTTAACAGAAAACCACTCGATTACCCCAGTCAAACTGATGAGGTGTCGGTCTAATTGATTTCAATTTATAATTTTCTATTCTAACATCTACAGGAAGAAACCCTGAGGGACTTCGAAGCCGGTCACTTGTACGGTCTTGAAAAGTTCTGGGCCTACCTTACCTATAGCAAAAAGTCGATCAATGTTCATCCTAAATTGTCGGAACCCCTCAAGAGATACAAGACTATCGAGGATTTCCGAGCAAACGTAAGTTCTTATTATCTCCATCCGTGCTCACATATGTTCCTTCTAACCTCCACTGCGCGTCCAGTATTGCTCGTACCCTGTGTTCGTCCCTTGATCTCTCTTTCTAGGATGACCCAACTATTTAGTAAATGGTGCTTATTTATATTACCATTAGAAATGCCCTTTTAACGGCTAATATTGTGTGGCCTCTTCTCCAATTTCAGTTTGAACCCCCAGATGGTTTCTTCGTTGCCAAAAGCCGTAGGAGAACGAAGTCGGAAGTCATTCTCACCAGCTCCGACTTTCCGGCTACGGTTGTTGCTTCGTCAAAAAGTAGACATCTCACCGGAGTCCCTGCGGGTGGTTCCTCGCGGGAGGAGTCGATTTCGGACTCGGAGCATGAAAAAAAGGACAGCTTGGCACCCAAGACCGAAGACGCCGATAAAGCGGTGCCAGCGGAAGAACAGAAGGAAACGAAGCCGCCGGTAGTTGTGGAGGTTGTGAAGAAGCCCGTCCAGCCAAAGAATTTCCCTCGACCACCACCTGCAGCCCCGGCACTACCGCAGCAAGAACAGGCGGCCGCTCCAAAACCACACAGCAGCTCGAATACAAACAAGAAATCGGGGCATAATAAGAAAAGGCCATCTGCTAAAGGCGACCCAAGCAAACAGCAAGCGCCACAAGCCAAAAATGCATGACCCCTAGGGATTTTCGTTGGACAATCCGAAGTTGCAGTATTTCCTACCATAGTTTCTCAATCTACAACAGCCAAACCAGCTTCTCGATGATCACGAGGATGATGATGCTGTTATTCACAGTGTTCATACCAATGATAGTATTACACAAATTAACTAGCAACTAGTTAACCGAACAAACTAGCCAAACTATACAATAAAACCGCTGTGCCCCATCGGGATTCCCTTTTCCTAACGTGCCTTTTCCGCAACTCATCCCGAAATCGTTTTTCCACACGCTTCACCCACTCCAGGACTTAAAAATGTAAAAGAAAATCCAAAAATATCTTGGTAGAGGTTTCAATTGACTCTGTTTCAAAACCACACCTCTCAAACCACCTGTCCCCTTTGCTTCTTCTTGTCCGTTTATTTCGATTTTGCTTGTAATTGGAGGGTTCGTAGTCCTTGTTTCGCCTTTTCCGGTCCTCTCTCCCCGCTCAATCACATACCATATTCGAGAACGATGCAATGCAAAATCTGTTGTCGGTTAAACATCCTACCCCACGCCCTTCAGGAATAGTCCCGGGCAGCCCTGGTGTTGCTCCCAAAAACCCCCCAGCTTCCCATCGGTTTCATTTTTACCGGCTTCCAGATTTTCCCATCATTGATATTATTTTAATAGTCGTTAATGTCAAGGTGTGCGTTGACATGTTTATATGTATAGGACGTTGGAGAGTTGTCCTTGCTCCAATCGTCTATGCTGTTGCACAATAGTTGGAGTTCCTGTTAACCCACGTTTTCTACACCCACCCACATCTCTGCTTGTGCGTCACTCGTCTCTCCATGTGTAGGTTTGGGTTGTTCTGGCTTTTCGATAACTGCGCGAATGGTACAGTGTCGAGCTGTTTTGACTCCGCTTTGACCGATAAGTTGGTGGTAGCTGTTTAATCCCCACTCAGATTTTCGAATCGTCTCATCCCCATTTATTCAAACTCACGTAACCCAGTTTTCCTGGTCCAATATGCGAGTTTAATCTCTTTGTCTAAACACACAAACACCCCTCCCATTATGCGTTAATGCTTATGTGCTACTTCCTCTCCAATCCGCAAATATACAAACTTGGGTTTTAAATTTTTCCTTAATGCTGTTTCAATATTGCCGATAATAAGATGTGGTCATTCGCTGGTATAATTTAGGGGTCAATGGAATGATTCTATGGTGGTCTTGCGACGTCTCCACTAGACGCGGCATTATGGCATAGTGGCCTATTTCTTTTATCAGCGAATAAGTGTAATTGGGGTTTTGTAAACACGTTAGGCAGGTGTCGTGTGTCAACACAGAAATTCGGGCTATCTGCGACGGAGACCTGGTGCGTTTTAGCATTTGTGTGCTATACAGGTTAATTACATATAAAAAATGTGCTTCAGATATCGTGACTCATTCCATACATAATGACAAAGCGGTTAATGGCGGAAACAGGTTTATGCTGCGTGCATGTTCGAACAGGGAAAACAATGGCGTCGGTGTTGCGCACCAATAGACGGTCAAATAAAGGGAGTTAAACTATAATCGAATTAGCACCAGTGTAGGCAGTTAATAATTCTACAGTTTTCCACCTCGTATCATAAAGAAACCGGTGCATTTTGAAAGTGAATGTCGCATGGTCAAAAAGAAAACCTCAATTTTTACGATGATTTCACGGTTGCATTGCAGTTGAATATCTTATCGGAAATGATTTCAGCTACCTAACGTTGACCCTTTAGCTTTCGAACAGATATAGATTTGTTAATTTCAAGTGAATATGTGTACTTTTAGAATTCCGGTTTGAAAACAGAAATATTCGGTCGGGTCAAGGTTGAATAATAACGTGTGGGGTTCATATGATCCCAGTTATGCGCATTTTTAATCCCATGTTTTCTATTTTGTTACTGTGAGCTGTGAAAATAGATAAATAAGAGAACCTTCCTTTCCGTGGCTACGTTTTCGCACACTCTTCACTTGATGCCGGAGCGAAAGCCGTCAAGGGAGTTTTCTTGGACTTCGCCTCTCCTTTCAACACTATCTAACGCTCCCGCATCCTTTCTCAACTATGTGAAGATGGCGTTGAAGGATGGTTGATTAATTGGCTTCAAAACTATTTTTCTATCCGACGCCAACACGTAAAAGTCGGAAATTAAACACACGGAACTATATCTTACCCCCTGTATCATATCTTCTCTATTTCCGAAACGAATGAGGCAAAAAAAGGAACGACTCTGTAGCCAGGGGAGCTATCGAGAAATTAAACCAATTTCGATCAGGATCAAAGCAGAACACCGAAACCCGAATACCTCTGGAAAATTCTAAACAGATTGACAGAAACCCGCCGCCCATATCTGCCAAGTGGTGCCCTAGACCTTGATGCTCTGAACGATGGCTTTATTTTCAAATCTTCATCTCCAATATGTAAGGATGGCGTTGAAGGATGGTTGATTAATTGGCTTCAAAACTATTTTTATAATCGACGTCAACATGTAAGAGTCGGTAATGAAGCCTCCACCTCCTTGCAAATAACTGCGGTGCACAACAAGGCGCAGTGCTATATCCCTTCCTTTTCAACTATTACACGTCTAGCCTTCGGTCCCCTAACGACATGACACTTATTAAATACGCGGATGACTTGACCTTATGCCATGCATGCAAGACGGATGGTGATTCTCAAAAGCTCGGGCAGGCAGTCACTGAGGTACTCGAGTGGTCTTCGGAGAATGGTCTTTTGATGAATGCATCAAAATGCATCTATATTAGATTTTCCCTGACAGCCGCTGTTGACACTCCCGAAATCCCTTCACTCCATAATTTCGCTTCGAGCTCAAAATCTAAATTCCTCGGCGTTATTTTTAACAGTCGGTTATCATGGAGTGATCATGTGGAGGCCGTCTTTGGTAAATTCCGTCGACTCTGCTTCCTAGTTCGTCGTTTCAGGAGACTTGGCTTAAGCTCTAGCCACATAAAAACCTTTGTACATGCCTGTATAATTCCCCTTATTGTATATTGTTCTCCAATAATTTTCCCCGGCCTTAAATGTTCTTTCTTTTTCACCCTTCATAGACTTTTTAAAATAATCTCGTTTTCTAGTGGTCTGCCTATAATCTCTATTCAAGAAGTCATCGTTCAACGCTACTTCAATAGTTGTTCACTAATTGCTGCTGGTATTTTCAGTGACCCCTCCCATCCCCTCTATTCAAGTTTATCTGAATGTAAATCTCTTCGACCAATGTGTAGACTATGCCGTTCAATACCAACAAGAACAGCGGCATATCGCAACTCGGTCATTCCCTATTTGTCCCGATTTTTATTATCACCAGAGCAGTTGAAATAGGAACTAAAAGACACTTTTCACATCTAATACTTGTCATATTGCCTATTTTTACTGCTGAAAGTTTTGGTCCTCGTGCTATCAATAAAGCCATTACAATTATTATTATTATTAGTTCAACTCTTAGTCAATACACATTACTAGAGCTCCTTCGTTAACTGTTTGCGGACGCGGCGGGCTAAGTAGCTAAACGGAAATAATTGTTATTAATTCTAGTCTCGCGGGTGGAGGGTGGGTTTATCGTAGGTCTGGTCGCTTTTACCGGGTTGTAGACGTTTAGTATTGGCTATACGCGCTGCTGAGAAAGTAACAAATTGAAAGTTGCGTATTTATGTACACTCGAGTGTTCCCTCTTCACCTTTGTTATATCAAGCTACTCACTGTCGCTACGGCGCTGATCTCACCTGAGAACATTCTGACAATAAAGTCACATCCGAAGGTACCAACGCACGGGTCGGCCAATTTAGAAGCAGTGTGCTATTTACTAATAGGACAAAATAGCTCTAGACTAGACGTCGGCGCTCTTTCGCAGTAGTCGTTCAAGTTTTCATTTAGAACTGCTGAAGCATTTTGCATGATTAAAATAAACCTCGTTATAAAACGATCTCTTATGAAGGTCGTTTTAATTTACTCAACTTTATCTACTTGATAGTTTTTGTAGAAGGCAGCGAATTTCTTAAGCGGAGTCTTCTCAACCGTGAAAATATTTTATGAGACATAAAAGTGCTGACGTTTGGACATGTATTGCGTCATAAATAATGTTTTAATTATTATTAAAAGTAGTACACTGCAGCAATGGATGTTTATTGTCATAGAAACGTAGTTCTAAGGACTCTGTTATTATATTACAAAGCCTACATCAAATTGCCACTAAGCATATTCAACTAAATAAAAAAGCACTTTGTTGATATTTGGTCCGCCAATCTGATTTTCGCCTACAGACGTTTTATAACGTACAAGGCTACAAAAACCGATGGGCAATTGTTTAATTATCTATGAACCCAGATTTGTTGGTTGATCAATTGAATTAAGAAGGTGTCGGTTTTCGCTCTCGCATATCCCGATACTTATGATGCTTGAAACTGCCAAAACTGTGGTAGACGAATATTCACCCGATGAACGATAGCATTCTGCTAAAGCAAACATCGAAACACCACATAATTAATTGCTCTGTTATTTTGGACCCAAATGGGAAGGTCCGCGGAATGGCCGGTGTGGATACAAACTTTTTATTGATTTGAAATGCCCAAAAGAACGAAAAAGGTTCTATGTTTTCGAAATATAATTAAATATCCGCGAATAAAACTAAATGACTGTTTTTTTCAGGTTACATTTGTTTTACCGCGTAATGTTTATAACAAATAGCCAATTATTAAAGATGTGCATTTTTGAATAGCGTGTGCGCTTCGAACGGATATGGTCTATCGCTTTCCTTATTATATCGTCTTTCGTAAGTACACTTACACGATGCGTGTACCTTCTACCAATCTTCCTTCCTAAGTAAAGGTCACTTGCCAATTTAAGTCGCCTTATTCATGGAGTTGACTGACGCTCGGGAAACCCTCTGGCGGAATACAGGTTGCTATTAACTAATCCCATTTTACTAGATCTCATTCCCACTGGGACATTACAATGGTCATTGGCTGTTAACTATTTCCGTTTTTCTTTGTCGATGCTACCGATATTTTTTCTATGAAGCATTTGTTCATCTCTACACATCGGATTCTTAAAGCTCTCCTAAGCCACACACCAACGCCACTCTCAGACGTTTAAAGTATCTTCAGCTAGAATTAACACATTCTCATTAACTGGATCTTTCATGTTTTTTTCCCTTGAACGAAACTGTCTCGTTGTGTCCCAAATCTCATTTTGTATATCCACTGCTTTGTGATTATTCTACTCCTACTCTGTGTGTGAATTTTGGCAGCCCTTCACTTCCAATAAAGTATACATAAATCTTTATTCATATGTGGCGCGATGTGACTCACGGTGGTAAAGATTTTGACTATTAACGCGTATTTAATCCATAACCGCCGATTTCTAGATCACGCGCCCCGAGGAACACTTCTCTTGATATGCTCCCATCTTTCAGCTATTCTGGATTTTGTAAGTTATCGTTAGGTACCAGTATACGAAACATTATATTGCCAATAATGTAATATAATTGCATACATTCAATGTTATTTTACGTTTTTTGGGTATTTGACAGTACATAGAAGCTAATTTACACATGATAGACAGCTGTTCTTACGTTTTTTATGCTTACAGACAAAACTACAATCTCAAAATGCTGTCTGGTATCGACTGTCACCGTATCTTTATTGGTTCAGCTTGCTGGTACTCGGTATATGCGTTTTTTTGCATATGACTTGGACGATATTTTCAATCGCTTTGCTGTAAGTATTATCAGTCCAAGTTTTATTTTGTTCGCAGATATGGCGATTTTTCTTGAGCAAAGCGGCGTTCGGGGATCCAACCACTTTATTTCTTTTCATTCCTTTGGCTTACTTTTTTCGAATTTTTGAACGACGCTACGGTTCCCGAAAGTATATGGTAAGATCGTAAAATAAACCTCATTCATCTAGACATCTCTGATATTTGTGACAATTATATCCACGTCACTGGAACTAATTTCTGCTCATATTCTGCGAATCTTGGGTTATGAATTACATACTCTGCCGTCGGGCCCGTAAGTGCTCCATTGATTCCGTAACATAAAATGTTTTTTCCATAGATTCCAACTAATATTTCCTTATTTCGTTCCACTATTTACCGATATACCCTCTCTCTCGGTCACGAGAATTATGGGGTTTCCGCTTTCCAAGAAATCGTTTTTGTACGCTATCGGCCTTCGGGTAAGGCGTTAAATTTAATATACATGTAATATATTTAGTTGGCCACCGCCACCCCCGAACACCTACTGGTAGCTTCCTGCGGAATCGTACGTATTAATCCCCATGCTACCCAGTTTTATTCCTTTTTAAGGGCGTCATATGAATGTTTAATTAATGTTATGCACCAGTAAATATTGGTGCAGCGCCACACTTATTTACTCAATTTTCTTAAATGTGTGTGGGCTCACAGGTCTGCTAAGCTGTCGCGTCATGGCGTTTTCAATGACTTTTCAATCGATTTTACGCCGGGTTTATATTTCCATGAAGAAATCGCGTGAATTTAGTAAAACTGGAGTTTGCATCGCGAATCGAAATGCCAGCAACACCGGGTATTCCTCGCCGGTTGCGCCCACAAGTACTAATCCGGCCCGAAGGTGCTCAAATCTTCGGTAATGCAATGGGAACCGGTGTCTTCTCCGTCTCATGGTCGCCGTGCAGACCTCCATCCACCCAGTGCTACTAATTGCACACTTCATTTTTGTCTAGTTGTCAGGTCTGATATACCAAAATGAATTCCTGCAGACGTGCAACCTGATTCCCAGGTCCTTTGCCGAATCGATTGGCGGCGTCCTGGGCCCCCTCTTCTCCAGCAAGACGCCGCGTGAAATTACGAAGACCCTGGGCGCTACCACTGAAATCCAGCGTCAGGAGATGCTTGACAGACAGGAGCAGGCGTTAATGGAAGGGCTTGGGCGCATCAACATGGTCCCAGCCGCATTCAGTGATGTAAGTGCAGAGAACTGCCAAAGTGACGCCTTCCGGGTATACCAGATCATGGAAGACATTTATATGAAGAATATTGGGAGTACTGTGAAGGTAGCGGCGTCCCCAGAGGTTGTTTGAGGATGTGGGGGTGTCGCGATGAAAAATGTACGAAGGGCAATGCAACATCTGAAGTTGCATTTAATGCACAGACACCAAAAATGCGAGCTGCGATTGTCTGCAATCCGAGACATTCACGATGGTTGTTGTTGTTTATTAGTCTCTGGATTGCTAATTTTGTGGACCAGTCCTAAGTAGATTATATCCAGTGTCCCCGAAGCGACTGAAGCAATATTGAGGACGATGGTCTAGTGGTCTGATGTCCATCAGATAGACGGTCTATCATGTTTTATTTTGTTTGCTTCTTTTATTGAAACTTTTAAGCATCACATACCACCAATTATTATGTGGGTGGGGTTGGTGTTTTCAATGTTACAATCTTAAAGCGTGGCTTATTTTTGTAAATGTTGTCCTTTTTAGGTGCCCCCCACTCGAGCTCCGTATATTCCAAACGCCCATGAGGTTAGTCATCTGTTTCACCTACAAACGCACGGATAGAGTGTTACCGTGCCATCGTCTCATTCGAGGTTCAAACACTGGTGGATATGGGCTTTGACGAGGCGCGTTCCCGTGTGGCCTTAACCTCTGCCCGTGGAAATGTCTACGAGGCCATCGTCCTCCTTCAGGACCCGACATCAACCCCCCGGTAGGAGCAGAAATCCACGCCACTGGTGCACCTTTCAAAGCTTCCCCGTTGGTTGGCTGGCACGTTTCTTATCATCTTGGAATTGGATTATGGAAGTTACAGCCAAATAAGATTACCAATTTTTTGCAAGCATTTCTCCCTTATTTTTCGGGAAGGGTTGGTTTGTCTGATTAAAGGGGCTTATGCAGGTGCAAATACTGCATATCCAATTCTCGGAATGCCACGATGACCAAATACGAATTTCGGGACTAACCGAGACACGCCCATTGACGCGGTGCCTGCGTTTGTCGGGCGGCGTATGGTCGCAGAATAAAATACTTACATTTGCAGTCTTCATTCAGAGGCACTATCTGTTTCCTTCTGCCCCCCATCTATTGTAGCCTGTCATTTCGACCGCGACGGAGGTTCCAACGTTGAATGCCCGCAAAAACGGCGAAATATCTCGCGATTCGGTGAATCCCTATCGGAAGGATTTTATTTTAATTTCAAACAACCAAAAATTGATAAAAGGAGTTGCAGAATAAATCTACACGAAGAAAATGAAATCGAAAGTTTTTTAAATAGATTTAATTAGTATACTATTTAGTGATTGGAACGATAGGTTTCTATCAATGATGTTCATAAAAAACGTGAAACCGTCTCGAAAAATGTAACCAGCATATATGGTTTGCAGCAGCGGAGCTAACCACGTATGCCACAGTGTTTTGCCGTGCTACCACCAAAAAATTAACCGGGCGCAGCGGGGTTGTTGGCTTAAGTCGCATGTTTCATAGAGCATTTAACTTGCATGAAAACTTTTAAAAACACCACAGGTTATATTTAGACTAAATTGCTAAAATAGGGAACCTGTAGTAGCTTTAAATCAACCTGAACGCAAGCCATGCTACGACGCATACGACTTGCATCGATTGACGCGAATTCCACGTGAAGTAACACTCTTCATCGTTCGCGAGGACGAATTCTGCGTAGATATCCCTACAGCGATAGAAGCTGGTGTTCGGATTAACAAAACGTAGCATATAATTGTGTGGAAGGGGCTTCTGTTGCTGGCTTTCGTGTCGATCGATGCGAGTCGTATGCGTCGTAGCATGGTTGGCATAAAGATTGACACAAAGCAGTCGAAGACTTAAGTAGCGCACATACAAGTTCATTTGAAATATTTTACTGTTTCAGTCGCAAATATGGTAATTCAAAGACTTAGTGGCCCAAAAATCAGAATGTAACGATGGCCAAAAACGAAGGTAAGGAATGAATAATATTGTTTATCATTCAAACAATAGTGAGGGCCCGACCTGGGCCGAAAACGCCGACAAGGCGCGATGCTTAGCGCCCGCTGCAGGCGATTCCTGCCTGGACACACGTGGGGCGTGTCGTGGTAAAACGTGTGGGCCGGCCAAGGGCCGTCGATGTTGTCTTAATTTATCTACGTTAAGGTAACAGCATGCGAAGTGTGCGTTTGCCAATTGGGTGCCAGTATAATTGATGTCATGCGTGGACATAAATAAACACAAGTTAAGGTCACTTCAAACCCGGAATGCGCGATTGTTTTAGGATTACTTTCTTCATCATGAGGTTGACATCACCGAGCGAAAATAATCATTTTGAAATTATTTTCTATCCACGATAAATAAGTTAATTGTAGAAAACATTCAATATATTATTAATCGTGTGAAATACAATTTAAAAAAATCTTTGTGTTCGAATTTTTAAGCAAATATATCATTTGGAAGAGTGTAGGACATACTCAGTTTAGTTGATGAAACGAAATAGTAAATTATAAGAAAAACATTTCGGTCAACAATAAAATCAAAGATTCTACAACACGAGTAACCACGAAATTCAAATCCGTCGGTTTTACGTATTCGTGTGTGCACCCGAAGCTTTTCGGAATGTTAGGGAAATGGCTTGATAAGCTTCTTTTGGGGCTAGTGTTCGCCTACATTATCTTCAATTGTTGGACATTTTATGAAATGTTTTCACCTGCCGAATGTAAAGAGATTAACAAATGCATATTTCCCGATTGGTCTACTAATGACACGTTTTCGGTACGGTTTGCGTTAGAACACCACAGTAATGCTTTCTGTAAAGGCGAAGTTTACATTTTACGACGAAAAAACCAGGATTATGTCTGACATATTAACTATAAACGACATTAATTTGCTAGAGGAACAAGAATCGTAATATATATTATTCATTGATTTTCCTTAGTTCTCATTCCGTTAAAGTTCCTAGTGGTATATTCCACAATGGTTCATCTGGCTGCAAAATTGAGCTTATGCAAACTGGAAAAAATGTTGTATTTAGCAAAGAATTTTTCGTTGCTTCACACAGAAAACCTAAACCAAAAGCTTTCAATCTCATGGGTCTAAAGGCAAGTTATAATTTAATTGCTCAAATATAACCCCTAAATTTAAGTATCTAAAATCGGAGTTTCATTTCATTGTAGGAAAATGAAACAGTGACAGACGAGTGGTTGCAGCCAACAATACACTGGCTTTCCGCGTTGCAAGTATCCATTTTAAGGGACCGTGTATCGTTTCCACTCCAAGGGTTTCCGGACGAACTTCGTCCTTATTTACGAGCAAAGCAAGTCGGCACTAGATACGTCTACACACCGCTCATCCATATCAACCCCCAACTACAGTCCACCGCTGACTGGCTGGAACTTTCGGAATCTCCAACGGGGCGACTCAACTTAACTGTCCATATCGTGCCTTTGTCAATTGGAAAGCTGCGTTTGAGATGCCTGCTTGAACATAGCACAGCACACCTTGGCAGCATGGGTGCGTCTTTATGGGTTAGTACGTGGAATATTACTTTTTACACAATTCACACCATCGTTTAACATTCGCAAGGCTTTAAAGAAAAGGATATTGAAGATATTCGAGGACTTTTCACGGATACAAACCTTTACCTACTTCTCACAACTGTAGTTATTTCTGTATTCCACGTAAGTTTCTGTGGTAGCGGGAAACTGAAGATTTGCCGTTAATGTATTGATCCTCGATTTTAGTTGTTCTTCGACTTCCTCGCGTTTAAAAATGATATCCAGTTTTGGAATAAAGCCCAAAATACCGCCGGTATCTCAATGCGAACTAGTAAGTCTATTTGTAATAGAGTTATGTTCTTTAAGGACTCATCAAATTAATTGCAGTTTTGCTGTTTCTTAGTCATATGGAGGTGCTTAAGCACTAGCATCATCTTCGTTTATCTGTACGACGAGAAGAGTAGTCTACTAATTGTTGCACCCGCCGGAATATCCATGGCAATCGAATTCTGGAAGCTGCTACGAGTGTCGAAGGTCTCGATAAGCCTAAGAGGTGTTAATATCGGTTCACTTAGCAAGGAGGAAGAGGAAACAGATCATCTGGATGCCCATTTTATGCGTCGATTGATGTTCCTAATGGTGCCCCTCTGTATCGGCGGCGCAGTTTACTCCTTGCTCTACATGCCTCATCGCAGGTAATCTTGCCATTAGGGCGTTTTCGTGTATTTATACAAGGTAACACTCTTTGCTTCTTTTATTTTTTAGCTGGAGATCATGGATCCTACAAACTGCAGTCAATGGTAAATAAACTGTGAAATACCTTTTACTAACTATTTTGAGTAGCAATGTATTAGCTAGTTGTTTTACATTTCTTTATATCTCCATCCCCAGGTGTTTACGCTTTTGGCTTTCTTCTCATGACTCCTCAATTATTCATCAACTACCGCCTCAAGTCAGTCGCTAATCTCCCATGGCGCGCACTCACCTATAAGGTTAGTCGCGGCAACCATATTTTTACAACCACACGTCTCGTATACCCTAATCATGCCCCGTTAAATCTAAATATTTTTGTTAAAGAGTAGAATATTCGTAAAATGAACCCAACAGGTTTCTAGGCCTTTCCCCCTATTTCCTAATTATACTGCTCTGGTTTAGCATGGATTATTGAGGAAATAAACGTCAACCAGAAAACAAAGTAATGGTTTTATGATCTTACATAATAGTTGGAGTTTTCTTATCGCTTTCCGCACTCTTATTGACCCTCAGTACCTGTTTGGCAGTCGGGGAACGCGTGTTCGTCACGTAAATGGTATTTGGAAATATTTTCCGATGCCACCTCTGTGTCGGTTGCTTGTTCCTCCTACACCTTTTTTCTAGGGGGTCTATTCGCAGGTTTGGTTTGGAATTGGCAACCACGAGACACCCACAGAAACGTCTCTTAGCAGTGGAGTCGATAGTGATGACGAAATCCATTGTTTTTTCTGCATCGAAAATCAATCAAATGTTTGCGGCAGTCTCCAATTAGAGGATAAATCGGTTTCATGGGTGTTGTCACGAACATTTTCGACAATTATTTTCCTGGTGTCCATGTCCCCAGTGCCACCTCCTTTCATGGTGGTGGTGGTGGTCTGAGTCTGGTGGTGGAGTGGAACCAAAACAAGAATCCATCTGATTAAGAGGAATGGTGGCCCATTGAGTCTATGCCACGAATTCCGGAAGCTGGGTTGCCTGTTTTATGTCGTTTTCAACGAATAAATATGTTATAATGTAATGTATGAAGATTTATGGTCAGTTAAAAGGTAGTGCAAGAAGCGGCAGATATCTCCAAACATGTTCGGAACAAATAATCACGGGAGTTATTTTTTCATAATTATACAAATGTATGGCGCCATAATAAACACACAATCAGCACGACTATTAGACAAGTTGACCGTCTGACCTATTGCGACAACGATCAGCCAATTGCCGTCTTTAAAACGGAATTGGCCATCATTAACATGCAATGAAATTAATTTAAACAACAATAGATTCATCTACTCTACATGAAATAAAACTCCTCACCAAAAGTTAAAGTCGTGGAGACACCCGGTATTAAATTAAATTGCAGCCAATTAAGCGTTGTCTGTTATTTGCCCAGAAGTGTACTCGTTACCATAGCGATACTTATCAGAAGGCTACACATGACAATTGCCAGTCCCAAAAGTTTGCGGCCACACCCCATTATCATCTTTTCATGGTGATGCTCTAAGCTTACTCCAAACTCTCAGTTTTGGCAACCCGATGTGGCCAAAACTGGGGACGCCACTCGTAAACATTTTCCCGAGAAAATTCATGGCAAACGGAGTGCCAAGACCGAAACATCAGTTCCCAATCTCGACGACATCACCGTTGGGATGATAAGGCCAGTTAGTGGCGAGGAAACCAATTTTCGGTGCACCGTCATACTATAATAATAATATTCGCTTTATTAAGGTCACGAGGACCAAAACTTTCAGCATTAAAATGTACAATAAACAAACATGTTACAGGACGTAACGATTATACGTAGAAAATGCAGAATAAGTTAAGAAGAATAAAAGAAGCTATACCATCAAAGGAAAAAAAGGTAAATTTGCAAGAAAGGCCAATTTAACCTACGAAGTATATAAAGTTTGGCAAACGGTAAATGGCGGCCATTTAAAGGCCCTATCCAAAACGCGCGTCATGACCTATTACTCAAAATACAAAAAACAGGATCATTCGTCGCCTATTACTCCTACAGACCAAAAGGATTCGCCAGATGTGTTTGGTTAGATTATAAGAACTTGTGGAATCGTGTTAACTGCAGTATAGATGGGTCTTTTATAGAGGATGAGATGTTTCGAGATCATGAGTATTTAGGAATCTTAATAAGCACAAAATGAATGCGTCTTTTATTTTTTCCATTTTCAAATTTTGCACGATGTAGATCCCGAATTAGTTAACACGAAATAACTGCAAGGCAAATAAAACCCTCAATGTTTTTGTAAACGCTAGACTAAAACGTGGTAATGGTTTTCAACCGAATAATTTCACGCCCATTTCTCCAAAATTGTGAGAGCATTAGCATTAAAAAATATTGAAATCTGTTTGAACGTCCTCTCGAGCGTGCTCGCGTGTGGTCCGACTTTGTAACCCGTCGCACTCCTAGCTCACCACCCCGCATGAAGACCGTGAAGATCTAGAAAGTGGGGATTTACCCCCCCCCCACCTTACAGAGAATAGTCGAATTCACCGTGGTTATTAATGAGCCAACGATCAGTCGAACGATCGGCCAAAACAGCGCCCGGTTGTATAGAAGCAGGGATATTTTGATCTCGCCAACGCTTGATTGTTTAGAAACCTTATCAAACGGGGTTAGCTGCCATTTAGCCGAGAATTTGAGACGATAACTCTGTTGGGCAGGCCAAGGAAAACCAAGATGGGAGGTTGTTGCGGCCAGCATCCTCGCTCGGTTCCCTAGCGACCCTTGTTCGACTCCCCAGAGTCGGTGCACCTTTGGCCACCCAGGGTTCCGCGCCTTGCTCCTGTGTTATTGGTTGAGTGAAGCGGCCACAGTGGCACCTCTTCGGGTGCCCCTGTGGGGACGCTGTTGCCCGTCCATTATTCCCGAGAATCTTCGTGGCGATGCCATCCACGAAGGAGGAGGAGCAGGAAAATGGGGTCCAGCTGCTTCCTTCGTAATCTGCGTCACGAAGGATCGAGTCAAGGATCTGGAGTACCTCTGCGTGGTATGGGAATAATACCTGCCTCTGCAATATCCAATAAATTCACAATTTTGCCCATTGTAGGCTTTCAACACATTCATCGACGACTTCTTCGCATTCATCATCAAAATGCCCACCGCCCATCGCATCGCCTGTTTCCGCGATGACATCGTTTTCATCGTCTACATGTATCAACGATGGTATGTTTTGTCACCCCGAAAGACCCCCCTCCACCCACCCCCCCAATATGTTCTCCCTGGCGACCTGGATTGCGGTACGGCTACGTCTCAGCTGTTTTACATTGTCGCCGACAGACAAACAACTGGGGAACCCCAGAAACACCCCCATCGCGTCTTCGTCGTCGTAGATCACGCGGCGACCTCCTGGAGTTTGACTCACCAAAATCTAAATTCTCGCGGCCATAAACCGACTTCATGGGGGGTTTCCCATTAGGTTTCTTGGGAATTCGTTTGCACGTGGCTTCCCCAGTACATTTACCCGTGGTGGATGCCTGATCTGGACCTCGAACTCAGCTTGTCCCTCTGACCGCCAGGCCATGTGGCCACCGGTTTGAGCATGTCACGGGTTATAACATTTTCGAGAAACATCTTAGGAATTGGGTACAGCGGTTACGTGTCCCCAGCGCCGATGCTCTTTGCAGAATCAAGTGCGTTCTTTGAATCAAGCACGTTCTAGCACCGGTTGACATTTCTCCTCACTTTATTACTGGGGCAGACGGACGGGCAGCCTTGTTTCCGATAGGTTTATCTCCAGCCCGAGGCCTCTTCAAGGTCGTTTATCATTACGAGGCTATAGGGGTGTCTGCATTTGTATTCTTTATTCCTATTGTTATAATTTCACCATACGTGAAAAGAATGCCGACCCAAGCGTTTCCAATTTAAATTTCTAGACAAAAGACACCTCCATAAAACAATCTGCAAGATAAAATCTATTCATGTAAAACAAAGTTTATAAAGTTGCAAAACAGTACTATTGTTTATAGGACATCGTCAACTTGGCCAACTTAGTAGAGCTCACGCTCATTGGCGTTTTGTTTGAAGAACGTGATCGCTATACGCTTAACATATTACAGTACTGTAATCCAATTTAAATAGTCGTGTTTAGGCAAGTTTAATGTCTAAATTGTGTGAAAGAACTTTTCCTCACCCTGTCTAGGCAATTTCACGCGAATCTGTGATTTTGAAAGTTTTTTTGGGTTGGAGTCACTTTCTCAATCAATCACTCAATTTATGAAGATACCCCGGCTTCATGCAGGTTTGCCTTGCAATTTCTCGGGAATATGTTTACTGGGTCTGTCACCAACGGAATCAGAATGCTAACCGCTGTACCACAGGGCCAACCTTCTGTTGCTCAGCAGGCAAATGAGCTCTCGAGAGGAGGATATACAGAGGTCACAGCCGTGGCCAGCAGTTCTGACAGATTGCCCCCCTAGAAGAAGACAATAAACATGAATCACTTTAAGCGGTTGTACAAGTAGCTGATCGATTCTACGTTACCTGCAATGAGGCACTATTTACTAGGCGGCTTAAAATTCACAAAGAAAATGTTTCAAAGCAATAGAGAAGCCGGCTTTCGCGCCCCGAATATATTACTTCGGATTACACCCCCACTTCCGTTGAACTCAGCAGATCCCACACCCCCTGCGTTATTTCTAAATCACCAGATCACCCTAATCCCCTCGGCAAATGCCCGTCTAATCCCTCAATGAAAGTAATGCCAGGAAACACCACTTGTTGTAGAGGATGTAGCCTTTTTTGCCAGAGGAAAGCGTTGGATTAGTGTTCTGTGAAGCACTTGACCGAACAATTTCGTCAAACCCT
Source organism: Proteocephalus fallax (assembly GCA_028672205.1). Lineage (NCBI taxonomy): Eukaryota > Metazoa > Platyhelminthes > Cestoda > Proteocephalidea > Proteocephalidae > Proteocephalus > Proteocephalus fallax. The sequence goes on along the minus strand of JAPUBX010004052.1, from coordinate 478,864 downwards.
GCGGCCAGAGGATGAGCCGGCTTCGTGGATGTTTCCAAAAGGATTTTTGTAAATATTCTGCACGCGGTGTTCCCCCTAGGGCCCCCAGCATAGGTGTAACTAATCCAGGAACCGCACGTGTAGCTCGGTCTGTTTAAATTCTCGATGAAGATGATGATGATGGCGGAACAGACGTTTTCCCCACGCGGCGCTCTTAGCTACGCCTGCTTCCTTGGCCCAGCCTTGGCTGGAAGAGGCCATGGAAGGAGTCGATTGTGTAGCGTTCAGATGTTGGTGAGGGGCCTGGGTCTTCGGCTTACGGTCAGGCCACCTCGGCGTCGTCCTTACGATGGGGATATGTAGGCGGACTGACGAGCGCTAATTTCACATAATTCCTGTTGCTTTGAGGTTTTGAGAACCGTACTGCTAAGCACCAAGCTGCTTTTGTTGAAATCGGTGTATAGTATTCAATTAAGAAGTGTTCAATCTGTTCTGTTAACGCCAAAAAGCCCCCCTAACCTCCAACCCATCCTTCAACAATTATGTGGCGTGCATTAACCAAAACCTTCTCTACGCCGCCTCCTTTCAGTGTCCTCGATTGATTTACATCTCGCGTTTGTGGGGCTGATCCTCCTCCTCCTCCTCCTCCTCCTCCTCCTCCTCCTCCTCCTCCTCCTCCTCCTCCTCCTCCTCCTCCTCCTCCTCCTCCTCCTCCTCCTCCTCCTCCTCCTCCTCGTCCGCCCCCCCAACCCCGCCCCTTCCCATCCCCCGACCACATTTTCAGCGAGCGTTGTCGCCACTACTGTGAATAATTTAGCGACCTCTTTACGGTCCTGGTGAATCCGATCCCAAGGAGAATTGACAAGGGAAAATTGACCAGTCGCGCTCCAACGGGGCTCTCTAGCGACTGAAACGTCCAAGTCCAACGCCTCGAAGAAGATAGGAGGATTAGATGATGTGTTGATTGGAGATGACAGACTAGAGGTTGGTTCGAGATTAATAAGTGGGGTCGTGTCGAATTGCAGCCGTTATCGTGGCACTTCGGCGTTTGTCTTGTTGTCCTCACGGAGATCTGATTAACTTAGCTTTGAAACGAATGTGTCCCGCTGCCTTGTAGACCTCGGTGTTTACATCGGCACTGTTAGAATTTACTTCTCTCCAACGCCTTTCTCGGCTGACCAGCTGTCCCCCACTTCCTACCCTATCGCATAATGAGATGAGCCAATAGGCTGATTGCGATTTACCTGCCTCGTGATCGCACTCTTTGTCGGGCAGATGTCATTTGGAAGGCCTGATTTAAGTTGGAAACAGTTTGCCCCCGGGCCGATGGGCACTCGGGCAGTGCTTTTGGTATATTAGAGAGGAACCTTGCTTGAAGTGGTTTCAGACCCCTTTTCGTCTCTCCCAGGCTCTATCCCGTCGACAAAAGGCGCGTCAACGAGTTCGGACAACGCGGAGAAGACGAGGCTCATGGGGGCTCCTCTGAGACGCCGATTCCATCGCCCTCCTCGCCAGCTCCCGACGCCTCCAAGAAGGTCAAAACATCTTAAATGGGTCCGACGACGTGGCTTATTTGTTCTGGGTTATTCATAACTTGTCTGCGTTCTTTACTGTCTTCGTTTTGTTAATAAAACCGATTGCGGCTGTCCCCAGGATGTCTTTTCTTGTGCATAGTCCTAATTGCTGTATTAAGATCACTGATATCATTACACTTACACACACACAAAGATTAACGGATGTGGCCTCGCAATGCGGCGGTTAGCATTTCCCCTGTGTCAGTGAGTGACCCTAGGGATTCAACTCTCCGGTCAGGCGACAAAGCTGGGCGTAGCGACACGCGGCCGGCAATTCAGCGTCTTGGGAGCTGTTCGTTGGAGGCGAAACTGTCTGCTTCATCACCGTGCGGAAGTTGAACGAGCGCCCCCTTGGTTGGTTAAGTGTTGGATTATGCAGCGGCGGACACATCCACCTCCTCTTCGGGTGTTGGCGTCGCCACTTGTGCAGCATTCCCAAGAATCGCCATGGGAATGGCATCCGTGAAGCGACAGCTTATCATCCAGCAGCAGCAGCAGGAGGAGGAGGAGATAGGCGCCCGAAAAAGAAACAATAAAATGGATCAATATACGGGAGGCAGGGTGGGTAGAGTTGTTTACTCCCAACAAGAAACTGGGTGGGTGTGGGGTTGTTGTTTGCTCGTAGGGGCGCCGACTTCATTAATATTTGCGTGCAAATAACCGTTGTTAGAGTGGCGAATGCATCCATGTGAGGGACTTTGATGGTGCGCTTCAACGTTCGTTGCAGCGGCAAAACGATAAAATATTATTATAACCATTGAGTGGTTCATCAAAGGGGGTTTAGGGAGTATTCTAACGTCGTTGCTTTCGGAAGTCTGTGTTTAAATTGCAATAATAAAGGATATTGCTGCACTGGGGTCACGAGACCTCTTCTGGTGAAACGACCGAATTGCCATGCACAGCCGCCGTTCTTGTGGTTAATTTAAACGGAGTAGCCTTCGCATTGACCGAAGAGATTGAAACTGGGACAGACTGCGCCACCTGGTAAACTTGAAGCTTTGAGGGAGAAACTCGCGAAACGACGATTGTTTCTGGGATTGATAGAATTAAGAGATGGTCGTCCTAAAAATAAATTATTCTAAACAGCTCGGAGGTGATGGAACAGTGGATTTTGAGGGGAATGATACAAAAGCCTTGATGCTATTCAGTCGAAACTGCGAACTAACATTTTTTTCCAAAATTGCCATCAATATGATCAATAAAAGACGCCTGATTTCTAATAACGTTATATAAGGTCGTATTAGCATTTATTTAACATCGAATTGCAGTGTACAACACGTATTAGCAAATTGTGTGGCGGTTGGGTCACTTAGCAGTTCCTCGGGGCTGAAATTGCAATCGGGTTATTTCTCGCACCTTGCCGTCTCCACCGGAAGCACCTTTTTTTTCTAACACATGGCTTCGTGTAGCTACTGCCCGCATTCCGTCATCATGCTCTTCTTCTTCTTATTTGGAGCGGCTTTCGCCTCCTTTCAGAGGATGCCACGACTCGTCGCCGCCCACGCACGGCTATCAGTGCCAGGTCGGAACAGATCTTGACGTGTCTCGTAAACAGTTCGCGGTCCCAGACACTCTACGTCCGATTTTACAGAGCTGATCACCGTTTCTGCGGTCCTTCGGTCCTCCAGAACTGACCTGTTCGCGGTGCGTGGCAGCTGCGAATGACAGCGGTCCGTAAACTCTCTCTGGCCGGCCTACAACGTGGCCAAACCACTACAGCCGACGGGTTAAAAGCCTCTCTGCGTCTACACAGCGCCACCTTATTTCGTTGTTGTAGAGCTGATTAAGCTCTTGACAGGTGCCCCGAACCAGGAGCCATTTTGGTTCCAGAAATTTATCCTCTCTATGCGGGCGTGACCAGTGGGAGTGGGGAATGCTGACATTTCGGGTGACGCTGGAGCCTCTGTCAGGTCTACAAGATTCTCATGGAAACGTACACGCAGTGGACTTATGCCTAGCGGCCTGGAATTCACAGTGCGGATTGACATATTCTCTTTAGTTAACCAATTCTGTTTGTCAACTTACAACATGAATGCGGAGTTGATGAGGGATTAAATAAGCAATTTGTCTTCCAATCAGCCGAACCAAGAATCTCGTTACGATTCGTGATCATCCAGTTTGGAAGCCGCATTTAAGTTGGAAGCGCTCGGCTTGCGGGCATACATCGCGGCCACATATTTCGACGTGTTTGTCCGTGGGATACTGAAAAAAAGATGACTGGGTTGTTTCTGTTTTTCTAAATTTTCCCCTTTTTGTCGCGATGATGAGAGCTGGAGATCTATTTACGTTTATTCCCGTACACAAACAATTTTCTTTGCAAACGCTACAAAAATCGCACCGCCATCAACTATTAAATCTCTAATCTCACTAGCCACCCAGCGATTTGGCCCCTACTTCCACGAGGTACTGGAGATTGTGGGCTCAACTCGAAATGAGGGAGTAGACGAAAAAGGGAAGCTACAGAAAATGATAATGGTAATCACTCTACCAAAGTCACAAGGACCAAAGCTTTCGGCATAAAAATATAATAAATAATAATGTTTTATACGAAAACTGTCCTTTAGTTCCCGTTTCACCTGTTCGGGTGAAAATAGAAAACGATAAAAATAACGACTGACAGAATTACCTACACATGAGTCGTGGAGATTGGCATTTAGATAAATTTGAATAAAAGTGATTGTTCGGGTCATCAAATAAACGAGCAGTGATACGTGTTCAACCAGAACAGACTCTGCGACAATCCCATCACCCTTCTCCGCCTCTTTGTTTTAATGAACCTCTTCTCAGCCATCTTTCCCTCGGGCTTGACATCAAACTCGCTATTGCTTTTGCCTATTTGGGTTACTGGTGCTCGTGATCTCGACCCCCACCGGATGAGTCATCGAAAGGAGTAACCCAGTGACTACCAGATCCAAAACAATCCCAAAGAAGCCACAGACTCCCAAGGATAAAATTGGGATAAGTTTTCATGGGTGTCTGTAACAAATCTTTAAAGCAGACTGTGGTGACCGAGTGTCTAAGCATCGTCAACCTAAATGTTGTTTCGTCGAAATTCTACCAATCAGCCGATTCATGAGGCTGATTAATATTGCTCTGCCTTGCGATCATCAAGTTTGTGAAAGAATAACCTTCCGGGTGTGCATATAACACGGTCTTGTTCGACGAAAAAACCCGGTTCAGTCCATAGCCATGCTGAAAAAATACTTAAGTTGCTATTTTAAACTAGGCTTGTTGTTGCCAAAATATGTCGATCGACCAAATAAACCCCATCGTTCGTGACTGTTATAATTTCGCCAACACTCCCGCTTTTGCCTCTAACGGCAACAGATTCGGTTTGAGATGAAGGTTATGTCGAAGTTCGGCTTCAGCCTGGCATGGCTTTTTTTGCAATTTAATGGTTATCTAATTTGCTGATCGCGAAAAAAAAGCTGATTTCCTCAAGGCGAGTAAAATAAAAATTTCGTTTCGTTAAGGAACGCTGATGATGGAGAGACAATCTTTAGGTCAACGTCTTCCAAAATTAGTGGCACCTAGTTGAACAATCATCTTCAATGCGCTTGAGATTTGTCTTAATACAAAGTATTTTTTTGATACAAAACTGTACACGCAAATTTATAAATTTGAAAGAATTTATGGTTTATATATTCCCAAATATTCTTTTATAAAAAACTGACCACTGCTATTTCTCGCCCCTTAAATGGATTTAAACACCTCAGAACACACACGTGGATATAAGTATTGATAAAGCTTCTCCTAAACTTTAGTTTAACTAAGTTGCTATTATTGGGGATAGTGGTGTCAGCTTTCTCACCGGCGCTGCCCACGAGGACCAAGTTTAAAGACTGCAGGTGAGGCCGAAGAAGGTGCGACTGGAACACCAAATTTACGATATTGCCGACTCGTTGTCTTGCAGGAGATAGCCGTACTTAAAAGGGCTCGTTATTTTGTTCAGTGTGTCACTATGAAGGGACTTTCGAAGAGGCCTCGCAACCTTTTATGATGACAGAATAACCATAGCACAAGCAAATTATCGTAAACAATCATTTATCAAGTTCTGGCGAGACTGTTGTTAGAATTAGAGATAGTTTACCTTCATAACAAACGAGCCGCTGGAACTTAGCTTAGGTTTATTTGAGCCTATTGGGTCTTCCCAATCAATCCTAAAATATTCTTCGCCACTGCCAGACATTATATTCCCTAGCTGTGACGCGAACTCTCCACTTTTCTCCACTTGATTCGCTGCGGACCGGGTCGGCTTCTTAGATGGTAAAGCCCACAGTCCACTTAACCAATGAACCACAACTAAATCCAGCAATCTATTTTCGTACGGCCATCTTTTTATAGAGGATGATATATATTTTTATAAAGATTATTCTGTATTTATTTTATCTGTTTCTCCTGAATCCAGAGATTTTCAGCCCTAGGCAAATCCACCAAAATCGCCTGCTGTTTCAATCATTTCCCAGACGATGAGAACGGTGGTAAATGAATTTGACGCAAATAACGGTTGGCGGGCGTTTGTATTTAATACTCAGTGACACTACTTTATATAAAGTGCATTGTGATTAAACATTCGATGCAGAATATCATGAAAATCATGAATACAGTTGTCTATTTGTTATGGATTTGGTTAATTTCTATAAATTACCCCTTTATATTTTTTGGTACTCATTTGGTAAAGCGAGTTTGTCACAAACTAAAGAACACATTTTATTTTTCTCATTGCTGCAACTGATTTATTAGGGTTGCGAAAAACAACATTAACAGAAACTTTTATGCATCAATAAATTATAGCAACGGAGACGTTTTTTACAATAAATAGTAGAGACGAAAACGGTTTTTGAGTTCCTGCTTTACCTGTTCTGGTGCAAATAAAATTCGGAGCTATTTGGCAACGACCGACCTGCGAAGTTCTGACTTCAGTTCGTGCAGAAAATAAAGGGTAGAATCTTCTTTTTCTTCTTCTTCTTCAATCAGAGGCACGGTCGAAACAGATGGTTGTCCAGTTCTTACTCCAGCTGCGAGCTCCGTTGATGGACTGCAAACCCAAGCGTTCCATGGCTGTTTTGATTATAACTGCCCGGTTTTTTTACACGTGCCGCCAACAGCACCAGACTTGGCAAGTTGACGGCGGGAGGCACGGGTTCCAACGGTCCGTGCTCGGACTGCGTAGAACGTTTTTCCAAACCACGGCAGCCAGCGGCGTTGTAGAAAAAGGGTTGACAGCTTCCCGTGTTTGCACAGCGGCGTCTCTGAAGTCTTGGTTGGAGAGCTTGTCACGCCAGTCCGCGTTATAGATTCGTTGTAGACACCAGTAATCGACTACTTCGAATCTCCTCGTGTCTTCTATGCGCCAAAGCCAGGTTTCGCAGCCGTAGGTTAGGATTGGATTGATTGGTGTGCGGTAGACGCGAACCTTTCCGGCAGGGTTTTCTCGGTGGAGCCAAAACAGTTTGTGCGCTCGTGGTGGAACGTCTTACTGGCGCTGTGGACGTGTAATTGTACTGAATCCTGGAACTCAGATATTAGAAATTTTTGGAGCGGAGTTGATCATGGTGTCGCCGATAGTATGCGACTCTCGAACATAACCCCCGATCTTTGTAATAGTGTGTTTTATAAAAGTATTAACTTTAAATAATTAAGCAGCCGTTGGGAAAACGAAAATAGTCTCCCGGGTCAGGGAAATTTCGCGAATAATTCTCTCGCACGAATATTATTAGAGATTATTTTCCAGCATCAATTTGGTTTTGCGCAGACAAACAAGAAGACAATGGGGATTAAAATAACAATTTTTGTCTGCAACAAATTTAAATGAACAAAAGTCCTACTAAATCAGCGGTGAATTGGGAAATGTTTTAGGTAAACACGAGTCATCAAAAAATGGAAACGCCAAGTTTTTCCAACAATTCATAAACACGTTAATTTTTCGCAATCTCGACTTCGCTGTTTTGTGATAAATTTGGCGGTACTTAAATAAATAAATATATATATGGAATGTAATCTCCGCTTATGATGACTGCTAATTAATAGAAAAATCGCTATCTCTGATTTCTGCCCCCTTATCGAACTATACCTAACACCCGTGGTGTCTTCACTCTTTCAAGAACAATTGAAGGAACGACTGTGTCGCCAGAACTGAGATCGGGGCATAAAAAGACACCCGATCTTAATAAGTGCATTCGCTTTATTAAGCCCACTAGTACCAGAACCTTCAGCATAAAACGTTACAGCAAAAAAATGATACAAGAAGTGGCGATAGCACATTCCAGGAAAGGAATGCACGGAAAATTAAAACCTCTAAGTATACAATTTTGTGGCCTTATTCATAACGCGCGCCATCGGTAAATCTGACCATATTCCATGCATGAAAGAGAAAAGATGATTACCAATACTTTTACCGGACAACCATAAAGGAGGTCTTGAATAAACCTGTTGTTAATAATAATAATATTCGCTCTATTAAGGTCACGAGGACCAAAACTTTCAGCATTAAAATTTACAATAAACAAACATGTTACAGGACGTAACGATTATACGTAGCAAATGCAGAATAAGTTAAGAAGAATAAAAGAAGTAACATCAAGGTAAATTTACAAGTAAGGCCAATTTGACCCACGAAGTATAAAAAGTTTGGCAAACGGGAAATGGCGGCCATTGAAAGGCCCGATCCAAAACGCGCGCCAACAAAAACAAAAAAACGCATCAATATTCGTCTCTATGACGTTTTCACCGTCAATTGCATCACTCCGCAATTTCGCCTTCAGCTCTCAACATCCGAGAATGAGGGGCAAATAAAAATAGCAACAAGTAGGTAATGAGTGAATTGCGATCGGCAGATTTTCTTGCGGGAGTTTCATGGTTCAGCATCAGCATGGGTTCATTTAAGACTGACTCATGTAAATGAAGCCATAGGTGAACAGTATGCGCAAGCGCGGAATAAGGGAATTTAAGATTAAAGACGCAGATTCCCGACAAATCGAAACCAAATTATGATAATAGCCTACGGAGTGTCAACAATTAAGAAAATCTGGGGGCAGTGAAAACACCGAGGAACCGTATGAGTAGTTATCGGAAATCTACGGAAGAATTACGAAACTACCGCATGAAATGAGTTCGAAGAATGTATGCATTTAGAAGTATTTAATTGCGTAAATTCAATTTTTAATGACCTTTATTCGCACACTGGATGTTCAGACCTCTTCGTATCAACACATATTCCAAATAACCAACAAAAACAAATGTTTTGTCAATGTCAAATTCTTTCGTACTTTTTAAAGTGATTTCTGCATCTCGCCGGCGAACGTGGGTGCATTTCTTTAATTGAAAGGGGCAATTGTTCATCGTCTTCGCAATGCTAATAATTTGTGTTTTTCCGTCTCTCGAAAGAAATGGTATGCGACAACAGCGAGGACGAATTCTATTTGATAATTAAACTAGTGCAGTTTAAAACCTTCTTGGCAGCGACTGCCACAAACAGACAAATGCGCCCATCAATTCCACCAAAGGTGTAAAAACATTTTAAAATTTAGTAAAAGTTTAACAATAATCAAATGAAGGAAAACAATTGATAGACCGTGTTTAAAACAACGCAGCGGCCTTATTGTACCCCGAAACACTCATATCGGCATACAATTTTATTTCTACAACTAGAAGCATTTAAAACTGGCCCACTTTTCAAGAGATAGTTCGTAGACTAGACTAATAAGCTGGACTCACTAAATAATAGCTGTTGTCGTAAGGGGTGGATATTGAGTACAGAAATGTTTAACCAGCACTTGCCCAATGCAACACGCAAATCTATACTGCGAGATCTCACAAAGAAAAACCGCAATAACACAGTGTTATCTCCATTTAAAATATAATTGACGAGGTGGTGGAGGTTTAGAGCGGTTAGTCCTTTACGAGACCAAATCCACTAATTGAACATCAACGTGGCGAATTAATTTCCAGTGCACCACGCCAGACAAAGATGCCTCTGAGGCTTCCAAAAATGTTTCAACTTCGCAATTTTAGCAAGAATGGACCATTCGTTCGAAAACTATTCGATGCACTCGAAAGCATTTACAGGATTATCGAAAATATCAACAATGATTACAGGTTAATAGACTGTAAGAGATAAAACAACCGTTTGCCATTGTTAAAACTACTTTAAGCCAGTGTCCATGAAAAATATAAATGGAACGACCCGATTAAATTTATAAAAATAGGTTTTCTGATTTTCAAAAAAATATATTTTTATCCACTTGAAAACCAGTCACAAAAACAACATTTATGGCCCTTCATTCCCAGCATGACATAAAATCGCTCAACCGAATCCACCCAAATTGTAGTCTGTCGTCAATACTGGTCACTGATGCGACAGTCTAAAAGGCTGCTTCAAAATAAAACCGAAATGTTTTTCGAGAGTCCATTCTGTTTTCATTCTGCCTTCGCGGAATCGCTTGAGGGTCCTAACTCTCTCGTTATTATTTCGTATCATTAGGTAAAATATGTTTTAAGTCAACTGCAAAGACAATGCTATCCAGAAACATTCATTTAACAATTTACCAGTAATAATTACAATAATCCGTTTTGATCACATTTTTCGCAATAAATGCTGGCATTAATTACAGGAACACCAACGAGCACGAACCTTTTTCACAGGTTATTGATGCGTGAAATTATTTTTTCTCGAAGAGCATCATCGCCCGGAAACAGTTTTTTTCATTAATATACTTTATGTACTTTAAGGCCATTTCGTTAAATTTGTTATTATGTCGATGCAGACGGGATTTGTGGCTTAAAAATGGACACACTTTGACAATCTTAAACAGTACTTAACTAATGTTGATCATTATCGTCGTATCATTAATTTGGAATGTCCCTATGTCTCTCTCGGTTTTGACACAACGTTGCTATTGAATATAGTCGGGTGGTTATTAACCTGGAATAACATCAGATAACATCATAATAATAATCGCATTTTCACTCGAACTATGCTAACGAAGGTCATATGGCCGGGAACGGGTGATCGAATAGCAGGAAATAAAAAAAACACGTAAATAAACGAATTCAGCTTTCTGGGTTTTTTGTGCATGTTTTATTGTCCTTGGGTGGTCTATTAAGATGAAATTGTCTTGAGGAGCTTAACCGGGTACACCATAATTTCAATAAAAACGTAAACATTTGTGTCAAACAATTGATCAATTTTTTGTCACTGTCGCGCGATATAGACAGGTTTCTATTTGTCATTCGGACAGGTTTACCTTGTCATGCATCATCTGTTTAAGCATATCATGGATTTTAGAAAACTGAAAAAAAATAGGATTCCTGCGAAATTAAAAAGATTTTCATCCTTTTCTGGAACAGATGTTCAAAAAAAGACAACTCGAAGAAGGATAACACAAGGAATGAATGATGATGCTACTTATTGTTGTCACGTGTCAGTCCGGATTCCGCACTCTACCGATTTGTTTTGTTCGTGCGTGTACCGTCTTCTAGACAATGGAATGGCTTCCGGAATGGTTCCATGAAAATCTTTGGTATGATTTTCTAGGTGACGACGCCTCCAATTGCGACCGAAGAAATTTAGTGGACGCAATTGCAACAACACAGAAGCAGCTCGTAAACCTCGGGCAGGTTAAATTCCGGACGATAGAATCGATTTGATGACGAAGAATATTTTTTCTCTTTGTCGCCATGAAAACGAATACGTGCAAAGAAATATTCGAAAGTCAATTATGATATACGGGCGTTTTTGTGGGAATTAATGAGATTTCCTTTAGCATTGGTTGAGGGGATTGTCTAATAATTTGCAGAACACATTTCTACCCTCGATTCTAAACTGATCGATTCTATACCGCTAGTTTTTTTTACGAAAGGCATCTAATTTCGTTATGAGTAGCAATCAAAACAGGAAAATAAATAATTTCCATAGGATACGGTTTTTGTAATCTATTCATGAAATTGTTGATTTTGGTTTTTAATGAATTGGCGAAATTAATCAAATGGCTCATTGCTATATCATTTTCGGTTGATATCCGCGAAATTTGTATCTTAACCAACGATGATTGGCTACAGCCACAAGGCCATCAATCCACATTTGCAGCGTCTTTGTAATGTCCAGGAGCTTAGTCACTACAATTATTAGACGATTAACATGGCCATCTTATGCGCCTTTGAGGAGCGGAGCGCCAACCAACGTTATTGATAAAATAGGCTGTGGTATTCGCTAAATCACTTATGGATGGGTAACCTTTCTTCTCCGAATTGTATCGGATCCCAAGAAAGGAGTAATCAATTAGCACTAAAGTGCACCGAAATGTGCCAGTAATTGACTAAGATATCCTCGGGCGTAATAACGCCGTTATCTCGATGCACACATAACACTGTCACGTGCCTAAGAGGACTATTAAATCGCGCTCAATTAAGAAATTAAACTGAAAAGCATTACAAGAAAAACGAGTTTTGACAGCAAACCGGCGTTTGCAATTAAATAAATTACTGAAACCGACTGGAAGTTGCTTTTGGCTGGCTCACAAAATTGTTCACCCAAATGCCCGAACGAAATCTCGCGAGTATATATATCCCCAGTCTTTAAAACCAAAACAGCAAAATAAATAGTGTACGAACAAATCAAGGCTTTTTCAGGTCACAATTTATGGATCATATATTTGCGTCTAAACCAACGTGTTGTCACGTTTAGTTCTGCGTATCTGGAATGCCTTAACATCTGGAAAGAAAACTCATCACAGGCCCTTCTGCTGCGACTTGATTCTCCTTTTCTATATTTGAATAAGATGGCTCGAAGAGGGTAGAAGTTGGGATTTACTTAAAGGGCATCCACAATGTCCCCCGGCACTGCACTCCATGGACGAACAGGAGGATCCCACGGGACATGACAGGTCGCAATAGCACCCCTTTGATGTACAGGAGGTTGAGATGTCATTCTCTGAATAAAAACGATATGGACGCAGACGGACAGACCTTCTTTGTGAACCCCGGTGCACCTCTCTTTCCCTACTCGGGGCTTCGGTTGTGTCGGTCTCGCCACTTGGCAGTCTGGTGTCCAGCGGCCCATCGCAGACTGCGAGCGTATAGGCTTGGAGCTGGTCAAAGGGTACTCTTAATTCCCCACAAGGAGGTCTTCTCAGCTTCTCGCCTCTTTTCAGACCAAACGGCATCAATTCCACCGGCCGGGAGAGATTCAGCCGGGGTGTCTTTCTCCCCCTCTCGTCCGCGTTTGTCTGACGGTAATTCTGGTTGATGTAGCTGACGTTTTTCCTCTGCTGGTCAATCTCCTGCAGTAAGATCTTCATCTCATTTACGCAGTCGCTACTCGGCTGCTGCTGCTGCTGCAGTTTATGTTGATGATGAAGATTCGGCTGATACGGCTGCACAGCATGGTGTTTGACCAGCGATCTTGTCCGACGGTAGGAGTGACTCGGAGTTCCGCTGTGCCTGCCATCGACCGACTGAGACTTGCTGTTGGTACTGCATCGACCGCCTGTCACGGCGCTCGCCGAAAAAGAGCACAGCATGCGTCGGAGCGCCAGGGCAAAGCGCTGATTGAGCCAACAGTGAAAAACGAAGGTGCAGTCGCTCTTCAGGGCCAGAGCGAGAGTGATGAAGGCGCGGAGGAGGCTGTGACCAGGACTGGGGCTGGAGAGGATGCCGACCTTGTGGCAGGCCGAGTAGGCCACGAAGGGGCTCTGGCAGATGAAGAAGGCACCTATGAGGCAGAGGATGAGCACGGTCATGCGAGTCTCCTCCCGCAGGGTATTGCGGAACTCCACCCCACCACGAATGCAGTGCTGACGAACAAAACGCCCCGACATTCGCACCGCAGAGAGAAGGCAGAAACTCGCCAGACAGAGGAACACGAAGGGGACAACGAAGAAGATGAGGAAGTGCACCACCCAGGCCTGGATTGCCTGGAAGTGTTTGAGGGCTTCAGGCCAGCTATCTTCTGTGTAGACAGTAAGCTGGGCGATTCGTTGCGCTTTGGCGCTGGTTGAAGTGACGCTGCGCTTTGACGGTAACGGGAAATGGAGACTGGAGGTCGTGCTGTTGCTCCACGTGTTGTTCTAAAACATTGGAAACTGATTGAGTCTTACTTATTTCGCGGTCCATTGATAATAATAATAATACCGGCAATCGCCTCGTTAATGTCATGAGAGCCAAACATTTCAGCATTAAAAAACTACCAATATGAAAACCATCCCTTGATTCCCCCCTGTGGTGAAATAACAAAGTTTGATTGATAAGAAATAGTCGAATTGCGATATTCAGTCATTTGGGAGACTTTGACGGGATAGCTTCTCAGTGGATCAACACATTTGCATTCAGATCGACTAGAATGGAACGGGTGAGTTGGAATATCTATTGAAATGGCCCCCATGTTTCTTAATCAGTACATACATAATCCACAGGTAGACGAAATAAGTTTAAAATGCCAAAGGAGGATCCAACTTTAAGAGCATTGAAGTCATTGCCGGCATCCAAATTATCACTCCAGGATAACTGCAGCGCCCATAAATGTGGGTGTTGAGACGGAAGCTAAAAAACGGAGAGAATAAATGGGCTGCGCTCAAGGAAAACGTAATGGAAGACTCGGGTCGTTGTGAGAAGATCAATCCTGCACCTCAGTGCAGGATTAGTCAAGTTTTACTGAAGCATGCAACCATTTATTATACTTAAGAATAACGGCTCCCTATATTATGCGTGCATTTTGTTGGTGCAAGCCGTCATCTTATTTTATAATTTTTATTTGCCGTAACCTATTTGCCAGAAAGTATCCTGGAAATTAAAGACAGTCCGAAAATATGAAGGTCACAGATGTTTTCATCGATTTCTGGAACTTATTGAAAAAAACGACGATGAAAACGATTCAAAAAGTGCAATAGTAGCACTTGTCTCTTTAAAGTTCTCTAGTAAATGCAACGTCTCGATTAATCAAAGCTTTATACTAATTATCGTCAGATATATATTACATAACACATTCATTTTTTGAAACGATTCCATTTCGAACAGCTACGAGGAGACACAATGTACAGCATTCAAACCAGACCTATTGTGCTGTCTGGCTACAAAAACAGACGGCACATAAAACGTGCGAAGGTTTACAATCTGATTAAATACGAAAATATCATAAAATGGTCCTTCAACGCATTTGAAATCATGTAATCGACTCACAAAGAGATCATTGTTAAATTTCCACCATGATTGCAACCCACGTTCATCCATCAAAGGCTTAAAATATTTGAAGAATGTCTGCGTTACTGATTCAGGCGCGACTTCTGATTCGAATCCCGGAAGAGCATTCTTAGCTATCCATAACCCAACAAGAATAAGTACAGCCTACAATTACTATCTATAATTTAATTTTAATATTCGTGGATTTAATTCTATAATTCGTCATGAAATCCTCCATCATGAACTTTCGCGTGTGGTATGAAGTTTTGTGATTTTATCATGAAAACATCTTTTGAATCCAAATAGACTTTATACAACTTTGAACGATTTTTTCGCTTTTGTGATATCCACCTTATGTAAATGCCAAAAGAATGGCTCAATTTATGGTTTTATCGCGTAAAAGATATATGGTTATCAATCATCAATCTGCTGCATCCAAAAGCAACCAAGTATGGTCGACATCATATTTTATCAACCTTTCAATCATCTTTAAAAATATACCGTCCTCCATTCGTAAATAGAAACACTCAAGACTCAGTAACAATTTTTTTGTTTACTAAGGATAAATATAGGCATATTGTACACTTTGTTTGAAACGTTTATTTATTTTTAGGCTTTAATTTCAAGTTTTTCTTGCCAATTTACCTCGTTTAAATTTCGTTTATCCCTGTGGTCATAGACTACATCTTGTATGCATAATCTTCACTGCTTGCATCAATTTTGTTTGTCGTAAATTTTAATGCTTATGGTTGTGGTCTTTCTGAACTTAAAAAAACGCATACCATTTTATTATCATCATGTAATTATTCTAAATTTGGAATTTAATAAGACGTTGCAAGGTGAATTAAACAAGATGCGAATTTGAAGAAAGGTCTGCCTACGTCTCTCCTGTCCTCTGACATTAGAACCTGGCGGAACATCAACTTTCCAAATTGACAAAGGTTTTGTTTTAACATATAGGTGGCTAGATGAGGTTTCAAGGCCTTCGAATCATACTATAATAATTTAAAGGCTCAAAAATTCTTCCGAGGATATTAGAAAATATATCCATTAATTTAATTTCGGGTATTTCTAAACGATGACTCGAATAAAAAAAATCGGGACATGATTATTCATGCTTGATATTCACTGTTTTAGTATTAGCTTTAGAATCTCACTCGTTGCACGAATTTCTTGAAATTTGCACTAAATGGTTATGTAACATATTTATGCTTTACCGGCCACGTGTTGCCATGGCTTAGCTAGACAATTGTATTCAAGTATGTGATTCAAACCCACTGTAAAACGTATACCCTTCTCAAGTACATGCGCTAACGTAGAAGGTTTAGTTCAGATAGGATACGGCAGCTGATTGATAGTTTTGCCACTGTACACGAATGTCTCAAGTTAAGCTTTGCGTCTTTACCTGTTGTGGACCATCGGTAACCCCAGTAATATACCGTGGCGCCATTTGCAACAAGACACAGTATCGATAATACCATTTTTAATGCTTGCCTGTAATGCTCTAACTTGTGGCGACAGGTAATACACGCTTGAGGATCTATCACCTGAGAAAATCGTCAACGCCAATTGGCACTACGACAAGGTCACATAGATGATCTGGGGTTGATGGCCAAGATAAATATGGGCTAACAGACGCCCGTCAGTTCACATGCCAATTTAAAGAAATCTATCTACCGCGAGGATGCATGACCAAAAAATAGAGACTTTGGTAGCGATGAAGAGCATCTGCTAAATAAAACAATTCATTTTAAAGTATGGTATGCGTTTATTTGAGTGCGCTTGGATTATCGATTTCTATAGAAAGGGGTTATCTAAGCAACAGCCACGCGTGGCCGGGGTCAGTTAATATTCTATATAAATTGCAACGTATATCCCTCAAATTTTCCTCGTCTCAATTCTCTTAACGTGCTTGAAACGGTGGGCCCGCTCATGTAGCAGTGGGTAGAGAACAACCCACTCTTCGTCAAATGATAGATTGCGACAAAATGTCACGTTAATCTGTCGGGTATTTTCGACCAGGAAACTTTAAGAGTTTGATCTGCATTGGTGATATTTTTGTATAAGCGCATGGGCACTGATAAATCGATAGCCTATAAATAAATGCGTCGGACACGTTTTCCTGTGAAAATAACTGCAGTTATTTAAATTGTTGCCCTCCAGAATTTTGTCGAAAAACAGCCGAATCGGATGAGCTCGGATAAGATGGAATATTATGCGATATTTTAAATCAAAGATATTTGTTAACAGGACCCAATAACGAAACAGCATATTATGATTATTGATGCAAGCTCAACCTTGAAATTCACTGATGTTCTAAAAATCAGATTGCTGAATAATGCCATGTTATTCATTTATCTAGGCCCCGAGGTCCAAAACGTTGAGCATTTAAATCGTAAAAATCGAACAGATAATAAAAACAAAGTGGCGAATATTGGACAGCCAATAGAATGAGACACAGTATCCTGTTCCTGATAAAACACAGTGTTTGTTATCTTCTTATAACTTTCAGCATTTCGTGGCCAATATCAAAGGCAACAATCATTCTGCACACAGCATTTTGTGACAAACACGTATTAATACTCCCATGACACACTTCATTGTTAATGGGTTGTAACTGAATGGCCCCTAAGGCAATTCCACTGCCAAAGGTATCATAATTATCATCAGTGCATTTGAGGCAGAGCTTGACACAGAACTGCGTCATGACAGTTTCAATTCTGGAATAATTTAACGGTGGCGGCTTCCTCTGCATCGGATAACCCCGAGGCAACCCACAGAGTCGAACATGGTACTGGGGATGGTGAAATTGCGGATCCTACAGCCGGTTACAGGTACACGGCGTCCAAGTGACGGGATTACGCGCGCATGTCGCTTCCTCCAGAATCTGTAGCAACATATAACGGAGAAAAAATAACAAGAAACCGACAACGATGTTTCCGTAGTCAATAATTCTTAAACTCCGGATTAAAATAACTGAGAGGGTTTACCCTGTCTTGCAAAGAAATGAGGGCGTTTCCTAGGGCATTAGTTCCGGGGAAACTGAAACTTGGTTAAATTTAAGCAATGAAGTTGGTCGTCTATTGTGTGTACAGGGCGAGGAAAGCGTTTTCAGCTTCCAAATTTAAATCTGGCGCTATTTTCTTTCAATTTCGTTTCAGGTTACCCAGGTACATTGGACTGACCAGCTCTTTTTGTTATAATTTAATATGCAAATGCGGCCGCATACAAAGACTCGTGTCCGTTAATCCACATGAAAGGATCCGACACCCAACTTACACTTCGATCCAAATTGTGCACATTGTCCGATTGTGTGGCCTCCAGTTTTAGATCAACGCATAGCTTGGACCCATCCGAGGTTGTCCAACACTTTCGGTACCTCGTCACCTCCAGAACATCCAGCACGAGGGTTGGGATTGTCAGGAGGACGGAGAGGACGCAGATTACGGAGACAACAAGGCGACGGTGTTTCTCCCTAATCTGCTTCGCCTTGAAGGGCCGGCTTATGGCGACGGTGCGTTCTATGGCCTGGGCAGTCATCAGCCAATTAGAGGCCAGAAGGAGGCCCAGGAGACAGCTGTAGAGACACCGAATGAAAGCTGACGTGTAGTAGGCCTCGACGTGTTCCGAGATCATAAAGTAATCCAGAGAGGATATGAAGAGCACCACGAGGCTCATCAAGTCGACAAATCCCATAAATTTGAGGTAGATCAATGCAGTCACCCGCACCAGTTTCCTTCGGTGCAGAAATATCAGAGTAAAGATGAGAGCTCCCATACTGAAAAGGCAGATGGCGGGTGTAATGAAGTGTCTGATGGCGTGGTAACTGGTTACGAGGGCTTTATCGCTGCTGGATTGCAGGCTTTGTAGAGCCTCACTACTGAGTCGCTGGATAGAATACAAGGAATAGTCGTTGTTGTGGCTATTGTTTATGTTATTAAAAGTTCGGTCCATTCGGAGGAACTGTTTATGCTGTTTTGCAGTGGTTGTGTGTCCAGTTGGCTGGGAGAACGTCGTGCCTTGGTATGAGGCTCTTTCGTAGGCAAATAGTGCCTATATCTTTGGCCAATTAGGTGTGGCGTCAAAAGAGCCAATCACAAGAGACTATGTGGTGTAGCGGAGAGCGAATGCAGGGCAGGCTATTTTTTTTGTTCTGTAGCAAAAGTATCTGCGCGACCATACAAGCCGAAAAGGGAAAGGCGAACGGTTTAATCATAATTTAAGGGTTAAATGATCATTTTTCAAAACGTACTAAGCAACTGTAACTTCAAGTTGACAGTCATTTTGTCTGTGAAAAAATTAAATCAAGATTTTAGGAGAATAATTAGCATATTATTTGGCAGTTCAATCTAATATTTAATTATACAGTTGCAACAATTTTAGAATACTCTCTTTTTATTTAGAAATCTTATTATGTGTCCATAGGGGGAATGCAATGCTTTGTTAGAGACAGATCTTTTGAAGCATAAAATGTGCAATGACATCCTCCCGATATTTCTTTTTCATTTGTTATGGAAGCCGATAAAAGTCCTTACGTATTAGTGACCGGATACGACTGTGTGGTGTTATTTAACTTCAGACATAAAATGACCAATGACAAAAGGGGTTAAATTGGAAGAAAACGTAGACATAGCACCCAAAACATCACTGTTGCAGGCGCATTATGACGTCCATGAATAGGCCACATAGATATCGCGGTCTATTCAATCTTCAATAGGAAATATTCGTCGGTTCGGTATCGTCTTCCACTTAGATGAGGTAGAAATAATAATAATTCCAACCGCTTTATAAAGATCAGATAAGTATCGCTATGCCAACAAATACGGTTTGGGTAAATTTTAGACAACGCATAATTGACTACATTTATATTTAATGTCAAGGTGTCTCCAAGACTTTCACTTTTTGTGAATAACTTTATTCCATGTAGATTAGATGAATTTATTGTTCTAAAATTCTTATTATAACATACACATGATGGCAAATTCAGCAAATTTGATCACTGTCAACATTGGTCATGTGGAATGCTCGTACAGTGTGCTTATAATGACGCCATAGATTGGTTTAATTGTGAAAATTCCATATTTTAAGATATGTAATATACATTACAGTAATTAAAAAGCGTTGCCGATTATTTTACTAATAATAATAAGAATGGTAAGCGCTTTAAAAAGATCAAAAGTATAAAAAATGAAGCATACAAAAATACGTAACTAACAGCGTATTGTCTTCGCATTGGAAGAAAAGAATTACATTTCGAAAAAACTTGAATAGAGGGGATGGAGTGGGTTATCTAATTTAAATCTAGTGAATGGACGTTAAATGATGATCTCTTGGATGGAGAGCATAGGTAAGTCACTAGAAAACGAGATTTTTAAAAAAAGCCTTCGGAGGATTTCAAAGGCAAAACATCGAAAGGTATAATGACGGGGAACAGTATGCAATAACCATACCGAGGACTTAGCGATTGGTCTATACTCAAAAAGTCCCGCGGGACCATTTGCCGGTTTCGGAATAGGTGTGATAACAAATCTTTCTCTTCAGTCGGCAAAGAGTATTCCTCTAGTGACTAATTGATAATTTTAGTGAGATATCTCGCGGTTTTTGCATTATTAGCTTCCTATTTCTCTCTCTCTTTTATGACCATTCTAGGTCTCCAATGGCTTCTTTTCTTGAAAATAATTACGCTTACAAACTCCATTCTCAGCGATATTCCGACCACCACGTGATTCCCCGCTAAATGTGGTCTGATTTGTTTTTGATACAAGAAGGCCTGACAACTCACCTCACTCGGCTCTCCCATCTGCTTCTGTTGATAATGCAGATTCATTGGGGAGCAGTGACAAGAGGACTTGGCAGCAGTGAAGGGTTTCCTTGTGGGCCTTGATTTAGGCCAGCCTAAAGAGACGATCTGTTTTTCCACCAATCGTGATGAGGATCTTGAGACTTGCGGATACTATTTTGTCCGTCAGATAAAAAAGGAATTGGCCGCTGCAACATCCAACACTCGGCCAACATTCCAGGAGCCACATGCGAAACTCAGACTGGTTAAAACCCCACAACCCCCAGGTCGCTGAATAACATGAGTACGCCGCTTTTCGGTGTTTATTTTCGTTGACCTGACTTGGGAGACGAACCCGGCGACAGACGCTAACCAATCGGGCTTCTGTTTTCGGTGATCAACGTTTACAAACGCGTTGCTGTAGCCAAACATGGGTAATACATGCCCCCAAAACCTACGTAAATAATAAAGAAAATTGAAAATCTTTATTTAAGAGCTTCAGTCATTTTTAATGTACCTTTAGGGTTTCCCATTTTCATGGAATCGGTCACCCGTTTATGGTCATGTGGCCGCCTTCAAAAACCCTCTTTTGTTGGTTCATGTAACCTTCGCGGTTAATACATTTCCTTAAAAAATGTGACCTAGACATGGCCACTGCCGAGCAGATCTCGTGGGTGTGGGGCAATAAAGATCAACGTGACAATTTGTTTACATGGGATTAGATATCGGTCACAGGGCGACATTAATGCAATGCTAAAGTTATTGGTCTTGTGACTAAAACCAACCAATTGTAATTTCTTCTTAGTATTGTAAAGATCTTCTCGAGTTCTAGGGTTAAAGGGTTTATTATGAAAGCAACTCAACACAAATAAATTCGACACTGTATACGAAATATGCGGAATGTCTGCGTAAGGATAATTTATCGATTTTTCCAACCCATGTGACTGATTTAGGGGAAATCGTTAATTAAGTACCTTACCCTACCCATATTGGAATCTCGACCAAAATCATATTTTTTTTCATATATTATTCTCGATAAATGTCTGGAATATTTATTTTGCACTGAGGCATTGAAGGATATTGTTTCTCCGAGAGTTGTTATTTCAATCATTCAATGTATAAAGAATATTTTGCCATTGTTTGGTTAACAATTGAAACGGCTTACTGCTCCATCGTAAGGGAGCCCTTCTCGAAACGTTAAAATTGCGTGTTTCAACAATTAATAGTAGCAGCATTTTGTTTTTTTATATAACAATTAAATCAACCCACCATTGTATGAATAATCGGGTCTGTAACATGATTGGGTGTGCGAATGCTCCAATTCGACTGATATTTTACAGCAAACATAAGTACACGCGTAGATCCTGCGATTATGTTTCAAAACACAGTACCCAATTGGGCTCAGAAAATGCGAAAATTGCATTTTGAAGTGGACATTTTGAGGGATGGTGAGATGACCACATATTGATGGGAGAGAAACTGGACGAAGACAGCCAATGAAATGATCATCATTTGTGAAAACCAACAAAACATTTTCCATACAGTCTTCACAAAACTCTCCCATTTGACCCCATTTCAGGAGGGTAGAGGGCAGAAATAAGGACGCAAAAAATCAATATTTGATCAATGAAAAATCAAAATCATTCGCAAAGCTAAATCTTCTTGCTCTGTCTAGCCTTCCTAACGGCACTCGCAGAAGCAGCGCCCGTAACGCCACCAGCTGGGATGTTGTTGATGTGACCTAATCGGGAGCCTCCACCTCCTCCCTCTGGACGACCTTTGGTTGTACGGTGATTTCCTCGCCTCTCACACGAACTCTGACTGTTGGCGGCACTGTTGGCCCCCTTCGAAAGGGACTGAGATCTGCTGCTTCTCTTCTGTCGGCTCTTCTGCGGCGAGGAATCGCCGATAAATTTCCCCAATGATCTCTCCGTGGCAGGGCGGGGGGGAGATTTGGCGCCCTGAGTCTTCTTCTTCGCCGAACTGGTTTTGTGTCGCATTGTCGCTGACGCAGCGCGGCTCTTGGCAAGGTCTTCGGGGCACCGGAATTTGGAGAGATTGGGTCCAATGAGAGTGTGGAGATTTTGCCAGGGAACTCGGGATAAGAGGGGGTGACGCATGGCCTCCTTAAGACTCATGCGCTGGTGGGGAGCGCGCATCAGCATCTTGAAGATGAAGCTCTTACATTCGGGGGTTACCTTTGCCAGCGTCTCTTCTGGCAGTTCTAGTTGCCAGAAGGGAGATAAATGCTGTCCTTCTGTATTTGCCCATGGCATTGGCAGGAATCTACGAGGCAAAATATTGGCTTTAGCGATTTTAAATCACACCCCCTTCCAGAGGGGGACTCGTCGTCAGTGGTTGGATTTATTTAACGAATCTTGGACATATTGCACAGGAGTGTCCAGGGCGTGACCCGAAATGCTGCCAGTCGGTCGGCCATGAAGCAACTAACCCGCCCCAACGCTGTCTCTCGTCCAATTAAGACTTTCTGGAGGCTAAATAACAACTATCTCCCCCGAAGGAAACCCCCAGTGAAGCACAAGCCTCCAACGTGGAGGAATGCTCTTCATCGACCAGCTGTGCCAACAAATCAACAATCACCGACGCCTATTAACGTTGGCCGGGTCCTTATCGCAATCCCTTATCTTAGCAACCACCTCCATCTAATATGAGGGATGCCTGGTTATGTCCTTCATAAAGATACGCCCATTTATAGAGCAAATGTCCATGCATTCCCCATTAATAAATCCGCACCTTCGCTGACCCCGTTGTTTTATCTCTCGATTTTTTTAGCTCTCTTGTTGTTTGTTATATTTTTAATGCTGAAACAGTTGGTCCTCGTGATCGTAATGAAGCATGGTAAATCTTCAATGATTTCACCGGCCTAATGCAACCATTTGGGTGTCAACTTACATGCCGTAACCAAGAATCATTTCAACAAGGATGTATCCAAGACCCCAGGAATCGATAAATTGATTGGATTCCATCGGTTCGTTGTAGATCTCGGGGGCTAAATAGGCTGCAAAGTAGTATCGCGTGGGTGGGTCGTCGGTTTCTATTTCAGGGTCATCATACAGGTCACCGCTGGACCAATCACAATGCGCTTCGTGCCGGATCTCCTCGCCCTTCGGTGTTTCGCAGGAGCCGATTTTTATTCCTTCTCCCTCCGCCTGCATTTGTTTCCTCACTGATGGGAGGTACTTTGCCATTCCAAAGTCAATAAGCTTCGGGCGGTTTTGGTAGTCAAGTACAATGTTTTCCGCTTTCAAGTCCCTGAAAGTAAACAAATATTTTCAAGCCTTTGAAAGTTCTTTCAGGACCCGAAATCGATGTCCAAGGTGCTTAAAAAACAGTGGATTTTCGCATCAATATTTATGTATAATTAACGTATTTTAGTAATACGACTGCAAGGTTATGGGTATGTTCTTTGAGGATGGGTATGAAATGGAAACCACCTTTTCCACATGATCTGCTGCCTTTGTTCTTATTTTAGAGCAACATTTTGCCAACGAGAAATGTCACAATTAGCGGGTCACTTTTTATACCTTATGACAGAAATGTACAACAACAATCCTTGACTAATGGCGCCAAGCTATTTCCATGTTGCCGATTACGAGTTCTACGCGTGGTGAGAGACTAACAGACCCAGTCACAGGCATTACGAGTCTCCTTTTTCGCAATATGTGCTTCGATTGTCTTTCTCTTACGCGGAAACTGTGATGAATAGCTGTTCCACAGCGGTCGATGTCGCTTCCCTCGCCATAATGACTCGCTTTTGACATTCACAAGTTATTTGTGACACATTGGGCGCATTCACTTATGTAGTTGTCGCCGATTTCAGTTGAGAAACGACAACGGTCAGCGACCCGAGTTTATTTATCTAGTGTCTCGATGCATTGAGATAAAAATTAAAATTCTATTAACTGTAACACGCACAATCGACATTTTCGGGTAAGAGTTCGAATTTTCCCGAGTCGAATCGGTCGCACGCAATACTACTTACTTCGTTGCGGATACAAAGACACAACGCATACACATTAAATTAATATAGAGCAGTTATATATAAATAATGAAATAACTTACCAAGTTTACCTAATGTCCCAGTCTAATTTAAATATATTTATGTCTAATATCGATTAAACCAACTTATTAATAATAAATGTACGCCAGCTCTTTTATTTATAATGTTAAATTCATATAGAACAGACATCATTTTTATTTCCACGAATGCATATCATCAACGATTGTGTAACATGCGATATGTTAAGTCAAACAAGAATGTGGGTGCTATTAAACCTCAGTACACCCAATTTTATTTCCAATCCGTCAGATGAAATTGACCAAAATAATGCGAACATTGTCATAGTTTCAGTCAAGCGTTAAATTAACATCAATCCAACATCATTTTTACGAACCGGTAACGTGACATATCAAGCTGAGTTTGGATTGAGTGATGAATTTAGCCGTTGCAAACCATTAAAAAATCCATCAAAAATAGGCAAACCATAATTAATTCGGAATGAACGTAGACAATTTACATGTTTATCGATTACATTCATACTCAGACAGCTTAATCGCAGCTGCCTTAGAAATTCTTTGGAGCAATTTCACGAATCATGGCCAACTTCATTATATTTCCGAAACCGCAACGGTACCGATTAACTCTGTCTAGACCGCAGTTCTATTTTCAACTCTCTCATGAAAAATTTAGTGTTGTCTGTTGACAACAGAAATCTGCTATTCATAAGCCAAACGGAATGAGTTAACGACAGAAAACCCCACAAAACGAAAACGGTTTTCGGCGGTGGAGCCGTTGCTGTGGAAACACAACAATAATGTATACCTGTAGACAATGCCCTTTTCGTGTAGGTAGGTCAATCCCGTGAGAATACTGGCTGCGTAGTAAGTTGCGTAGCACTCTGGCAGTGTGCCGATTCGAGCCAGATGGTTCCAGAGACACCCTCCGCTCAGGTACTCGAATGCCATAAAGAGGGAATCTTCGGTCTCGTAGATATGATACGTACTAAGAAAATAAATTTCGAATGAGTAGGTTTGTATAGAACGTTTCAAAGTCCACTCAATGGGTTTTAATTGAAGCGGCCTTTTAGAGGCACCCTATGGTTTGCTTAAAAGATATTTTGCCACGTCATATGTTCGCTAACGATAACAATTCTTTGATTGACGGATTCTCATTGTTAAACCGTTCTATTTGTAATGCCCGACACGGCCCAATAGGCTTCGATCATCTTGCCTTCCTATCTTTTGATGGAACGCAGTTATAGATGATGGTTTTCACGACCTACTAGTCCATTTTAAGTGAGGTAACTCAATCCTTAGTTAGGCCCAGTCCCATTTCCGGCCGAAGCTCCTATTATATCTATCTATTGCTTTCATTATTCCATTCTCTTACACGATGCGTGTACCTTTTACCAATATTCCTTCATTAGTTAGGATGATTCGCCCAGTTAATTCGTCTTGTCCGTCGTGCTGAATGACGTCTAAGGAACGCCTCAGGTGGTATACAGGTCAGTAGTTCCTAATCCCATTTTCCAAGATCATATAACCCCTGGAGCATTGCATATTCATGGTCATAAACTATTTAAATAAATTCTATCTAATACACCGATCACCTTTCTCTATGTCAAGATCGTTTAATCATCGTCATGCAGTACAAAAATAATTGCTTGGTTATGTTTCAGGAATTTCGTGACAAATTAAAGCTAATGTAAGGAAGACCGTTTCGCGATTACTAATGCCCTGAGATCCTCAAAATAACACGTAATTAATTATTGCGATTTCCTCAAGGCAATAATTTAAAGTCCCCGAATATCTAATTGCAGAACAAGTTATTCTGCATTAAAGCACGCCTCGTACATGATAAGTCAACGTTTAGGGAACAGCTTGGATTCCCCAAGAAAAACCTTTATTTCCGTTAATCAATTCTATTTGTTCAAACGCCCACGCCACCACACGTGCCACCCACATTCTGGACAAGCGACTCATTTCAAGGTCGTTATTTGTCGTCAATCCCCTTAAAGTGCTTGCGTTACTCATCGTAAACATGAGTCATCAACCGCCTTATATAACACGCCTGCACGCTACACGCTCTAATTCCATTGGCTCACTTAAGCCAATAAACATGCATAAATACTCAAGTAAATCCTCTCTTAAAGAGTTAGTTCACTGGAACATTCTTCTTCTTAATCACGTGCCTCATATGCACCGTCATCCGGTTGTTTGGGGAAAATGGTTACGGGCTATAACAGATAGATAGCAACGAGGAGATTCCTTTTGAACCTAGATGATAATCCCGACACATTGGTAATTAAAGGAGCGAAAAGGCTTGGAGGAAACTCACGTGACCACGAATGGGTGCTTGAGTTTCTTCAAGATTTTCGCTTCTCTGCGCTCGATTTGCCAGTTTTTCTCATTCCGTCCCTCTCTCACCTTGAACTTGAGGGCATACTGCATGTCGCTCTCGGGGATTCCCACCCACGCGACAGTTCCCTGACCGCCAGTGCTGATACGCGGCGGTTTCATGAGCGCGTAGGTACTCAACTCCGGCATGGATCCACCCTCCAGCTCCTGAGCCCCATCGAACCTCCGCGGTTCCTCGGAGTGCCACTCATAGAGGACGCTTTGCGATTTCAAATGTTCCAGCAACGCCATCTGCATGCAGATACAGCTCTTGCCTTTGTCGACGATTTCGTGATTGCCTGTGGGACAGAGGTTTTGGACCACAGTTTCCAAATTATCCAAAGAGGAAGAGGTGGCGGGGTTTTCAATTGTCGCAATTGGATGCTTTTCTGTCAATGAAGTCTGGCGGTGAAGGTTCTGCTTGCTGGAGGTCGCTGGGGCTGTTGCGGCATGACTTAATCGACCACCATCACCCGTTAAATCTACGATGCAAAGCACTCTTAAAATTTATATGCTACTTAAAGGATGCCTTTATCAGTAATAGGTATACTTAACAACCTTTAAACTATTATGAGAACCCAATAACTTGGCTTGAAACGATACTAGGTACCATAAGTAACAAGGGACTTACTTGCCACCGACGATCGCTGTGCCATGGCACGATCAAGATCGTCTTTTGACGAGTTCTGTGTCTGGCGGTAGTCGTAGTTAGTGCCGTTTTCCTTTCGACACGCTCTATATCCAAAGCGCATTGATTTTATCGGGCCTTTAGAACACTTTCCACAACCACCGATAGATCCCCTCTTCTTCATGGAGGTTTCAATTGAGGCCGGGTTATCATTCCAATGGTCATTTACATTCTTCTGGCTTCGAGGGGGGTAATCTCTGTAGCGAATCTGTGAGACAGCATGCTTTATTTTTCTAAGCTCACCTCCCCTAGTCATTTTGGCCACAATCACGGTAGTCGGGGGTTTCCGTGGTGGTTGATATTGTTGGAGTTTTTCAAATCCGGGAGCTGATGATTTAGCAAATAAATTCGGTTTCCGCGGCGCATTTGTCTGCAGAACAGGCGCTGTTCTACTCATTCCAGGTCGGTGGGGCTCACTCCCCGACTTCCCAAAGTAAGTGCCATTTTGCTTCTGACTGCTGCCTGAGGGCTGGAAGCCTTTTTCGCACGAATTCGCTCGTCTATTGCTCCCGTATTTTGGGTGAGAATCGCGACCCCTTCGCTTCGAACGGACCCCTTTTGCTGTTGAACGTTTACTGGCGGAACTAACGTCCGAGTAGTTCGATTCGGCGTACGAGCAGGTCTTATCTGAATGATAGCTTCGGTGGGACCACTTCTGAGACGACAGAGAACCCAGCTGGTTCTCACTGGCGGCCGAAATGCGTGGTATTTGTCCGTCGGCTCGACTAGTGTTGTGAGACCGCTTGACGTCTCCCAGTTCAGACGGCTTCCGAAACGTGTCCGTTTTAGATTTGGGTCCCAGACGATCGCTATAAGGCAGAGAGCGCTCAGAATTTCTGGTTTCTGTCGAGGGTCTCTTTGAGAGTCTACTAGACTGCGAACAGTCCCTTCGTCTGGCCACAGCACCCGCGGTTTCGATCATAGAGGAAAAATCAGGCCTCCCGAGAGCTGTTATAGGCATGAAATTTGGGTGGATGGATAGGGGTCCGTACGTCTGTATATTGGGTCGAACTACACGTCCGATGGTGAAGAAACGCTTGAAATGCTCTCGAAAGCGACCACTTAATCCTTTCGCAGAACGCCCCATGTTCATGCCCGGAAAGGTAATTGAAGGTAATGCATTAGTCCTGAACTGCGCGTGATATCTGGTTGGGTATTGTGAATCTGGTAAGTGGGAAATGGAAAGAGTCTTCAGGTTTAATTCCTCTGCGCCAACCTGGGGAAAGACCTAATCGAGGTGAAAAGCGGCACCACCAAACCCACGCCGTTTTAATCGACCACAGGTCACGCGATTGTACTAGCACGTGGTATCTTGGTGCGAGAACACAATTACTTCATGTGTTCGTAGAAATTCATTTATGTCTCGTTCATATTTACTGCTACGTTTTATGGAGAATCGAAATGCTTTTTAGATACGATGAGAAACTACAACGTGTTCGTACTTTAAAAAAATAAGATTAGAATATGCCGTTTTAATGAAGCACTTCGATGGATAAGCATTACTGATTTCAACAGGCAGTGGAGTCGGACAAATGGGTTTTTGTCTGGAAATTTTTTTTCCGTAATCTGATATCTTTAAATTGGCGGACACGCTAAAAACTGCCGATGACACGTTCCAGTGTGCTTATAGATCAAATCGAAGCACTCTG
This sequence comes from Proteocephalus fallax, assembly GCA_028672205.1. NCBI lineage: Eukaryota > Metazoa > Platyhelminthes > Cestoda > Proteocephalidea > Proteocephalidae > Proteocephalus > Proteocephalus fallax. The sequence continues at coordinate 449,605 of JAPUBX010004052.1, read as the reverse complement.
GACGCCGTGGCTACGTTTTCGCACACCCTCCACTCTTCACTTGATGCCGGAGCGAAAGCCGTCAAGGGAGTATTCTTGGACTTCACCTCTGCTTTCAACACTATCTCACGCTCTCGCATTTGTCGTCAACTATTTGAAGATGGCGTTGAAGGATAGTTGATCAATTGGGTTCAAAACTATTTCTCTATCCGACGCCAACACGTAAAAGTCGGAAATTAAACTTGCCACATAACGGCGGTGTGCTACAAGTCGCAGAAATATCTCTATTCGGTCCCCTAACAACGTGACACTTATAAAATACGCGGATTACTAGACTTTATGTCCTGCATGCAAGACGAAAAGGGATTGTGAACAGCTCGGGCAGGCAGTCACTGAAGTACTGGAGTGGTCTTCAGAGAATGCCTCCTGCTAAACGCATAAAATGCATCTTCATTAAATTTTCCATGAGAGCCTTTGTTGACACAACTGAAATCTCTTCACTCCATCATTTCGCCTCGAGCTCTAAATCGAAATTCCTCGGCGTTATTTTTAACAGTAGGTTATCATGGAGTGGATGCCATCTTCGGTCAATGTAGTCGCCTCTGTTTCTTAGTTGGTCTATATCTGTGTAATTCCCATTATTGTATATTGCTCCCAGTAAATTTCCCACATGTTCTCACATTTAAACCTTTCGTAGGCTTTTTAAATAATCTCGTTTTCTAGTGTCCTGTCTATGCTCTCCGTTCAAGAAATCATCCTTCAACGTCACTTCAATAGTTGTTCACTAATGGATCATCGGAGTTTAAGTGACCCTGTTTTAAAGTTTATCCAAGTGTAAATCTCTTCGACCAATGAGTAGGCTATACCTTTCAATACCCAGAAGAACGGCGGTATATCGCGATTCTGTCATTCCTTAATTGTCCCGAGTTTTACTTTTATCAGAGCAGGTGAAGCAGGAACTAAAAGAAACTTTTTATATCTAATACTTGTTATACTGCCTTGTTTTATGCTAAATATTTTGGTCCTAGTGACGTCAATAAAGCGACTCAATTATTATTATTATTATTATTTTGAAGAAGGACGCGTTTGAGGAAAACGAGTTTTAGCATTTATAAATTCGAAAATGTAAGACAATGGAGGGAATCTGCACCCACATCCGTTATAAAAACCCCTTTCACCGCTTTCTCGTTGCAATGGAAATAGATATTAAAGTTCTCGATTTAATCAGAAATTTCTTTTTCGTAGGCAGACAAATAAAATCCTTCTAATCTGAAATATATTGCCATTTTAATTAAAGAAATTTTAGAATGTAGGAAATTAATAATACTTTTCAGTAGCTCACGACGCCATTTGTAACAATATGCGTGAATAGAAAAGCATTGCATTAAACTGAACAGTAATCAAGTGTTCAGACTTGGATTGTGTCGGTAAACCGGTCGTTCATATGAATAAATAGTTATGCATAATAATTATTTGCGCAATATACAGGGAGACCTTTTTATGTACATTCTCTAACAAGTAGCTTATTGTGAAAATTTCAGTTAGTTTTAAAAGCACTTCTCCCCGAAATCTCACATGCTAGAAAAATACTAAGCCAAGTACACTCCTTTTCTATAGCACTTGTTCTAAGAGGCCGTTTCAGATTTAAAGTACTCTTAGTGGAGGTTATTTTCGTAATAGAATGATTAGTAGAATAATCACTTAATATCGATTGGTTCTCGTAGCACGAGCTTTTTTTTAAAAGAAAACCACAATTTGGTGACCGGAAATGTTCCGAAGTTGCTTCAAATTTGACATTGAGCATTTCCCCTCAAATGCAGACACCAATTTTGCCCAATGCGCATCGAATAACCGAATTCGGGTAAACTATTTACCAATTTGAGTTCGCTTGGTGACTCATCCAGACAAGAAAATTGATGATATGTTGTTGCTGTCGAGGGCTAAGGAAACTATAAAATGCTCAAAAGTTGATAAATAACACCTTGGCGCCGTTGAAGGGTTACATTTTAAGCTTAAATAATTGCAAGAATAAGTGATGCGTTTTGAGCAAAATGTTCGAGCCCGTCAATTCACAAGACGCCACTGTCCACTTCTGGCTGGCGTCGAAGGGCGTGTTCAGTAAAAACGTCTGTGGATTCTTTATGAATCTTTATGATACATGTAAGCGTTGTTAATTTCCCCTTAATGTTTTAATTTTGCCATTAGTTAAACTCGGTGTTTAACTGAGCCCCGTTATTATGGTGTGAAATACACCGTATATACATACACAGTCTGGACTGCTGGAATCCACGCTATAGCTGAGTAGTGTTCACTATAAATGATGACTGTTCTGATGGTAACAGTGAACTCCTGGTCGTTAAGAGGAGGTGAACCGGACCCCCTTTGAACCAGTGGAAATGAATTCAGAAGCAGGTTTGGAAAGAACGACTTCACTTCGCTGCATTGTCAAGATACTGCAATGAGGTTGCACTAGGAAACCAGCGTTTAAAACCCCGATAACCGATTAAAAATTAGTGTTTGTTCCGATACGCCAGCAAGAGATTTTACAACTCAGCTGTTGATTTCTCAAAAAATAAGTGACAGAGATTGAAGAGTAGATGTTTATAATTATATGCACAAATATGCATTGGTAAGGAACCCCATGAAGTTAAAATAAGGCAGAAATCACGGAGACTGTATTAGATAGCAGCTATGATAAGTGGACTGGTGTGCTGTTTAAAAAAAACGCTGTAGCAGGAACAGATTGAATCGCTTCTGGAAGTTGGTCGGCCTGTTATTGGACGAAGGATGACGAAAAAACAAAACAAACTGCATTGTTGTTGGCGCCAACGATATTCTCCACACCCGAATGTGATCAGCAGGTGTAAATAAATAATTTAACACAGAAAATCGTTCAATAACTTATAAGAAAGGACAACTTTACTCATTTAACAAATGATGGGAAAACAGTAATTTTGTAATTGTTATTTTAGGTGACCCCTCCATTCCCTTTATTATTATTATTTTTTTAATTTTAATAATATTCGCTTTATTAAGGTCACCAGGACCAAAACTGTCAGCATTAAAATTTAAAATTATCAAAAATGTTACAGGAAGGGACGATTATACGTATAAAATGCAGAATAAGTTAAGAAGAATAAAATAAGTAGCATCAAGGTAAATTGGGAAGAAAGGCCAATTTAACCCAGTAAGTATATACAGTTTGGCAAACGGGAAATGGCGGCCATTGAAAGGCAGCCCTATCCAAAACGCGCCTCAATGTAAATATATTCTTCTTTAATTCCCACAACGACGGCTGCTGCACTACGTGACTCGTCGCGATTTAAAGTTTTTCACCACAAGAAGTGATGCGGGAAGTCAAATCCGTGTTTTGTGGCGTTGCTTTTTTATGCTGAATCCTCTGGTGCTCGTTACCTGAATAAAGATAACACAAAAAAGCAAAGCAAACGACATATGGACGAAATATTTCCGTGCGGACGCACACCATAGACGGAACCACACAAGGGGTGGTATTATAAAGCTGGAACGTCAGGTTTGGGAGGGGAGGACGTTACTCATCTTATTTTCATCATGTTAACGGTGATACGACAAGTTTGGGTCGGAGGTCATTGTCGATATACTGCTGAATGCCCCATTGGCGCGAAAGTCGGCCATATGGGCAAGAATAAACACACCTTCCTGGGAGGAGGACATCGATCCCATTTTTTTACACATAAAAAAACATCTGACACAATCTGGGCACCAGACCCATGATTTATAGGAGGAAGTGATGACAAGGTGTATTTGGTTCATGGAACTGAATTAAAACTCAATGTTATCGGAAAAATGCGGTTGAATGTGCGATGCCGAAAAATATTATGATAACATTTGTTTTTAACGGTGGTAGTACGGTTAGAATCCTAGATGTCTTTGGGAGAGAGATATATTATGTGGCAAATATGACGTTATTTCCTATCGAGGCACGGTTGATTGAGTGTATAATCAAGGGGCGATTGAAGACTGGCGGCCAATTGCGTGATAGCGATGTAATTTATAAATAGGTTTATAAATAATACTCGTGTTCAAATTAATGTTGTTTACGCGAAGCTTCAAATTGCTGGTTTTAATAAAACAAATTCGAACGATTTAAATTATTCCAAAATGGTCCGCCTTTTATTGAACCTATGAATGGTGGTTTATGCTAAAGCGTGGGGACGTGATCTTTGAATATGAATTCATATTTTTGTATTTAACCGAAAACAGCTTTTATTTGGTCAAAACCAACGCTGATTGACTCATATACTTGCGTCCACTTTTCAAATAAACGCTCAAAAAAATCTCAAATCGATGACCAGTTGACGTGAGACAGGTGGCAATTATAACGGCTCGTCCATTGCGTCTTATTTCGAAACGATCGCTTCGGGGAGATACGTGTGTTTAATTGACCCTTGAATTAAACCATTTGTTTTATTTTTGTATGCGATTATGTAGGCGGTTGCTGTTCGCGTAAATATGGATTTCTCTAATCGGAAGCCTTCAATTTCGGTCGTGTTTGAGGGAATTTTGAATACATTTCTCCGTGTGTAATTAGTAAGATATTGGTATGACAAGAAAGGTGACTGGGGTGACTGTAGAGTTGACAAAAAAGTAGCTAAATGCTGCCGATACTGCTGGTGGCAAATAGCTTAACAGTCTGGCAGTAGTCGAAAGACAATCTCTCGGTTATTAATTATAGACAGCTGACAGGAGACGAAAAAGGAGAGACATAGTCAAGGAAACAGAAGATATCTCAGGTGGCCGCGCCCAATGAGCTAGAGGCTAGAATTCCCGTTGACAAAAGTCTGGGAGCGATGTGGGAAATATTTTCTAAATCTCGATAACTTCCGAAAGGCCGTTCCACCAGTTGCGAAAAACGTCTTGAAACCGGCCTCCGGATAATCGTTCGCGTCCTACGTGTTGCCATCTGCCCAATTATAAGCTTCGATCGCTTCGCGTCAAAACTGACAACACCAGAAGACGTCGCCAGACTAATTGCTATGGGTGCCGCTTTTCCTACAAACTCATTATTCCTAAACCAATTTATGCGAAGAGCATTCTTGGGTCTCAGCGTCATCGGTAGACTAAGGATGGAGGTAAGTTGTTTTTTATTACGATATCACAAAACGAAGTATTCGGCGGCACAGCATGTTATCTACCGCGGAATAAGGAGACCATAAATGCGAACTTATGAGCACCAATGAGACATTGGTTTCCAAGAATTATGGTTTGGGGGTAGGGCATCACCGAACTATCAAGCATAACTAATGGAAATCTAAAATATATTTACTTAAAGGCGTGTCAATGCATCTAGCTTAAATCTCGAATGAAACAGAAAGGGTTTGCATATTTCTAAATAGAATAAAAGTTTACAGTTGCAACTAAGAATATCATTCGTGGTTCGATGGTGCAGCGGTAGCTTTACTTACTTTGTTTGCAAGTGAACCTTGGTTAGAATCATGTGTAAGGTCACCAAATTATGCCGGGCGCATCATTCTTTCGCCACCACTTTGAAAGGGTTGACGCCGCCGCCAAAGCGATCGTGGAGCGTCTGGGACTGCTGAATGTTTACGGGATACGTCGTTTGAAACAAAACTGGATCACCATTTGTTCTGACCTGGCAGCCTCCGATCGCCGCGCGTTAGAGGCTGCGATTCGCGACGTCCATGGAGCTGCCGGCTCATCCTCTCTCGGGAGGAGATAGCCGCATACACGAGGAAGAACCTGAGTTCGAATCCGAGGTCAGACATCGGCTTTGAGGCTGTCGGGTGGCGGAGACTGACTGCCTGAGTTCCGTGTGTATTGCCTGCTGTATTGGCTAAGGGTGGATGATTCAGCTGCCAATGCCGCCTCTTTGGGAGCACTGAAGTCGGCGAAACCTGTACAAATGTACGCAAGAACTACATGGAAACAGCCACGACGCAGGAGAATACCACACGAACAAAACCATTGTGGGAGCTGGATACACGTCCGACGTTTTAGAACCCAGTGAGATAAGTAGTGCCTGTTGTACTTAAACTAGTCACACGGTAATCTTAATTTGCATATAATGGCCACTACGAATCGAATTCGCCAGAAAGTAAGAAGTATTCGACTGTTGCAACGAATCTCTTAAGCGGATCCGGAGTGAAGAAATTGTCGTTATTGTCTTGTTCCCGAGAAGCTGTTCAACCTTCTACAAGGCCGCCGCCTGCAATTGCTTAACACCTAATCTTTGAACCGTGGTCAGGTGATCGCTCTCAGTGACTATTAAGACCATGCGATTTGCCCCACTTGAAGCCGAATCGGAAATCAATATTCAGTTTATCGTCCTCCGAGAGTTGTTCATTGAGAGCCTCAATAAGTGACCTCAATGCAGCCAGCTCACCCTCGGACAGTAGATGGCCGCGCCAATCGATGCGACATGATATGGCAAACGAAGCAGAAGCAAATATTTCATTTGGTCTGGCGTAACCAAGAATCAGTATTGATGAACGTTGCGAAACGCTGACGTTTTTTTTGCCCTGTTCGCCGTTTCAGACGACCTAGTTTTAGCTCAAATTGTGTTTCGGATTTCGTGGATGCCTACGAAATTACCCCCATGGTGTAGTGGTCGTCTATTGGTTTTTCCTGCCTCAAAAAGTCCGAATTTGTAATCCTTCAGTTACCAGTCTATTTCATCCAAGACAACTCCTGCAATTTCCTTTATTGTTGTCGTTCTCAGTTTTAATTTCTTCGATAAATGTAGTTGTTTATTGCTGCAAGAATGGCTGTAAAAAATTAATTAATGCCTTATTTCTCCCGATTTGTAGTTTCACAAGCATAATTGAGACAAGACGAAAGGGCCGCTTGATCTTTTGGTCCTCGTGGTCTAATTAAAGCGATTATTATTATTATTTAATATTAGCTACAATTATGTTCGTGCCACCAAACACCTAACACAACGAATTTTGCATTTCATGAAGACAGTTTCCGCATGGTAGGTCCATAATGGGCGGTTGTCGCAATGAACGCAGAGGAAATTTACCTTCAAAGACGATATCAAAATTTATTTGCCAATTTCAACGCGTACAGTTTTCTCACATTTCTTCAGAAATGTAAAATCCGCCTCATTTATTTGTTAAAATACACAAATAGTTTAATTTTCTGATATTTCGAAAATCTGTGAAGTATCGTCGGTTAAGAATGTCATCTCCAGGGAAACAAATGCCCCCGTAAGCAGAGAGCGTCCATTATACCTCTAGACCGGCATTTGGAAGTCGCGACATTTGTTGCAGGTACTGGAGTTGATATCAACAATTACTAAAGCCTTTGAACCATTTGATAACCGCCTCATTGGAGTCTTGCTCCATTCTACTGAATTTGAGTTTATTAGCATATTTGCCTATTTTTCTATGTCATTAGAACCTTTGTGTGTGCCAATTCTTGTCCCGTGTTGCGCCTAGTTTAATAAATAAACAAAATTATGTATACTCTTCAGGAACAACGGTTTCCTTTCGAATGTATAATCACATTAATCGCATTTTTAGCCCTAAGGAGAACCTGTTGTTGTAATTTTGCTTTATTTAAATACAAAAAAATAAAGAAAAACACAAAATAGGAGAGAGCAATATCGGTATTTCCTCTGCTGGTTTACCAATATTTTTATGGGTACCTGAAATTGGCCCTAAACGGCCACATCATTCTTAGGTCCTAGAAGAATGAGATTTAAAAAAAGGAAATTAAGTCGAGCCGAAATAGGATGCCTGTCTTAAAGACGCCTAATGGCTGCCATTAAAAGCTCATATATGTAAAATGTCTAACATGAAGCTATCAGCAATTAAATCTACAAGAAATAAAAGCCTCCGTCTAGGCGTGCTATGTGGATTCTGCTTTTTGTTGGGAGCAGTTATCTTGGATCAAAGAGTCGTTTCCGAAAATGGATAAAGAAATTGAAATAATTTTACTGCTGATTTAAAAAAACACAAATCGAAAAGGGTCTAACGTTAAAGAATAAAAGGCATTGATTGATTCGTAAAGATTTAATTTTAATTCAATTTACTTATTGCGAAACTGATTTGCGATGTTTTAAATGAATATTGACCAATATTCTTCATTTTTGGTAATTTTCTGATGCCGTTCTTTTGTCAGCTGTTTTGCATATTTGGATAAGAGCACAACATCCCGTTTTTAATTGCACGATGTCGCAAACAATGACATAGGTTTAGCTATATTTCCGATTTCGTGATTATTAATACGATTATCGAAACCCGCAGTAAATTCCTCGACTTTTAAAATTTGAATTTTAAATTCTTAGCCTTCAAAGATGTATATGCATAACAACGGATTTCAATTCTGTGAATATATTATCATAGTAATTCCCAGAAGAATATGAAGAAAAATACTCCGTTATGATTGACACCTGCGCCATTTTTCTTAATATATTATTCCTCCTTCGTAAAAATATACTAATTTGGCGTCCAAAATCATGTTATCGCGTCTACAAATCGTGAGTTTTGTAGTTTTTTTATGGTAACGATAAATGTGTCATTCGGCGACACGGGAAGTAATCTGCTGCGGAATATGAAGACAGAAAAAATGGACTTATTACCACCACTGAGACATCTGTTTTTTAGAATTAGGGTTTGGTGTGAGGGCATTTCAAAACTCCACTAATGGTGTGTAAAATAGATTGGATGTCTGGCTTAAATTTCACCTCAATTTGTCTAGTTAGTTAAGACAAAAGATTATAATTTCCAAATAGAATAGGAGTTACTCGTTTCAAATGTCACCATTATCTTATCCGCGCTAAAATGAGCTCGATGCACATGACATAGAAACATATTCGTGCAGGTTTTACTCTTTTTCGTAGTTATTAAACGACAGATTCCGTCCTTCTGTAAGCAAGTATCGATGGAGCGATTATTTAGTAGCATTAAATATACCGGTGTGTATTTTGGGAGTACATCGCTTCTTGTGGCGGTTAAATAAAATTGTTGTTTTATCTACTAAATCAGTGTTTCTCAATCTGTGTCGCGAGAATTGTTCGAAAAAATATTCAAAAATGCTGGGGTTTTTGAACTGATGGATGTCCTTCTATGCGAGGAAATCATAAAGGATTCGTTACGCTCATTCTTCAAGAAAATTCAGACATAATCACGACTCATTGCATGATTCATCGTGAAGCCCTCGCATCCAAATCATTGCCGGAAAAATTTCAGTCCGTTTTGAATCAAGCTATTAAAGTAGTGAACTTCATCAAGTCTCGGCCGCTTACTTCAAGAATTTTCGCTCAACTCTGTGATGCAATGGATTCCGACTTCAAATCTCTGCTTTACCACACCGAGGTTCGCTAGTTGTCAAAAGGAAAGGTTTTGAAGCGTCTTGTTTATCTCAAAGTAGAAGAAGTTGATAATAAAGTTTAACCAAAATATTTTTTATTACTTAAGGTGTGTCGCGAAACTTTTCAGATATCCCAAGTGTGTCGCAAGTGAAAAACGTTTGAGAAACACTGTACTAAATCGTACAAAATTAACGTTTACTACAGATAATTCACCCATCACCATATCAGTCATAATCATGACATTTCGATTTTCATCTCAAAATAAATCAAACCTGGCCCTTCCTCCTTCATACTGATTTTCTAGTAGCATCCACTGCAGCGAAGGTTTTGGGCAGATTTATTTCAGTTTTTCGTATGCATTTACATAAATTGCAGCATTTACTGCTTTAGCCATTTGTCCGTTGAGGCAGAGTGCTTAGTCGAGTGAATTTGAAAGCACTCTCTTTTAAAAACAGAATTCCAAAACGCCGCCATTTCTGTCGGAATATCTGATTATGGATCACTTTCTGTTTGAGTTCCTTCAGCTGAGAGTAAGATAAATTAGATTTATCGCAATGCTTGACCGCGTGGCGAGAAAAATATGTCCACCGATTGCTTGCCGTGGTCGGATTTTGAAAGTGAACCTTTTGATTCGCTTCAGTGACCCAGAATCCCAATACGACAAAATATATAATTACGGCTCCTTGTCGCATTTTAAAAACGATTTCGTACATTTCAGGTGAAAGATCGCGCATTCGACTTGCTGACACTCGTTTGTTTTAAAGTCTCATTCTCCCGTTTAAAAAATACGTCTGTAGTAGCAATCGCATACACCGTACATTACTTCTTGTGAATTGTACCCAATAAATCGATTGATTGCGATGCACCTGTTATTGATATCAAATGACAAGCCATGTAAGGCTGTGACTGACTGAAAAACAGATCTTCAAGGAAAACCCGTCTACTATTAATTTCTTCACCTTTGATCAGACCCAAAGCTATATCGTCAAAAACATTTTTTTCATAATGTAAAATATTTACGAAAGCTTGTTTTTGCTAAATTGTTGCTGGCAGAAGCTTGAAAAGGAATAATATAAAATATTCAGCAATATTTTCAAGGTCTAAACACTCATTGAAACACTTATAATTTTAATTAATAGGAATCATTAGAAACCACACATGCCGAATCCCGAAAGTTAGCGAAATCTGTTCTTTAACTACTGAAATTATTCGAAACAGATACGAAGTTAATCCATGGCTATTAACACAAATTCCCACGCAGTGCTTTAGAAAACACAAATATAATTACACTAGGCAACAATTTCCATTTAAAACTATAGATATCTTAGTTTATTCGCCTTCGCCAAATCGTGATGTTTTCCTACATGACGCTATTACGCGTTTACAAAACTCGATGCATGTTTCATCCATTTTATTTGTTTGAAATTGAATAAAGCGGTTTATATATTGTCTTCCAGATGTTTCTCAATATTAGCGTAGCAAACAGATTTAAACCGAAAAACCGACCATAATTTATTTTTGCTTGATCTTCCCGCGAAAGACAAGCTTTTGAGTATGGTTTCCTCTTTCTTAGTGCTATTTCTAGTCACCGTTGTTATAAAAGCGAAAACATTATCCATTCGAGCGTCTTTCTCGAATTTCGCACTTGTCCTATTCTATAACGATAATATAGCTGGCTACATTTTGCCGAGAGTCAAATAAAACTTCGCCGAACCCCTAATGGCGGTATTCAAAAAAGTCTAAAACCATATCGTACGCGCCAAAGTCTAAGCGGCCTATGGCGGCGTCGGCTTCATCCGTCATTTATCCAATGCCATTGCCGAAAGTGTTTGATTCATCAACTGAGAATTTTGTAAGAAACGCTATTGGTCAACGAATGGTATGCAATCAAGCCATAGGAATGAACGTTATTAGTAAATTGGCTTTCTAATAATTGGAATTTACTACCACTGATTTGCTCGGGTCATTACAGGTAAGAATTCCAGCCCCAGTAAGGCGGCATCTCCAGGAGAAGTCATTTTCAAGATACCTAACTTCTAGAGTTCCCGTGATAAAGGTGAAAATGCAGAAGGGTTGAGAATACTCGTCGCGATCGTTTTGTCGAAAACACAGTCTTTGCCACTCAATCACACCATGCTGGGATGTGTGAGTCTCCGACTAATCCGTAAGACGGGTAAATAAATATCACGTTGTATGGGGTTCCAGTGAAGAATGGTTCCTCTACACATGGAGCCTGGCGTTCGAATTCCGTTTTAATTTCTCGTTCTTTGGTGTCCAACGGCGACTCAGTTCTCACATTGAACTTTAAGGCAGCTTCTTGTATGCGAAGGTTGCCACAGCCATTAAATCGCTTGACCTCCGGAATGTAGTATTAGGGTAGTAGATATCTCCTCTGACTCTCAATGACTCAACTATTACTCTGAGCGTGTATAAGCGGATCCAGACACAAGGCAGGGTAGATGAGATCTGTCCCGAGAGAAAGCGGACAGATAGACGTCCCTTTTGCCCTGATATCTGTTGACATTCGCAAAGCCCTTGATTGAGCATAGGCTAGAGAGGTCCTTTGATCGAAAACCGAGCTGCACTGGGACATCTCCTGTATCATATTCGAAAGATTATTTCAGGAAAAGGCTAATTATAGACATCAAATGGGCAGCCTATTTAAACTGACGATTATCTGTCATAGCAGTCCCCTGACGAGGATTTTAAGAATGCCGTAAAGGGAATGCTAATTGGCAAAAAGTGGTGAGTTAATATGAAGTGACTACTTCTCACGCGCCCGAATTAGACGGTATTCTAGGGGCGTTTTGTGTAATCCACAAGGCTATGTTGAATTTTCTTATTTTTGGGTTTAATGTTGCCAGAAAGTCGGCGATTCGGAAATATTTATTGAAAGAACATTTATTCACGAAAATAAACTGGCGAATCACAGCCAAAACGACCTCACGTTTACTGGGGGAGTGGAGTAAACCGAGAATCCTTCAATCATATATAAAATGTTCTTGCATAATTCGATAAAATATAAATAATTGCACTTTGACGCGAGCAATTGGCTAGATGAGCCGGTGCTTCGTTAAATGCCAAAAAAACGGAGACTTTTTGGCGAAATATCTCAAGTGTTTTAAAAGCAGGCGAAAAACATTTGTTTGTATAGCTGTATTTTGATTTTCTGAAATTCGTGTTTTTCTTAGTTTGGAGAACTGGATTTTTATAATAATAATAATAATAATAATAATTGATACGAATAGGGACAGGGTGTTCGTTTGCTTGATTTCGACGATTATTTAGACCCATCGGAAGTTGTTTTGTATGTTTTTTATTATTATTTTGCTGCGTAGAACATTATATTGAAGATTCATTCTGTAATATTTTGTAATTTATAATTATTTTAAATTAATATTACGTCTTCCAATATTTGTTCAACGAATCATTTGTTTAGATAAGTCGTTTTACCCTAATATAATGGCACAAAACGGAACCGATTCGCCTTGTCAGCAAGTGATTAAGTGTTTGAGACCTAAATCTACCAATCATACAGTACAGTTTTATAAAAACCGCGGATCTTCCATAATTTCCGACTGGCAGATTCTACAAATATCTTGCGGTTCCATTTAATTAAAGTGTTTGCGGTTTTAATAATAGTGGTACTAGCTTTAATAAGTTCACGCAGACCAGAACTTTCAGCGTTAAAATTTACGGCGTATCTCCTCTTTGCAAAACCCTCGAAATGTCCACCGAAATCACAAATGCGGTCACAGACACCAGGACCTAGGAACGAGTCCCAAAACAATCGATCAACTAAACCCACGTGATACCCTCTACGGCACGCCAGGACTTAGTAGGGCGACGACAACCGTCTCGCATTTGGCAAATATCGATTTGGGGTTTTCCACCCCCGCAACCCGCAAGACCCACCCACCCACGCACGCACCTCAGCCTCCCCTTCGTACCCCCCCCCTCCCCCGCCCCTCCCACCCTCCTTCCCCTCGAAAGCTTCATCTGTTTATGCCGTGTTTATCTTCTCTTCCGCTTTCGGTGTTTTGAATGCGTACAGGAAATAGATACTTGAAAAATTCACAGGAATTAGGGACGATGAGATGGCGAAACAAATACGGAATAAGAAGAGGCAAATAACTTGCATAAAATAGAGTTGAAAAAATGGCGCGCCAAATTTAAAACACCACAACGGAATTTGTTTTCCACACCAGGTTTATAAAAATTCCAATAAAGGGCTACTTATTGTTGTTAAACAATAACACGTTAAGCAACCAACGCCAATCAGATGTCTATTCTAATTGGTGTTTCTTTTTTTTGGAGCGTGCCGAATTGTGTTGTTCGTCCGAACAACGTCAATATCCAGATTCGGAGGTAACGTCTTCGGTATTGAAAGATTCGTGGAGGTCGATATATTTATAATTCGAACATTTAATCAATTAATTCGGTCCTTTTGACGTGACAGATCTAATTAATTAATCATTTTAAACATCCCCGCCCTGCGTGCGATGTTTTTGGGCAATTCGACAATAATAATATAAAAATAAGTGTAAACGCTTCAACATAATAAACAGCTTATCGCACGAACTCACAATTTGATGACGGAATCATAAATTGTGAAGAGAAGCGCCTCCATTTGATTTGATTTGTTCGAGTCTATATGCCGAGGATGGCAACTATCCCTTTAGCCAAACCATCAATTGACACCCCGATTTGTTTCCGAATCATTTCTCTTAGAAACAGCCAGAAAGACGCATCGGTGTACGTGAATGAGCTTTTGTTTTATGTTCTAATAGATTGACCATCTTGTGTCTACTCCCCGGAAGCGATTTAAATAGAATAGAAATGTTATATTAATATCAGGATTGCTGTCGTATTATAGCAAAATTTTACACTGCAACAAATATTTATTCCGGTTTAAGTCATTCTTCACAGCCTTATAGCCCGAACGTAGCACACGTAAGTGTAACTTCTACCAGCAAAAAAATACCAAAAGTCGCGTTGCCAACTAATGACAGGAAAATAAATATCGAACCCAAATAGTCTGTTTGTCGACAGGACTGTCTTTCCCGGTAAATCACACCCTTTTTAGGGTGTGTGAGTCTTTATCAATCGATTTATTATTAAAAGATTGTTCGCGCGATTCAAATGAAAGTATCATTATCAGGAAGGTCAATTGAAACAGCGAGAATAAAGTGGGAGAATATACGGGCAATTAACAATCCGTATGAGTGTCATGAAGATGTCAGAAGTAAGCTCAACCGTCCCACGAAATGGGAACTTGTCTGAAACGCTTCGCCTACCCTTAACATCCATTCTTGGTTAGTCCTAACCTGTCTTGCTGCCTGAAATCAACCATCCTTATCTGGAATAAAAGCCAACATTCACGTTTCTTCAAGCGTGGAGCATAATAAGGCAGTGGATCGTTTTGATCTATGATTGTTTGAAACCGTCAGTCAATGGGGTATTGAAATGGCTCAGTTGCCTTTTTTAAAGAAAATATGTACTTCTTCTTTGCGTGTTATAAACGTATGTCAATAATATTGCCCGATTCCTTTGCGGTTTTTTCATGAACTGATGGAAGGATAACCTCATATTTCAATAACTTCACTCACAATACAGATATCGAAAACGGCCCGGATTACTCTAATAACATCTTTTTCTTCGATTAAGAGATAGATCAAAGGTGCTTTTATACGTTCCGACCGACATCCTTTGCGACCTCCTATGCGTTCAAAGGATGCTTAGTGAAAGAAAAAGCATACAATAAAAACCGTGAAAAATGTCTTGATCATTTTACTCGCGCCAATTAGAGATCGCAAGCAGCGAGCCAAGATGTGAAACGAATAGACAATTTTGCCAAGGTCACCACAGGAATGTTCGTCGACCCGGTAGAGAAACAAAAAAACCAAGAGTCTAAGAGGCCAAATCCGCGAGCTATAGAACTGCTTGCAGCGAGCCATGCGATTATTAGGTTCAGGTAGGCTTCGAAGAAGGTTGGTGGTGGTAAAAATCTTCGTGTAGTGGTCGAAAGCAGATGATAAATAGACATTCCTCGTGAAACGTTTGGTTTACGATGGGCTGGGATTTTCACGATACGAGGTGTCTGGAGAGTGTCAAAAGTGGTAGAAAAAAACCCGAAGATTCTCCAATCCGATGTTGATTGTCATGGGTGAGAGGATTTGAACCAGAAATAAAATGCTCGTCAATTTAGCGATCGACTAAAGGTGCCTTTATGTGCCCTAACCAGCATCCTTGTCAAAAGTATGTGGAGTAAGAAAATGGGAGATAACAAAGCTGGTGGAATTACAATGTAAAATTAATAAACAAAGTTGTCAAGGTCATTGCGGAAACATGAATTGCCCGGGCTATTAATTAATACAATCATTCTGCACGTCGCTGTCAATTTTTGGTGACTCTATCTAGGGCTGAAGGGCCTTTAACTTTGTATTGATGACCATAATGTTTAATTTTATATTTGTTTTCTACTAAAACAGTTTTCCTTCAACTCGACGTGTTTTTCGTTAAACCGTAACACTTCGCTTGTGCGTATAATCAATTTGCGTCACCAGCATGTAATCGCGACAAGACCTGCCCCACCCAGTCACCCAACAAACGCCTCAACTGATCGCGGACGATTAACGTCGCAGCGTCGTCAATGACTTATGAAGTCGAGACAGGAATGCGTTTGCCTGAGGTCACCCCAGAGGCCGATGCGCCTATTGGTCGGTCATGTGGGCCGCTGTGAGTTTCGCAGTTGGCCTCACATTTCGTATGAGCGCGTGTGTGGTGGCTCCACTTTTATGACGTAGAACCGGTGAACGGACAGAAATCGTATTCTCCTCCCTCTTTATGCCGGTGGAATAATAATACCCCAAAATAAGGGAATCCCAAGCGCGACAACGTACGTTTGTACTTTTGCATTTTAAAGACATTTCAAATCCCTGCTGCCTATAAACTTTAATGTCCCTTAACAGAAATCAAATTTCGCCGTAATTAAGTTTGGTATATGTTGAGTTTCGTCAGCATTTTCCCGGAATACGGAACATATTGTAAATTGGAATTATATTATCTTGAATCACACTCAATTGCTTGCACTCGGTATTTGTCATGGACGCCAGAAAAAAACGTGTCCAGTTTTCCACACCCAATTCGCATATATGAGGTGATTGGTATGTTTGCATTCGTGACAACCCTGA
Organism: Proteocephalus fallax; assembly: GCA_028672205.1. Taxonomy (NCBI): domain Eukaryota; kingdom Metazoa; phylum Platyhelminthes; class Cestoda; order Proteocephalidea; family Proteocephalidae; genus Proteocephalus; species Proteocephalus fallax. Next base: position 433,117 of record JAPUBX010004052.1, on the reverse strand, counting down.
AGAAAAACGTGTTGTGCATTTAGAAAAATTGATTTATCTTCAGAAACTTTTTATAGCCACTGATTTAAAATTGGTGTGAGTACAAGTAATTTTGATATCTGTGAGTAGTTATTCGTTAATATTGATGAATAGATTACATGATAGCAATTCGCTTTTCGGTGAATAGTAGGTAAACTACAGACGTCCCTCCTCATACCTATTGTCGAGACGACGAAGGTTCTTAACAAAAGAACTGGGTATTGTGTTTGGTTGGGTTAAATGTGCAGTGTCTTAAGGTTGCCGGTTTCTTTGGGGTCAATGCGTTTGGTGAGGCGTTGCGGTAAAAGAGCTTGGACAAATTTTGTTTTCAGACGACGGCTATCGTCCCAAAAAAAACGTTTGATACCAAAGCGTATCTCAGTGCCGTACATCGGCGCGAGTTTTCATATGTTATAATACAACGCTTCAATGCTTAGAGGTTTGGTCCTTGGGGGTCTTAATAAAGCGGGAAGTCAAGGTCACGCGATTCGGCTAATCAAGCACTGGATGATTGAAAATTGATAGCGGGATGGAAGCGCAATGCTTTTTTTCATAGAATAACACGGATAACTGGCTCCAAATGTCCGTACGATGAGTCACGCCAATAAATTCGATCGATAATCAACCCTCTACTCACACCCGCGCACACAAAATCGAATTTGAACGTGCTGCGATTATCACCATTCTCACAATGAAATATTAATTTTCTGAAGCAATAATTAACGTCTTTATGCGTTCAGTTTTTACTATGGATAGATTAACGGTTTCGGAACCAAATAGAGGCGCAGACGAACGCTGTTCTTATTTCACCTTCTCTGGATCAACGCTTAATCGGGCAATGTTGGTAAAAATAAAGAAAGAACGGGAGGCTGTGTTTATATACACGGGCAGCGACCGCGTGGAGGGGTAACAATTGGTCAACAGATGAAAAACTTCCTAAAGAACCATGGGAACAGAGGATTTAGTGTAAGGGGGCTGAAATTGAGGCAAATTGGGAATTTGTTATGATTTCTTTGATTCAGACAGCAGGTGTTTCGGACAGCGAAAATATAACTGGAGACAAGGCGCTCGTCTAAGTATTTTGTATCGTGATGTTAATGCTCGAATCCGTAGAATGCTGCAATTAATTTCAAGTTATTTTAATGGGCTCAAGCAATATTAGATTGCGAATATGTTGCACAAGACTCGAATCTGTACAGGTGATACGTTCTATTGGTTAATCCGAAAATCTTAACGTATAAATGAACGTCAACTGTCTAATCGTGTATTCTTTGGAGTCGTCTTGTTTATGCAAATAGTAAATGGTTCATTATGTCGCGATTTTACATGGAAGATGCCGAATCCACTCATATCCACGGCTGGTGCATCTGCGTCCAGAAAGTTTCGTCTGTGACGTCTGTTTTTCAAATTTTAGATTTAAAATGCGATGATTCAGCAGAACGTCGACAATCCCAGTCAATCAATCGCCAACAACTGCAGCGGCATCGATACGCCCGCTAGCCAATATTTCTCACTCCAGCATGAACGCGCCATCGAGGCATTAAACACGAAATTGGACAAAATGGTAAATTATCTTCGTTAGCCTCAGGAATCATAATCTTCTTGTTCAGATTAACGCACGACGGAATCTGCCACGGCATTTCCCTTCCAGTGGTCTCAAAGAGGCGAACACAAAAGCAGAAACTGCCGACAATCAGGATAATGTAGGTCACGAGGTCAAGTACAATTTGATCAGCATTTAATTTAAAACAGTGTCCTCTGAGGTTGAGAAATATACACTTAAGCCATGGTCACATGCATGCCGCAAAATGTGCGTTAATTTAACTTATCTCTAGTCGCATGTATTCTAAACATGGTCTATTGAATGCGGCTAAAATACTGATCAGATTTTAAATATTTCAAGTTGTTTTAGTGATGGAGAATTAAGGATTGTCTTGAAGAGAACATTCGTTTCATAACTATTAAATCTAGGGGATAATTGACGATGATTCCTGACAAAAAACACCAGAAAGAAATACTTCTTCGATCGATGTAAATTCTAGTCGGCTGGTTTAGTTTTAATGCAACCTCTGACTGTCTATTTAATTTGCAATACTTTTAAATCCGTCTCTTAATTTAAGCGACCAACGGTCCGTGTCTTCTACGACCTGGAACCCGACGGCCAAGGAACATTTGACGAATTCATCAAGGCAAACGTCGACAGCTCCTACACTGGCCTCAGCAATTCGCTTGAGCGACCACTGAAGCCTGCAAGGTAAAATAGTTGGAATTCGTTTATTTAGCAACACGAAGCAATTTAAATCCGGGGAAGAAAATAGTGTCGGAAAAATCATTTTATATTTCATACAAATTGGAGGAGTCGGGGAAGATTTGTTTTGTGTCAAAAAATAACGATAATCAATAAGTATTGAGTAGCTAATTAAAGCAGTCCAGGAAAATTAATTGTTCAAATTTAAATGGTTGTCACCATGACTTATTTTATATAAAAAGATGCAATATTCCCGCGAATGGTTCAGGGAGGTTGCATAAACGAGAGTTATCGGTCGGTTTTGTTGCAAAATAATATCCCTTTTTTTAAGAAAGCTGATTAAATTGTGCCAAGGTAAAATAAAATTGTATTGTTTAATTTATATGGAATGTGTTCCTCCTTCTCTATAGTTGAAGAGTTGCCGTTAAGTCAGGTAATGTGTCTGCAACATTTCGTTCAGCATTGTCTGGTAAAGTAATTCCATGGATTCGTAAAATAACAATATCTTAGAGTCTAAGACTTAGACGCTTATGAAATTATTCCTCGGAATTAACTTGTCTGCCTCATTTTCCTCTTTATATCAAACTAAAACAAGTAAAAACTCAACATCTCTAATTTAATAGTTAATATATAAAACCCCGTCAGAAAAAATATACATCTATTAGAAATACTGTTATCATCGAGAAATAAAATCGTTCGCTAACCAAACATGTCCAAAATAATCTATGGGGTGTATAACAAATAGTAAAATCAGTTATAAATGCCCAATTCACGTCAGTGACGCTGAACCAAAATGTATCTGTCAGACTCTGGGAATCACTCCAGTAATTTATACGTCCTTAAACTCTCAAGGTCATCTAGCAACACGAGTGCGCCAATAGGTTCATGTGCGTTAATGAGTTTCGTGTTCGCTGTGATGGTGTATTAGTCACCCTTTGCGTTTATTTGATCTGTGGCCGGAGTCTAATTCACGCAGCCAGATGGCACACTTTACACCCCGATATTTCTAGCTCCCCAACGAAAATCAATAGTCTCGGTTGCTGTGAAGACTCATTGGGTGAATTATTACATTGAAACAAATAGATTTGGATTTGCATTTGGGTATCCAAGAAACACGGCCATCTGTCGTCAATTTATTAGCTGCTCCTTAGATGATGCCTCCCACACCGTCTATTCGATTTTGTCTCAGGCAACATCGCTTCACCCTATAGGAAAGCCGCACCGTTTAATTGCCACAACGCGGCTGTTTGTCGCCAGTCAGCCATTCCACATCTGTCGCGAATTTTAGTTGCCGAAACAGACTCTTGGATTTATTGATGTTGAACGCTGCGTCTTTATTATGATGCAATGATTAAGGAGTTTATTTGTATTCGAAAAACATCAGATTAACTGCCTAAAATTCTTTACCGTATTAACGACAAATGGATGAACAATTTAAAATCGATAAAACCATGCACACATCGAGGGGCATTACTGATGTAACAACCCAATGGTTTCCAATCAAATTAATGGACGTATGCATGTCTTATATTTTATTTCTAACAAGTAAGTCAGTTTTTTCTGTTGTGGCGTAGTTCCTACAGTGGACGAATGGGGGTGGGTGGGGGTTGAAGGATGCTATCATATAAACGGATGGCAGCGGACGGAAAGAGCAGGGATACCTTGATAGATGTCGGAAGTTAATGACAGTAGGGCAACGCCCTCGACTCTTTTGTGGGATCATGTTACTTTTAACAATCTTTTAAACTTTTCCAGTGATATTTTGCGCATAGTCATTGTATGCTTCCCTATGTTTTCCACCAGTTCTTCAGTTACGAAAAATTCACCTCTATTGTTAGCATTCGCCTCAGCGGGATAATAAAATCGATATTCTGCTGACGCATTACTAATCAACCAAGTTTAATTAAACACAAGAAACATTCGTGTTCATACAGTCGCCAAAAATATTGACGATATTTGTTGGCATTTAAGAAGAGACGTGGTTTTAAATGGTCTAATCCAGCTTGTGTGGCCGCCTTAAATCACCAAACGCATTCCCCTCAATTCTTCCAACTTTAAGAAATTAAATAGCACTGGGTTATTTAAACCATTTTTGAAAAAATTCTTTCGTGAAACCAAAACGCAGCGGGAGGAAGAATTTTTGGTGTAGTAAACAAACAGCTGCCAGAATGGTTTGAGACAATGCATTTGGTGGATACTGCAGTATGCGGATCTTTTGTTTTTTCTCATCCATTCGGAACGAAATGTGAGGAAGTGCAAGCGCATTCATTGTTGTCTTTTGTGAGGAAAAGGTTTTTCAACATATTTTAATGATTGCATCGCTATTAAAGTCGGTTACAATGTTGACGGCCCGCTAAATCAAATATTTGTTTCGAAAAGACACGTTTTAATGAATATTAGTACGATTGGGTGATTGGAAAGCTTATTTGAATTTCCATTCGACGCTGATGAATTTAATGATACTGAAAAAAGGTTTTTCGGCTTGGCATAAACATGAATTTTATTTCCTGCCATAAAATTGAAATGTTGTAATTTTGATGTTTCTGGTAAATCTCTGGGTTTCTGCAGAACATGTTCCGTTTAATAATAATGACGGTAAAAGCTTAATTTTAAAATCTGAACATTTGAGGCCAGAGCAAATCACGTGGTGGCGGCATTCAATGATGGGAATTATACAGGCATGGATGAAGGTCTTCATGCGGTTTGATTTTTCTCAGCGTCGCGACCAGGGAACAGAGATGACGGCATTCACGACGATCACTCCAAGATAATCGACTGCGTGAGGCGAAATTATCTAGTGAAGCGATTACCGGGGTGTCAACATCTGTTATCCGTTAAAGTGTAATGGAGACGCATTTTTATGTGTTCTGTCAAAGACCATTCCTTGAAGACCACTAGGCTTCGTCCGTGACGGTGTGCCTGAGATGTTGTGAAGCACCATACGTCTAGCAGGCAGATCGTTCGCGCATTTTATTGGTTTGAAGCCATTAGGGGACCGAAGTGTAAACGTGTAATGTTCAACTGGAAGGGGTGAAGCGCTACACCTTGCAGCACACCACAGTTATTGGGTAAGAAGGAAGGGTTCGAGAAACAAATGTGAAGCGAATTTATCAACCAACCTCATTCACATATTAATTCATCCGAGATAGGATGCAGTCCCTTGAATAAGCATTGAAAGCCGAGGTCAAGACCAAAAATAATCCCTTATCTACGGCATCAAGTGAAGAGTGGAGGGTCTGCGAGTACGTGGCACTGTTTCCGAAGTGCTTCTATTTTGTTTATAAGTAAACTGATAAGCAGATTTGAAGATAAAGTAATCATTCAGAGCGTCAAAGTCTAGTGGTCCACTTGGTAGTTATGAACGGCGGCTTCCCGTCAATCTGTGTGCATTTTTGCAATGATCGCTGGGTTTTGATGTTCTGAAACGCTCATTTACAACAACTTGATTGAACGGATTTCTTTTAAATGTGACGATGATGCAAATTATTTTACTTTCTCGATTCCTACCCGTTTCTTCGGTCCTCTCAATTGCTTTAGAATTTCCGATGAAACGACACAAAGAGGGTTAGGGATTGTTCCATAATTGGACAAACGCAGTTTAACTCCAATGACCGATAACTTTATTTGCCATTTCTAAACACAAATCCTCAATCAACCAAGTGAAGAGTGGAGTGTCTGTGAGTTCGTGGCAACTGCTTCCGAAGTGCTTTTGTTTGGTTTATAAGTAAACAAGAGTGGCTTATCGGCAGTTTTTAGTGCGTCCTTTAATCAAGCGAGGATTTGATTTTCAATCACTTTGAACCCCTTCACTTATATTCCTGTGAAATGCATGCGTAAACGAGATCCTTTAATCTGAAATTCTGATAATCATTGAATTCGTTTTTATTAATTGAAGCATCACGCAGCGTCATTAGGAATTAAATCAAGAAGCCTGTTTTATGTGTATTTAAAGGCCCTGGAGATATGTGCAAACGAGCTGGTTTCCGGTTATTATTGAACATTGTTTGCTTCGTTGTAGTAGAATGTGCGGTGGCATTGAAAATGGTAAGCAAAGTTTAACTTGTGTTTTTACTTATCATGATTAAGTAGCATCGTGAATTTTTTTTATTCAATCAATTTGCTGATTTAGTACCCGATTGCAATGAGAAACCAGTGGAACGACTTCTGGAATTTGAACTGCCGCTAGAGAGCCAAATCATCCGTCTAGACGTCAACCCAAGGGAGTCCCAACAACTCCAACTCATCTGTCGGCTTGCTGCCCCTGATCACCAAACCCAGGTCCAGTGGTCCTACAATAATAGCCCGCGCCTCCCTCTTGCACAGTTCAACACCTCCTTCGACGGGAGAACAGCCAGATTGCATGCCAAGAATCTTCAACCCGAGAATTCTGGCAGTTATGCTTGTGAAGTGAAGCTGCCATCGGGGTCTTCGATGGCTTACACCAGATGCCAGGTCACTATAATTGCGCCCTATGCCGACGGTGAGTGCACACGCTCATAACCAAATAGCTATATTGTGTAACGCCCAGCATACGCGGTGTTTCCTCGTGAGCGACCCTGTTTTCGACTCCCAGGAGCAGCCACCTATAGAATTCAGAGGAATTTTAATTGAATCCTCCACTGAGCCGTTTCATCAAGAATTTCGCACGAAAAACGTTGTTTGTGAGTAGTGCATGAGATCGTGTAACGTTTTGCTGGTTCGACTAACAGCTGAGTTCATTTATTCGATTTTTCCTGCAAAGTTATGTAAACTGTCCATTATTTGGCTGCGTTTCTACAGGGTTATTCAAGTTGGAGTTTATTTTTCAAGGTCATTTTCTCACACGAAGCTAATTTCCGTTCGAATAGGTACGCAAACAAACGCAACGGCATTGGAAAACCCAAGCCAATATGTTGAGAAGCCTTTAAATTCAAAGCGTGTTACTGTGTGGTTCACATTTCGCTCTGGTAGTGTCGTTGAGCCCCAATTATGACGACATGTCATCGAAAAGTTCACAAAAATAAGCGACATCTGTAAGCGTGAAGGTGGGGAAAATTTGCCATGTATCGTATATCTTGCATATATTTTAGACCCTCAATTATACATATATTTGGATGTTAATACGCAGATGATGAATTTCCATTCAAAATGTCGTTAATCATAATTTAAAAACGAAAACCGAATTTGAAAGCCCCTGTACATGCGTGGGAAATCTAATATCCACGATAACTGCTAATGCATATGACACAATATGGAATAAATGCGGGTATAACGCCCGAATTAACAGAAACGTTCGGCTCTACAGAAAAACCACATTCGACGAATGAAAACGTTTTGAAAATGTCTCTCTGCTTCATCTGATGCCTCGTTTTCGCCGAGAAAGCGCAAGACGATGTTTTAGGCCCAAATATGGGGCCGAAATTGCCATTGCCAAATCCGCCGATAATTGCAGCTTCTTTTCTAAATTTGAATGACCAGGTTTCAAAACAACAGAACGAATATAGCGCGTGACTATAAGGAACTGCTTTAATCCATTCGAAATCGTCAAAACATAAAATTACAATTAAAATAGTGCCGGAGAAACCGGTGAAGTAGATATTGATAAGTGTGTCTTCGGTTGGAGTCATAGATAAACCAATCTAGGAAAAGAATTCTTAGGGTCAACAAATCAGACAATTTGACGGCGGGAAAAACATCTGGGTGTCAAGCGCCTCAATTCATGTACTTCCTCTCTTCAACAGGACCTTTTTCAACGATGGGATCGTTTAATGAACCTGAAATTCCTGCGCCCCCTTACCCCAGTACCTCGTCAGAACCAAATCAGAATCTACAGAACGGACAGCGAGAACCGAACCACGTGTTCGGATGTCGACACGAATATGCGCCCCCGGGGTGGGTCCATTTATGTCATTTTGCTAGTAATAAAATGTCACGCCCACCAAAACTTTCACCAATACAGCGTCGAATACGTGTTTACGATGGGTTGGCAAAAAACATTTCCTCAACATCAGTTTATTGATCCCGTTAGCGTCTTTTTCAAAGTATTTAGAGCACTTTGACGGTATTTCGTCGCTTGCCGTCTAGTTTCAGTAAACAATTACGTGTGTGCTGGGGATTTGCATCGAATCGGGTTGGTCTGAGACAAAAACTCGCTTTCTCTCAAGATAATGGAGGCTTTCGTTAGCATCGTTTCATAAAAGGAACCCGAGGAATTTTGCGGGATGTGTCGTTGGTTGCTTGTCAATAATCTCCACTGGATATGGTAAAATTAACATTGAATCGCTGGATAAATTGGAAGAACGGCAAAGAACATTCCTTTGTTGGTACCGTGAAAACAGTCATTGACCAGCCAAAAGATCGCCAATGAATTGAGAGTGTCCTGCAATTAAAGGCGCTTTTTCAGGTGGTTGTTGTGACATCAAATAAAAAGTAAAATTATTGAATTAAAACACTGCGGCCTGTCTTTGGGTAGATCGAATAGTGAACGTTCCGAATTTGCCAGCAATTCAAGGTTGACATAACCCTGTCCTAAATTAAGTTTATCCACGACGCCTGGCAATTGTACATAGGCAGCGAAATTCAAAACGAAAACGGGAGATTTTCTATGTCCGGAAAATATAGTATGGCATTAGATGACAACGATGCGGAACTACTTGATTACACTTCAAATCATAACGAAATGTTTAAACTACAAATTGCGGGCTGATGCAAAAGGGAGCCTTGTGGAAGTCCGCTAGTCAAGGTCAACATGCAATTTGCTCGCCTAACAGATAAGGAGATGCCATAATAATAGAATAATAATGGTAGCCGCTTTATTGAGATCATGAGGTCCAAAACTGTAAACTTTAAGGTTTACAACGAAGTATTTCGGTACAGGAAGTGGACATTTTGCATAGAATATGATGAACAAGTGGACACCGATAAACGAAATAGCAACGAGGTAAATTTGAGAGTTTTGCGAACGCGCGCCGATAATGGCTACGTCTAATTAGCCCACCTGCTGGGGTCATGCTTGTGACTGCCGATTCCACCGTGAACCGCTTCTTTCACGTGCTCGATTCTAGCATGCTGCCCGTCCACCTTCTGGAGAAGCAGGCGACGTCTGCGTCGATTTCTGCGCCAAAGCAATCCCAAAGACATCCACTTCTGGTCCCCAAATACAATAAAAATTCAGCCAATTATCATCACAGAAAGTGCACGGAGGACGCTGCAACCGATTGCGAGATGGATGAAGATGAGGATGACGAAATATCTGTCCCAACGGAAAATTTGTCACTGCGGTACCATAATTCAAGAAGAAGACTGGTAAGCAAACTCAGGAGAGTTTTTGGACAATTTTCGTTGTCCTGCTGGTCTAGGGGATTCCTCTTCAATCATGGACCCTGGGTAGATTGTCAACCAAACGTTGAAATAACTGCCAAAGCTGTTGTCCGATAGCCCATTGCAACGGCATCCTTATCAGCTTTATTTGTGGAATAAGTATTAATATGTCACGGTATCCAAAAGAAATGAAATCGTTTAACTGACTGTTGAATGTTTAAAAAAATACGCTTTTAATATTGGGAGCACAGACGTCTTCTTGTACGGTACTCCTACAGACGTCTATGATTATAGGCCTTTCGATGGTGTATACCGACTAAATCTCCTCTAAAACACACAAGTTCGTCAATTGTGTAACTCTCGCCATCTTAAAATTGTGCGCTTTGTTTCAGCACCGCCCCAGAACACCAATAATGCTTCCGCCCCACGCGCAATACCAATATAACCTGGGATCTGCTTGCAGCGATCGGGCCACTCTCCTAGCCACCGAGCACCTACACACCCTCAGTGATGTGCCTGGCTTTCCGGATGAAGATGACGAATACGACGCCGACTTCCAACACAGGAGTCTCCAGCGTGCGGGACATCGACGCGCCTCGGTTGCAATCGACGCCGTCTCCTTCGCGAAGCTCACAGACCCCCGCGTCATCCTCATTAACACTGGCGACAGCAGTTGTCGCAACTGCCGCTGTTCCTGTCGCAACTGCTCCCCCTGTGCACACTCCTTTGGACGGATGGACGAGGCGCAGCCACCAAATCGGGCGTCGGTTCTGAAAGCGGGCCCCCGACGTCCAACCAGGCGAATAACGTTCAACCCGGACCCGGAGCTCTGCTACGATGAGATTGGCGACGTGGAACCGCTGGGCCCAATGGACTGCGAGGAGCCGATAAAAAGACCGCTATCGGTGAATATACCCACTAGACTACCGGAGGATCGCCATCTGGAGGAGCAGTGCCAGTGCGTTTGCCTAGCGATTATGCCAACGATGCTGCCTGATGGAGGGATATAGCTTTACCGGAAAGATTTTGAAGTGTGGGGTTTTGTAAACATTTATCCCAAATAAGTACGGATGATACTAGTCGCGCCAGTAAGGTTCAGATTGACGCAACGTGCAACGCTTGGCTGGATGCGCCGTCACAGCGATGTCGACGTGCGCCCGTCTTCATAAAACATGCTATGGGTTAGGTCAGGCACGCGCGAAGCATCAGTTAACGGGTTGTTGTAAACCTGACCCCGATATCTAAATCTATGTTTAAGGTGACTCCATTGACTTTTAAACTGTTAAGAATGCAATGCATCATTTTTCACAGCGATTAACTGCTTTGTCCCCATTATAGACCCCAACTACTGCACATTCCCGCAAAACCCACATTCGCCTCCTCTCGTATAACAAAGCACGCAACCGTTAAACCACCAGCCAATGACAATCCCGATGCCCGCTGGACAATTGACAACACGGAACGGGTTGCGACCGTGCAAACGGCGGAGGCTGCAGCTGCCGCCAAAGAGGCCGTGAAGAATATACTCGAGGCCAGATACGGCGACCCCAAGAGACACGACCCGCCTCCTCCCATTCGACGAACCAAAAAGGCACCCGAAGCCAACCCGACGTTGCCCAAAGACACGCCTGCTCCCAAGATGCCATCTGTGTTGAAACCAAATGAAACGAAGAAACAGTCGCCGGATCTTCCATTACCACCTCCTCCTCCTCGAGCGCAACCGCCGCTGCCACCGCCGCCACCTCCTCTGTCAGCTCTCTCAGGGGTCCCTCAGTGTCAGACTCCGCAATCGAAGCCCCGTGTGGCGAAAACCCCGCACGTGGACAGTGGAGCGGCCAAAGAACGCTTTCGAAGTGCTCTGGCACGATTCAATCAGTCGTCAACTGCTGAAAGTTCACAAGGTCAGGGCCAACCCTCACTTGTGAATAGTGATAGTATGAAAGTATCACGGACAGCGGTAGCATTATTGCTGGGTCCTTCGAACTGCAGTTTCCTCTTTTAATTCAAATGGAGCACCCATTTTTTTGAATCGAAAGTAATCATCTGTTTAGTTTTACATTTTGGTAGAAAGTTCGCCTGTTTTACAAATGTTCCCCACGTTCAGGCCTACAAACGTCGATTATTTTGGCGAAATTTTCGATGAAATTTCCGCATTGTGCCATGTTTTAACGAATGACCAGATCCGACCATTTCGTTTGCTAGCGTAACCATTCAAATTTAAATGAGCATCGTGTGAGCAGAGTATTTTTACTGCAACACCATCCTCATTAAAATAATCGCAAATTATAAATTTGGGGAGCATTTGTTATAAACAGTTGATATTTATTTTGAATTGGAACAGGAAACTCGATCTTGAAAGATGCCTTATTGGTGGTAGTGCAAGTTGCAACCCGATATAGCATTCAAAACCGCCGCGGTGAAATTGAAGTTCGTTTTTTATTGGTTAGACCAAGTGCCCCTGAGGTTCGGGAATGCGCAACAAGGACGTCTCCCGAGTAAAGAGGAGCCTCTACTCTATGACTCGAATTTTTGTGAGATTTCCGAGGTGGGGAGTAAACCCCCTTCCACGCCTGGTAGTCCACAAGACCAAGACCAATCAGAGACGATGCGAGGCGGTGGGCGAATTCTAAACGGTAAATTCGTTGGTTTTGAGATGCTGCATGTGGCCTCGTGATCTGCTTTTCCGGATCTGTTACCTCGTTATTCATGTTGATGCAAACTACGGCATCCCAACGAATTGCCTTGGAGATTTGGTCCTTGTGGTCTTGATAAAACATTTACATGGCATCATTCAGAACCGCATAGTGGATTTTGAAACGCGCCAATTAGAGCTGGTTTGTCTACAGGTCAGGCGCCAATTGGGTTGATATCTGACCAATTGGATCTTTCATCACTCATTCTTCAAGCGACCTTATGCTAGCTATGTCTACTCAAGAAAACTCGGATAGTTATTTAATCTTTCGATTACATCTTGGTCTACAAAAAACCAAGTATAACAAATGTATTAAGGAACAGACGCTTGTGGAAATTAATCTTTTCACCCGTTTTTTCCTTCTCTTGAGTCCTCCACTCTTTAAATTAGTCAAGGAAATTAACTGAAATAGCATAGAGATTTTATGCGGATTCTTCCTAGAGTTAAAATATCTAAATTTCGTATTAATGGCGGTCATCAGACTACCGAATCTAAGTTGCTCGCCAAGACAACCATGTTTAATATGTTAAAAATGATGAAATTCTTGTCGCCGTAACATAAATAAAGCAATTACTTAAAATATAATCCATGAATCCAATTTTGTGTGATATTTTTTACATACTATCCAATGTAATTGGGGCTAATTGTCTGGCATAAATTCAGAATTGTACATTGGCTATCGATTCAAGATCGAATTGAAATTAACTTTTTCCGAAACAACCCCAGCACCTTGTTTTATCATTTTCAAGAGCTCTACATAACGAGTGGAGACAGTTGTCCAATCCCTTTAAGGTCAGCATTTTCCTGCGCTGTTTCGTTTGACAGACGGTCCCCGCGATATACTAAACCTGTATGACTTAATAAATCGATTTTCTTTACACTGGAAAAGGTGCCTCAGAGAGACCCCACAGCAAAATGTGCGGCACAGGCTACGACGCCGAAGAGGATTGCTCGACGTCGAAACCTCACCAGATCTGGCGTACCAAGTCCTCGTGCAGTGTCCACGCGAAATCCAACGCAGCGCCATCTGGGCCCCTGGAACTGTGCTCAAACGGACGTCGAGATTCAAGCCTCACGGCGCATCACCAGCATTCCTTCAAGGGGTTGACGCCGGAGCGACTGGTCCGGCCAAAGTCTTCAAACAGCAGTGGTAAGATGATGGACCCGCGCTATTTTCAGACTGTTATGAAGCGTTTATCTCACCCAAATCGCCAAATATGCCAGATCAGAAAAGTATCCCTAAGGCGAAACGGAAATTAAACCTAAATTTTACGCAACGGGTGTCCTGTTAGGCAAGCCAATGGACGAAGATAGAGCCAATTAAAACAATATGGCAACAAGAACAAACGAAATATTATCATGTCATTATGCCAGGTAATATATCCTAAATATTTTGTTTAAAATTAATGAAGAAGAGCAGCAGGATGATGGTTTCAATTTTTTTCGGCGCATCTGGGCGTTAACGCTTCCCGTTAATGTTGAGTCCAATATCCGCAAGGCCACGAATTGGTGGGGCAATATTGGAGAGAGGTTACATTCAGTGGAATTTATGTTTTCACTGTAAGAGTCCAAATGGAATCCTGGATGAAAATATCCACTCATGAAGCATGAAATCTGCAGTTCTGTGGAGGCTTGTAGATTCGGTTAACAACCACCAAAATGTTCTGCATGAAAAAGTAAAAATACTACTTATTAAAAGTGTGGGAAGTGTGGGTCGCCTAATATGCCTGAAACCATAAGAGTGAAACTGGTTAAATGTCGACGAATAATGGTTTCTTGGATTGATGGCATGGATAATCAACTAGAAAACGAGAAACGTCTACTGCGGGTTAACATTTAAAAATATCGTAGGTCAGAGCACAGTATACAATGATGGTAATCAGGCAGGCATCCGCGAATGCCTTGATAGGGTTTGAATGCACCAGCGAGGATACATGGACGACGGCATCCCCCGCAGACGGCATCCACAGGGTTACCTCAAGATAACCATCTGTTGAAAGCAACGCTCAGGTATTTTGATGTTTACCTGGAGGCATGCCATTGGTTCATGGTGCTGCGTTTTTCATGGGAGCCCGCCATTAGTCGCGTCATTTGGCGGTTGGAAGAATCGTGATGATGGTGATGATGATGATGATGATAATAATAATAATAAGTGTTCGTTTTATTAAGGTCACGATAACCGAAATATTCAGCATTCAAATTTACAACGAACAAAAATGATACAAGAAGCTTCGATTGTACATAGAAGATGGAGAATAAGTTAACTGGAATAAACTAAATAACAACGAGGTAAAATTACAAGAGAGCCAAATCAAACCCTAGAAATATATAAAGCAGGGCGCGATCTGTTAACGTTTCCTTCCTCGTTATTTGCCAACGCGTTAATCATGCTTGTTTATCAAGCGTATAACAATGCCCAGTCCAAATATCTGCCATTTAATATACACATATTATCCGTACTATGAAATGTTTGTAGTATATCCACTTTAAAATCTTTTTCTTGGAAATTCCTTTCCAAGGTCACGACTGGCAGCGTGGTGATGGAAATCCGTGTAACCCACTGACCGAGTACGATGATAGTCATATTGAGGAATCATTAAACACCAACACAATGACAGCAACGGATGACTACAACATTGATCCAGGGAATCGATCGGTTGAAGCCAATTGCTCCCGTCGTGCCGATGCCTCAGTAAGCAGCGCCTCTCGTGTACAAGATGAATCACCCACAAATCGACCATTCAGAAGCGAGAGTCAAATGGGTTGGCGCCAGCCAATCAACAGCGGGGCACAGCGCGGGGAAAACAAAATCTTCCGCACATCTAGCCTGTCAAGGTCAACGAGTGCGGCGCGCCGGTTCTGTAGACTTGGAAACCAGGGTTCAGGTAAGCAAATCATGATGGCATATGAACGCAAGAAAATTATGGCTTCGAAGCGCGTGTGGGAATGCAACAAACAGATATCGAGACAAATAAAACATTAAACTATTGTCACAATTTGGTAGAAATTTGAAGCTGGAGAAGACAGCAATTGCTCTGACCATGTATTCTGCGTCGCAGTCGGATATAGGTATACTTTAGTGGTGGCTACAATTCCCAATATCTTCTCAACTTTAGCAGCTGCCCAACGCGGTAAAACGAACTGAACACATCGATTAATTAAATAATTAATTGCCAGTCAATCCCACAATTTAGTACTCTCAAACAAACGCCAAGCATGCAGAAATTTCCAGACATGTATCAAGCCGTTTAAAACTGAGACAACTGTCCATGTCTTCAAGGGAATTAAAAATCATCATTTATTGATCATAAATATCAAGCAATTCTAAAAACAATACATGGAATCGTTTTTGGGTAATATCCCTTCCAATTTAAAGTTATTCAAAACTATGGGCAGAAATCCTTTTGATGACAGATGCATGATAATAACAATAATTGTCTTATTTTTATTAAGGTCGTTATGTCCAAAACCGTCAGCACAAAATAAATTACATGGAACAAAAATGCCACGGGAAGTGACTATTCTACATAGAAGATGTAGAATAAGTTACTACGACGAAACGAAATAAGAACCAGTTACATTTACAAAAAGGGCAAATTAAATCCTCAATCAGCATGAAGTTTGGTGAACGCATAAGTCCGGCCATTAAAAGGCCCCATTCATAACGCGCGCCAAATAAAGGTTTTAGATTTTTCGATGCCGTATTTGTGCATTACACTTGCTTAATAAAGTTACATTTTATAGATGAGCACAAATGCGAAATCGCAATGTCCTATCCCGATGAAGATGAAATTGACGCTAATTTCCCAAACACGGTAGCGAAACAATTAGATGAATGTAAGTTGTAATTCTCCGAACGAGGAATACATACAAATTGACCTCAAACAGAGCTTTCAATCATGAACTAGGCCATGCTTAAAAACTTTGCTGGTCAATTCGGACGATTGATCGCATATCAATTGACTGAACATTGTGCCCTGATATTAAAATATAAGTTATGGACAAAAATATAGCAAAAACACCCAGTAGTGTGCCTAATTAGAAGAGTAGTCTGAAATTTGAAATTTTATTGCTGAGAATTGTCACACGACGACTTGAAATGTACCGGTTGTTCAGATAAATAAATGTAATGCATAATCTATATGAATAAAAACAGTTCATACATAAAATGAATACCGTTCTAACAATAAAAGTAATAACTTGTATAATATATCGAGGCATTAATTATTTGCTGATTCTGTGAAAGATGTCATTCCGAGGCTTAGAGTCACGTTTTCCTATGTGACGTGAATGTTCATCGTATAAAGTGAATATTTTTGTTGTTTCAGCATTAGACCCGCTTTCTTATCTCAATCAGTACTTCCGGTAAGGCTTTAAGTTTTGTTGAAGCTTTCAAACCCCATATTTTGAGATAATTATCGTACAGAGATTTCAGAATTATATTCTTTGATAGCAATTACTGAACTAAGGTTCACGAGGACCACAAATCAGCATTGTCATATCAGAAAAAGTGTCAAACATGGGATGGGATCGTATTAGAAAGTTGGGTCCAGTTTTCGAAGGCAAATCAATAGATAATAATAATAATTGTAGTGGCTTTATTGAGGTCACGAGGACCAAAACTTTCAGCAGTAAAAATAGGCAATCTCACAAGTATTAGATGTGAAAATTGTCTTTTAGTTCCTGTTTCACCTGCTCTGGTGATAATAAAAATCGGGACAAATAGGGAATGACCGAATTGCGATATGCCGCTGTTCTTGTTGATATTGAACGGTATAGTCTACGCATTGGTCGAAGAGATTTACATTCAGATAAACTTGGATAGAGTGGATGGGAGGGGTCACTTAAAATACGAGCAGCGATTAGTGAACAATTATTGAAGTGGCGTTGAACGATGATTTCTTGAATAGAGAGAATAGGCAGACCACTGTCGTGACATTTAATTAATTATTTGCACGTCATCGATCGATATTAACTCCGCGTGAATCAGAGTACGCGTATGTGTTTGTCCATACGAAATTAACGCTTTAACATTTTGGATTTTGTCAAGAGCAAGTCTAGAACATGCACATATGCGCGCAAGTAATATATGGCTTTAAATTTAGAGTTATATATAATCAATGAACTGCAAACTGGGGTGCTCATCAGCACTTGTTAGTTTATAAGGCACGGTAGTAAATTGATTTGAATAGTCGACATCCTGTTGCGAAGTTTACTCGAATAAATACATGTTTTATTTGTCGATCGGATGATACTTCCCTTTCAATAAGTTGAAACCCTAGTGGAGTTATAAAGAAACGCAAATAAATTCCAAAACTCCCCCATTTTATCTGTCAAAAGACCATGCCAATATTGTAATCGCTTCTGTGCCCTGTGAATGCTTCCACCATATCTCAAAAATCGAAATCATGGTACATAGATCAAATAGAAGACCATCGATAAATAGATTTTGGGTGAGTGAATAACAAGCGTGTCACGGAAACCAGTGGTTTCAGAAAATAGATGACAAGCCACACATGACTGTTGTAAAGATAGTGCTACTTCAAAACTGCAGACAGGAGAGCTTTCACAATAAGAACTTCTGCCCAAGCGCTATGCAAATTATTCCTAATGAAGCATAAAGTAGGCTACACGACCGCTAATGGTAGAAGACAAACGAATGTTTGAAATTATTTATCGTTTTTTTCTCAGAAAGCACACAAAAACGCCTCTCACACTGCTCGAAATGAAGAACGTCGTTCTCCGATTTGTGCAGATGAATACACAAGAGTATTCCAAATATGTGAGTTCCGGTGATTCGCTTTTGAGAAGAAGCACGACACAGTCGATGCGCATGTGAGGTCTTTTTATTGGTTAATACGTCACCCATCAGGGGTATGGGAACAACCAAGCGTATGCGATTGGTCAATAGTACAGTTACTAATGTCGGCACTTGCATGACTCACACATGAGACATGCCCATTTGTAACCAGTAAGAATATGCCGAATTCCGCGCATTAACTCTCCAGTACGTACTTGATTGGTGTTGTCACAGGAATGAAAAGACAAAGCTGTGAACTATCGTTTTTTGTAATCATTTGTAACACACGCGAATTGTGTGAATTCAAGGGTATTCTAAACATCGAGGATGCAATTTTCTTGTAAAACTATAAGATTCCTATCTCACGATTCATGCTCAACCAAATACGAGTGCATTTTAGAGTAGGCGCAGTAGATAATTTCCTCGCGTTTGTAGGGCGTCGAAGTGACCAATTTTTCGACTTCCTGGACTGACGGCGTGGCACTCTGCTCCCTCGTCCACCACTTTTTCCCGGATTCCTTCGACTTCCAGACGGCTCTTTCCTCAGACAAGGGGTCCAATTTCAGACGTGCCCTCGCCACGGCAGCGTAAGTTCCCGCGCACCATCAGCCCAACACCGTGATTTCGTCAATTGCTTTTAATTAGATAACCTTTCATCTTCTAAGCTCTCTTGGTACGGTAACGCATCGCCAATTAATTATACACCCTCAAATACGGCATTAAGTTCTGCAAACTTTTCATTAATCCAACAGGAAAATGGTCAATATTCCCGAGGTCATCCAGGCCGAGGAGGTGTCCGACAAGTGTGTCGGGGGCACGCCAGACTGGCGGAAGATATTCCTCTACTTGAGCCGTTTTCTCGTGCGTCTCGACCATCACCCCCAGAACCGGGCAAATTCGGCCACACTCGTTGAACCGACAAGTCGTCGATAACATCAACTACAGCATCAAAGACTCGAGCCAAGACATCCCACATTTGCAATAACGGCGAACGACAATTCTTTTTGTACAGAAGACACCAATTAGAAACACCCCAACTGATAACACTTTTCTTTTGATTTACATGCACACAGATGCCGGTACAAAAAAAGCTAATCCAAATCTCCTACTAGAGGATAGACAGGCTTCATATGGGTTGACAATGAGGAATCTCGGGATTATTTTGACAGACGGCGTGCTCAGTGGCACCCGAGGTAGCCTTACCTGGTAGTCAAACACCACAAATAGAGCGAGGTAGCAGATTGCTACACCCTCGAAACACCTATCTAACCAGAACGAGAGCAACGTCTGGTCCATGCTAGGTTTGTATAAGAGCACCTTGATTACTGGCCGATTATGAGTACGCACGTAGAATGAGGTTTAGAAATTCACCACACACCGCATAAATCAGTGATTCGAGAAGACGGACATTTATTTACAAAAAATGACCAAAATAGGAATATTTGATTATTGGTCGCGTTCGGAAGCTTAAAATAGCTTCTTTGGGGGGGGGGGAATGAGGTGGTGGGATGAAAGTGCTTCTTCGCGGTGGTAATAGAAAAAATATTACCATTAATAGGTGGGGATAATAGTCTGACAAATTGCGATAAATACAGTTAAACAAACACGAAAAGTGGTGTTCCCACCTAGCCGTTATAATGGATGATGATACAGGGCAGTGGAAATGGTTTTTAGTAGCAGGCACAGGAGTAAATAGGACGAAGGGACAGAGACAGCGATTCAACAGACAATCATGGGGATGAGGAGCAGGAGGATGTACAGGGTACGGCAATTGGAGAGAATACAAATGCTGTCGTTCGTGTGTCGGTGCGCGCAGATATCAACCCAGGTCTTCAGCAACTTTGAAACGTTTAACGGGAGAACCAAACGGCCTAAAATCAGACAACAGTAACCGACTTAACAACCCCACGCACAGGCGAAGAATACCAAGAGGGCAAAATCGTGTAACTCACCCCTCAGTTGGTGCCGCAGTGGGTAGTGGCGGCGGCGCACCAAGACCCTCGCTTGACGCCGAACTGCCTAGCCTGTGCGCACTCGAGGCAGTCGGAGAGGCGCCGGCGCTGCTGGGCAGCTGGGGGGGACCAGCAGCGGAGGCCGCGGTGTGCGACTCCTGCAGCCAGCGGACCTGGGTGGCGGGGCCGTAGCCCTTCTCGTTGCAGGCGGCGATGCGGAATATAACGGCGGGTTTGGAGCTGACGTCGAGGTGGGCTTTGGAGAGGACCGAGTGGTTCACCAGAGCACTGGGCGAGGGGCCTGCGTAGACACGCACGAAGGCCATTCCAGAGGGCACAGTGCCCAACTACAAGAACAATTAATTAACCGTCAAACACAATTATGGCATGATTAAGAAAACACAGTGGTTTTCAAAAGCACCACGTAATAGATTATGCAACGCTCTTCATGCAACTGGCATTAGAACTGGAACATCCACAAAAAACATCAAAAGGTACCTTAGTTTCGGGGAGTTCTTTGCCACTGCCAGGCTGTGCCTTGACGGCCAAATAGACTGAGTACTCGATGATGCGGCCGGCGGTGTTCTGTGGAGGTTCCCAGGTGAGTTGGGCGCCCTGCTCGTTGGTGGTAATCTTGATGGCACTCGGGGCTCCAGGAAAGCCAGGCAGGCATGTCTTGAAGGCGGAAATCTCCGACCAGGACCCACGACCACAGGCGTTGAGTCCGGCAACACGAAACTTGTAGGCCGTGCCCGGAGATAGGGAGATCTTGGGGCCCTTGAGGAGGATACCGTTGGGGCCGATGCCATTTGGACCTTGCAGGGCTTTGTGTGCCTTAGGGGTGGAGGGAAAGCAACAATCGGGTCACCAACACGGAAACAACGCGGTATAAGGAAATTGGCACAACGAAGAATCCCACCTCAACACTTATTCCGGCATCATTAGTGTGCGCTGAGTACATCGAGACGGAGCACTTGGGCACTTTGATAACTCCGACGTCGTGCCAGGAGCAATCACTTCGATTGGTGGAGACCATGACACTGGGCGTCGTCGTCGCGGTCATATGCTGCACCGCATTGGACTGGATCAGTTGTGAGCCACTGCTGTTGGGCACCGCAGAGACCACGGCGAGAGGAGCCGGCGAGCGCGGCAGGAAGGCCACTTTGGGCGGCTGCGGAGATGCCATCGTCACATTCACACCTACTGGACGGGATGGAATCTGCGAACGCGGTTTGTTATCCCCCTGAGCCGTGCCCTCCTCTGCAAAAAAAATAAGGATTAGATGAGAGCAAGCCAAAATAATCCCACTGGGTAGCGGCCCTCTCTTACTAGGCTTCATGGGTGTTTGCTATGAAGATTGTCGGGGATATATTTAGTGCAGGCATCCCCAATGTCTATAGTTAAATATAGAGTTGAGCATATGGACTTACGAGAACTTTCGTCTGGTGCATTTCCAACAGCAGTGACGATGACAGACCGTTTGCCAATGTCACCATCAGGGGCTGTTGCTGATAGGGGTTTACGTTCATGAGAGGCTGAATTCGCATCGACGGTGACAAGCAAGTCTTCTTCAGTGTCGCCTGCTTGTAGATTACCCACCAGAGCTCCAACCTTGGATAAAAATAAACCGTTTAACGAACGCCAAATAACTGAAGCTCATTAGCACATAGTATAGATAACATAGAGTCGAACCGCAGACTCGAAGCGATACATCATGATTAACCTAAACGACTCCATTGAAAGTATAAAACTATATATTCAGCGCCAAACTAGATTTAACACTCGCCAATACCAGAGCAACGATTTTAAACTCCGACGATGGTGTGCTGGGCGCATAACTGGGTGTGGCCATATATAATGTAAGAGCGTCAATTGAACCGATAAAGGTGGCAAACAAACCGAAATTAACAATAAAACGCTACAAAAGAACATACGTCAACAGTGCTTGGGAAGTCGCTCGTATCAGATACAAAGCCGCCGTTAGGAGCCTCCACGGTTGTTGGCAAGGCGTCATCTGAGGAGGCAGTCCGAGTGTTGTCGATTTCTGGAGTTTCATCGTCAGGATCATCGCCGGCACCATCAAACTGGGGCAATTTCGGAGCATCATGACTGTCACCTTGGCTTGCGCTAGGGGTTGTCATAGTCGTCGCCTGCGTATTGGCGGGCTGCATGGATGTGGCCCAAACAATATTGCCTTGAGCGGGACCAACGGTGTTTCCTGTAAAGGGATACAATATTAATACTTTGCACAAAACGTAAAACGACACTACTTTTTTTTTCTCGTGCGCCTATCTCCTGCTAGAGGATAGATAATACAGCTAAATTTCTATGAAGATTCTTAAAAAGCATATTGTACATCGAAGAGATGAAAGTGGTCGCTGCGCAGTAGCGTTGCTTAACCAAAACATGAGCTGAATAGCAATCCACAGAGATTGAAATAACTAACCAGAGGAACCGACAATCATAACTTGTTGTTGTCTGGGGCCACTGGTAACACCCGGGAGTCGACCAATTACCCCCTGATCGGTCGTCGGTGTCATCTGACGTGATGATGTTCCACTTGTAATGAAGATGGGTTTTCCGGGGCCCGGCTTTTGAAGTAAACCGGCGGAGAAAGCCTTAATAACCTTTGTATTGCTGCCTGTAAAGAGTACGCAGAGTTAAAGGGGGGCCTGTGAAAATGGGCGAGTGAAAAGATCTCCCAGAACAAACCTTGGACTGATATGGTCTTGGAGGTGACATTTATAGGCGACTGTCCTGTGGATCCCGATGGTGACAGGAATCTGATGGGCCGAATGAGTCCGGTGGGAGTCTTCACGAGGTGGACCACAGACCCACCCGGTGTCGTACCCGCAGCGGTGGCGTTGACAGATGAAATCGATCCCATAGATATACTAGTGGTTGCAACGCCCATTTGCTTGACCCCACTCATCGTTGTAAATACCTAAACGACAATTGTAAATAATTGAAAATATGGAAAATACAAATTATCAGGTGCAACAAATCGGCTATTCCAGCTGGCCTCTAGCACATCAAACTGTTTGATACCTTAAATATCGAAAGTACCTGCGATTTAGAGCCAGGCGTTAAAACGTTAGTGGCTCTGATAATACCAGGCGCCTGTGGTACTTGCTGGGCATGGGTCATACTCACAATGGCCGATCTTCCGGCGACAGAACTTCCCGGAACCGGGGTTATCCTGAGACCCGTCGGGGTCATCATAGTGGGTACGCGTTGTTGAGAGACCGATGGAACTCCGACAGCGGAAATCGTGCGCACAGGGGTTGCAGTCGCTGCAGTTGCCAGCGCCTGGAGTGATGCGGCGGCTGAATCAGGACTGACAAGACGCTACAAAAATAATAGAGCGCTACTATACAGCACTGTAAAAAGCAGCGGAAAGCTGCATCGTGGACATACCTGTGGAGTCACTTGAACCGGTGTTTTAGGTTGCCCACCGGCATCACCTAAGCCGAGAGGCGAGGAAATTCTGGGAGTAATTGCACTGGCCGGAGTAGACGACGGAGTGGAAACGTCGTATTTCTGAATTTGAAGGATGTACGCGTCGGCAGTAGGTACAGAGCCCCAGGTTACATCGAGGCTTTGTGTACCAGCACGAACAAGTTGAACTCGGTTAGGAGCAGGCGGTTTTTCCGTTTCCAGGAACCACAGATCCTTGAAGCATACCTGATTGTTCCAGGCTTTTCTGTAACCGTCGCGACCTGACCATATGTAAAGGCGAGAGTTCACTGCAACTGCGCAGTGCCCAGCGCGAGCTCTGGGTACCTGGTTGTCGTCAAATACCTCCATTTGAAATGGTTCCCAGGACATCGTGTCAAGATTAAGACTAGCAAGGGTATTTGTACACTTCCATTCTTTCTCAGTAGAGGCCTTTACATCATCCATTACTAATGGAACCCACCCACCAAATGTAAACATTCTGAAACAAAAAAACGAGGCCAATACGGTTTAAAAACCACAGAAGGCTAATATTAAAATCATCCAGAAAATAACCGTACCGATTGCCGATAACAGTTGCGCTGTGCAAACTCCGGGGCGCGGGTATCTCCCCCGATAGCGTAGGTTTGATCCAAGTCATTGTATCGATCTCAAGCTGCCATACATCTCCAAGACGCGAACCCGTCATACCAGCATAAACTAGAAGTCGCCACTTCTTAATAAGACCATCCATTACTTGATATGCAACGGCGGTATGGGATTCACGCGGCGAAGGTGGCTGTCCATAAGTTATGGGAATGTCCCAGCACATTGCGGATGAATTAGGCCGCAGCTCCAATGTATACAGATCGTTGAGGTATCTTTAAAATACGGAAGGAAGGGGCTAAATACATGGTTCCCCGCTATTTTACTGTGAAAATATTTCAACTACCTTGGAATATTGTTTTTTGGATCTTCGCTATCGTTCGTGATTCCACCAAACAAGAAAGCCCTCTGACCAACTAGAGTGAAACTGTGACCTGGAGATAAAAAGATGTACATAACAGGAATGACTGATCAACGCATGAACCAGGCAAAAAATAGCAATTATCAGCAGTACCTATACGTGCACATGGTGATGGTCCATTCCGAGGGGGCTTCGGTTTTAGGCGTTTCCACTCCCACTTGGATGCCTGAAGCTCATATAACTCATTTGAATATTTCCCATATTCAAGCATTCCGCCGAATAAAAGGACACGCGTATTTTCAGAAATCATCCCAAAGGCAGCACATCCAGGAGGAATATCGCCACGCACAGCCGGCAGGAACCATTGATTCAATGCTAAGGATGATAATAAGAAAGCATAAAGTAACCTACATGTATTAAACACGTGAAGTTCATCGACGATCCCCTCATTACCACCACCAAAAATAACGATGAGGTCTTTCAATGAAACCGCTTTGTGTCCATGCCTAGATCGTGGGACATTGCCTGATGCTGTTGTAACCTTCCTCCATTTTAAGACAGGAACAGATGCCGCCATATTGAATTACATTAAATGCGCCATTCAATATTTTACGAGATGCGATGCACTGAAACAACGGCTGATAAGTATATAGAGTAGATTTGTGCAAATAGTTTCGAAAGATATTCACAATAAAATCTGATTCACTTTTTGTGTTTTATTCGGGATGATGTAAAACGACGCTGGCATAAAACAGATTTCGAGAAATGATTCCTTAAATACGGTTTTAAAATTTTTTTGACTTTTCTAAACGTTTCGAATAAAGACCATAAATTAGACAACAAATGTCTGCAAAATGTTTGTTCAAAAGAAACGTGTTTAATAAAATATTGTGACTTCTTGTACGTTAATTGACTTTCAATAACTTGACAATACCCGATGCTTGCTACCCTATAATTAAAAACAAGTAAAAGCCTAGGGGAATTTCGTGATATTTGGTTTTGTCTTAGGCAAAAAATTTCAAACGATTGCTCATCTGCTTATTTTTATGACCTGTGGATAAATAAATGGTAGGATCGCGGCTACTTGTGTATATATGTAATAATATTATAATAAGTTCTTTGCGGCACCGAGGACTAAAATGGTCATCGGCCAAAATTGCATAAATAACAATACTATATACGAAGAATGTCCTTTAGTTCCTTCTTCACCTGTTTTGATGAAACTGAAAGTCGAAAAAATAAGGCATGACTGAATTACAATGATCCATCATTTTTCTAGGTGTTGAACGGTGTTGCTCACGCATTAGTTGCAGAGATTAACAATTTGATAAACTTAAATACAGGGGGTTAGAGGGGTCGTCTAATATGCGAGCAGCCATAAGTGTACATTAATGTTCTGACACCAGCCAACATATTTTACGGAACCTCCATTCTTTGTGTAATTATAAATTTTACAAATGCATGCAACAATGGTTTTCACGCTTTTCTAGTCGAGATATTTTGACTTAAGAAATATTACACCTTCGCTGGGGGTTCTTTTACGATAAACTTAAAACACTGCGCACGCCAAAGGTAGCCATAATGAGACGACGCATTGACCCGATGGAACGTGGATAAAATAAGATGTGTGAATATATGGCTACAAATATAAATGAATGGTGAGGTTATATAATCTTTGGGTAAAAGAAGATTTGAATTTATAACAGGAAAACAACGATTGTGGTCTATGAGCTCTGAAAGCGAGGATGTTGCGCAAGTCTTGGCGACTGGGGATTAAGGGGGATGTGTCCTTGTGTGATCCAGCGTGAGGCATCCCGTATTGTGGGCGAGAGTTTGTTGCTCCAATCTAGTCTTCGCCTTTATAAAAGACGACCATTGTTTGCAATGTGTAGGTTGCAACAACAGAGCCTCCAATTGGCGCATGGTTGAAATAGTTTGTGAAATCCCACACGATAGGTGAAACACCGGGGCGTTATACAACTATGAAGTGCTAGAAATATATGAGGTTCAACTGTAGACGGCATTATACGCCACCACCGACGTATGATGGATTCGGGAAACACAGATGTTTTCGGTCGCTCGCATATGCGCTCCGATAAAAATTAATTACTTCCCATGGTTTCGAATTTTAGGAGTCGAACAGCATTTGTAAGCGCGTAGTTTAGGTTTTTATCAAATAAAATTGTTGAAGGATAATAGGTTTGTATTCAAAGTAATTGTAAATAATTGACTTAACGATTGCATTTAAGAAATAAAAAAACCTTCCCTCGTTTCCATAGTTTTGACAATTTTTCAAAATGTAGTTTCAGCTTAGTGTAAACATACCGTCTGAGTTCAAGTATTGTCATCACATCCCTATGTTGGGACAAAGAATTATTACACGCTTCACCGAACAAAGAAGACAAAAAATACTTTTATACTCAATTGTTTTCAGAAAACAGCATGATTTGTTTCGCTGTTATTTGTCTGAATACTAACAGTGATATGTAGCTATTTGCTAGGTTTAAAAGCTACAAATACCATTTTTTTCTATTAAAACAACCAACTGGCTTTACCTTTTTATATTTGTAAATTGATTCTATGACCTTGAGTAACAGAAGTTGCAATATTTATATATGTGTGCAATATCAACTTGTCCGCGCACTTCAAATGAAATACTATTAAGTGTCTTCATTAGATTAAACTATACAAGAAATTATGAAAAAAGTTTTTTTTTAAATCTTAATACGCGATGGATGTTTTTATTGTCTTGGTTCCCGGTTTAATTTATTATCGGCTCGTTACCCAGATCGTAATGACAACTTCAGCAGTATTTTGTGGGTTTTTAGACCGGCTTACTGAAGAACCATAGTTCTTAGTAGTGTAGCGGTGATTAATTGTTGATATTTACGTGTAACGTAATGATACGACAGACATTTCGCAGGTTTCGAAAATGAGACAAAGTTTTCTCAGCACTGAGTAGAAATTCTCTTAATTCCCTCTTACAATCTGGTATATATTGTCGTGGAAAACATTCCCAGTAGTTTTTCGCTCGAATCTCCCAGACCGAGTTAATTATGGATCCTCAAACAATGCCAAGCACCATCCGGTTTACGTTTAAATCGCCATTCGTAACCAGCAAATGCATAAAAACATACCGAAAAGTTACGACAAAATAAGAACGCGTGGGTGGATACATCAAGCTTTATTTTTATTAACATGCTTTAATGATTTTTGTTAGCTTTTGGAACACTCGTATGTATATCGACCTTAAAATGCCGATAAATTCTGTTCTTCGAAATGGGTGGCTGTATATAAATTTCAGATTTTCAAAACGTTGTGTAGGTTTCTTCCGATGATCGGTAATTATTAGAAAACATTATGGGAAGAATTTGATAACTGTGTTCTTTTGGAGCTGCGGCCGGAAGACTTCAGTTCCTCCGAAGCACATTTGAGGATGCATATTTTCCCACCAACCGAGGGGCTTTACCGCTTACAGATTTTCTGTCTTGATGGTACAATTAGCCTTAAATATTTCTGATAATATGTTTCAAAACAAAGGCATACACCAGGATGAGGAATCTGTTGATTTAATTCTTTCCCATATGAAACTGTTAAAAATTGAGGAATCAAAAGTAATTTCCTTTCGCGTTCCAAATGCCTTAAGCGCCGTCTGGGGCGTCTTAAGCGGCCGGGGTTTGTCGATCGGAATTCCTTGATCTCTGCTTTAGGCGAACACATACGAGAAACCTGTCGCCATCGGAATGAGACGGGTACGGCAATTGCCAGTCCATCTGAAGGCGTGGTGTGCATTGGAGCACAAAGCCTTCCGCGGCTTTTTCCAATTTTTGTGCGACGTGAGAACACAGATACTGAAATCATAACAGTAGTAGGTTTTAATAAACGTGAATCCATTTTCAAATTTGAGCTCTTTTAGAGCCATAATTCTAGGAATTTCTGTTTGGAGTCATACTGTCTTTAAAATATCGTATTCGGCTTTGGTACTTGTGATAGCTAGAAGTTGTTGTACTTTGAGCGTATAATCTATGACTAAGTTGTGTTAGTAGTAATAACCACACGCTGCCTGGTCAAGGAAATCCGCATAGCTGTATGCCTTATAATTAGAAAATGCAGTAGAGAATTTGAATGAACTGTACTTGAAGAATGATCATGCATTATTAAGAGCGCGAAGACTTACTTCCTTTGATTAAACGCGCGTGCCTTAGCCGACATTGTTTAAAATTGTTGTTTTAATACGCAGAGACGAGCGCTATTATCATCCATTCCTGTCACCAGGTACATCAAATTCACGAGGAGAATATATATGTTTTCATAAACAAGGGTTTTTGAGAGACTTGTTTTCAGACAACCAAACACACTGAAAGCGTTTGAAACTACGAATTTTGCACAGACCTCCACTATAATTGCACGTAATTACGTTTTTCCTCTTTTAGACGTTTCAACGTGAAGACATTTTAGATAAACCCAAACCCATTTCCTTGAAATCAGATGATCCCTATCTCGATGATGAGGACTCATCTGACGAATACGTTGAAAAAACACTAAAATTCCGTAAACATGGTGCGACGTCCACTTTCTTCAGTACCCTAGATTAAGAAGTAGAGAAAATTCGGTTATGTTGTCCCCGAGACACTAATCATATGCGTGTCTCGTACTGACTAGAATTAATGAGTGCGCACTTTTGCATAAGAGCAGACATTCGGCTGTGTCTCAGGGGATTAGGCAAATGGTGCAGGTTAAACGGGAATTGGAATGCGTCGACGAGGATTAATTTATATTTTTCGACACTCGAGGCTGGAATCAAATATTACCTCGATCGGTTATCTAACAGTGGAGCACCAATCCTCCTCCTGATTGATTTACGCTGTGCGCTACTAAAATCCAATTAGCGTTGAACTTAGTTTTTTCCTTTTGATGTAAGGACATCAGCAGTCGACAAATATGGCCAACTCTGGAATACCATAACTGTGTTCTGTAGGCGATTACGTTGTGGAGGTATACGCGGTTGCAAGGAGACGCGACAAGGCCACCTTGAAAAGAGTCAAGGTCGTTGAGATGATTGGCCAGTTTCTCGTCAGTATAAGTGAACCCAAATCAGAAGTTAGTTTTTTATCTAAAAAAATATATTGCCTTTTCTAGGGTCTCCAACACATACTCAACTCGGCAAAACACGAAAGTTATGGCGTCATTCGTTTACTAAAAACATAAGACGCCGAATAAAAATGGGCACGACGTCGAAAATAAAGAATTAAATAAACAAGATCTCCCCTTTTTCATCCTCTCCCAATTGAGTCTGGTCGATACTGCACACCTCTGTTGACTAGAAATGTGTGATGGCGTGTCGCAGATGCTCAAGTTCTGTGCGATGAGTCATACTATTAGGGGCAGACAATTTACCAACTTTTGATCTTGACCAAACAGCGCCGTTTATCCATCAATCTACACCCCGGTCACGTGCAAAATGTGCGCAGACGATGTCCAATTAGCATAACAGTGACCTGTCCGTTCTCCGTGAACAGCCTCGTATTTGCATTTCGACATGATTTAGGATTCCACCGCACCAAAAGCCAGACCGTGTTGCCTCATCACGACTTTCCCATCGTCACTGCAATACCCTGCTCGTTGGTTGCAGTCGGGTTTACCAGGACGTAGGAGTAGGACGCGTCAACGGGACATCGAGGCCAGTAAGATCCCCCGATCCTCGTGGCGCAATGATTACTGATGGTAGTAACATTTGAGATGTTTTTTTATTGTTTTAGGCTTATGAAAGAAGACATAAAACGCGGTTGTATTACTAATTGTAGTCATGGCAGTGGAGATGTGGTCAATGAAATCATAAGGCGGTTAGGAGCGGCGCTGATAAAGCGTCAATGGAAAAGGATACAGCTTGGAGCGGTAGCTTGCAAACTCCCCCAGAATGCCCAATCATCTGGGGAGCATCGTCTATCCCCAAAGTACTAACGCACAGTGTTATGGCTACAAAATTGGCCGTAATTGACGGGAAATTGGTAGAGGATCACCGCGCCGCGCCTACGTGCCATGTCGGCCTTTTCGGCACTGGACGGGCTCGAACTACTGTTAAGATAATCAAATATATAATTAATTAACGACCATCGTATTTGACTACCGGAATATTCTGTTTTTTGTTGGGTCTACTTAATGTTTCAAAAAAATATATCTTTCCCGTCATCTCCTATGCGATTCTACTGATATCATTGAATATTCAATCAATCTTGAGTCACGAATAAGCAACACTCCTCTCCACGAGTCTTGTCCCGCTTATCGTGTGCAATCGAAAGAAGACATTGGGGAGGGAATAAATGTATATCTTTACGGATTCTGCAATTTCCACTCCAATAAGGTCACTGCTTGCATTAAACCTGACCGCAGTGGTCCTCGTTGCCTCAATTAAACGGAAATGGTTGCTTCTTGAGCTGGAGCCCATTTCCTTTTTCACACCTTCATTTGGCTCCCCGGCTCCTTTTCAAATCCAAATTAACGCGGTTATCCACCCTTGGAAGCTATATCGCCTTTAGCAAAAGGGTGATCATAGAAGAAATGAACGGATCAGTCGGTTAAAAACGACACTCCCCGTCTCTCTGTCTTGTATATTCTCAGAATGCTCATAAATCCCACAAATGCTGTGCAGTCACTGTTGCCAGACAGAAGACAACACATCGTAACGATAGGCACATTTAATCGACCATTTCAAAAGTGGTAGCAAATTCATTTAAATCGGATCAAAAAATAATGAGGTCCCCGTATTTTTCAAACTCTTCAAATTCGACCTTCGAGCATAAAGTTGCCAATAATACGAGATCCACTGTGGCAGTCTCAACCGACACATGGAGCGACAATGCTGACCTTGGAGTGACTCGAAAACTCCTGAAGGCTGTGTTTTATGGACATTGGTATCTTAGATCGCGGACTTTTATCCACGTGTCCCGCGTCCTCAAGAGGTCACTCTCAAACGCCACTTGGAGCGACACTGCAGACCTTATAAGGGCTGAATATATGTGGCTCCCTTTCGAGTGCAATAGTCAGCCAATGGAGTCGCTCAAGCGTGATCTCTTCAATCAGAGCTCTTCAATAGGGACGAACGAACATGCACGGAGTTGGTATTTGTTAATGGAATTCTCCACTTCGAATTATAAAACGCAGTAACATACGGCCATTTCGAGAGAACACTTCTCGATGGTCGGCAGTTTCGGGGCTAAACATTATTTCGATGATAAAACGACATTGTTGATCCGCGACATTTGGCCATCGGGGAATTCTGATTTCGCGCCTCAGACGTTTTTACATGCACGAAAACCGTCAATGGATGCCATAGTAAACATCCCATCACATTGTCTTGCGTATCATAGCGAACGTAGAATGATTTTGGTCATAATACAAATTGAGAAATGGAGTTAAATAAAATTCTGCCAAAAGATTTCGGTTATTCCTTCCTTCGCACTGAAAAAATTGGAAATTCGTTCGTTTTTCATGGACTCAACCAGTAATAATATTATGATTATTATTATTATAAGAGCGTCTTGGGAACTTCATTTGCGTTCGGAGAATAATTGACGACGGATACTTCAGAACAAAATTACATTTCATCCAGGATTAAACGATTGTCCGTCCATAAAACCAGTACACGCGCCCTCGAAATACTACCCCCTGTTTCGGTAAAACTAACCCCACAGGAGTTCAAATATGTTCAGAAGAACCTTTTGACTTTTCCGTAACGTCGCAAATGTTAAAAAATGAGCAGATGCCTGACTAGGACGAAGGAAGCTTTTATAGATTAAGATGTGTCTGGAAACCAAATACAGCAATTTTAAAGTGCGAACAATCGCCATTTCCTCAAAATGAATATCATTGAACACGTGTCCGTGTATCGTATCCTATTCCAAGTTTTTAACACGGAAATTGTACAAATATCACTTGCAACAATTGTACGGCTGTTGAACGCATTGAACACGGGAAACATGAAAAGTTTGTTCCGTTATTCGCCAGGACAAGTGCAAAAATTCAGAAAGAGACAAGTAAATACTTATTTTTGAGGATATTTTGTGGAGATTGCGGGTTTTAGAGCTTTCGCATGGGTCTTTGCGATTGAAAAGAATGTTGAGCTTCTGCCAATGGGAAATCTTCTATTGGCTGGTCGTAGAGCTCGGATGAGTTAGAAACCGGTTCTAAAATCCCTGTCCACCTGTAAAATATAATGCTGAATCTAGGCCTTACCCCCTCCCCCCAACAACGGAAACTTTAAAGTCATTAAAAAATCAAGCACGATTTATAAAAGCCAATCTTCGGTTGAACCATGCGGAAGCTGTAATTTCTCATTTCGCTAGGTTCAGAATAGACCAATTAAATGCTAACCCCATTAATCAAGCGTAAATTGCACCGGTTCATGGGTGTTGTGAAATGTGGCTTGATTTAGCAGAGGCCCTACAGATGCCGTGTTTGCATGCGACCATGTTCATTTGCAAACAATTCAACACCAAACACAAATATTTACATTGGCATTGTGACCAACACACGCAATCTAATTTCATCGGTACCCCCAAGGGAAACCATGGTTAATGCAACAAAACATTTCCGGCGACAATTTTATTTAAATCATTTAAAATCGGGAACGAAAAATGCTGCATAAAAACAGGAACATCAAATGGGAGTCTTATTCCTCAGTTGCCTCTTATTTATTCGATGACGAATATACGGTCCAGGGAAAGGGGTAGGGTTTTTAATCATAATACTAATGGTAAAAGGTTTATTCAGGTCACTTCGGTAAGAATGGCAAGAAGGGAAAATTCGCACGCAAGTAAATCGAATAAAAAGTGAAATTTATGGCACTTATCGCCCTTATGGAACGCTATATCGATTAATCTTGGTGTTGCAATGCCTCTATAAAGAAGGGAGGAAACATGTGGGACATAACGCTCAAAGTTCTACTAGGACACTCGACTCAAAATAACGCCCCACAAACAGCATTTAAATACTTATCTACGTAGTTTCAACAATTCCAAATGTTTATATCGTTTCTTTCAGTGTCACCGGATAGGTTTTTCAGCAACGTTTTTGATGTTCCCAGTCGATCTGGTCGGATCGCTTCTCGGACAGTTGTCTAGGATTAAGGAGTACGCCAATGAGAGCATTCCCACAAGATTAGCGTATTCATATGACCGCCCCACTTCTCCTCATCTTCATCCCGCCGCCGCCGCCGCCATCCTCCTCATAATTATTTCTGTAATTAGCCAAATATTTGAAGGTTTGGCTACGAAATTCAATTCGAGCCCACCCTGACATTTATGATTGAAAAACGGAAATGTTTAAAGATATTCTAATGCTTATTTAACAAGGAATAAGCTGGCCTCTTGATGTCCGCCATAATGCGTTTAGAAAACATGTTTATTTGTGTTTTATTTGCTTTTGTGGCAACCTAACTTTGGAATTCCCGCACAATTAATCGGGAATTTTCAGCCTACTTTATTCGGGGGTTGTCCGTTTTAAAGCCTAGACCTCTTTCATGATGGATCCTTGTAGGAAAATAGAAACACTGCAAGGGAGAGCGGGGTAACGGACGTGGGTTGAGGGACGGATAGTTACGGGGTTGAGAGGGCTCGGTTGTGTGGGAAGTACGGGATATCAGATATCGACTCCTGTTCAAGAGCAGGGGCAGGGATGAGCGGCGACTCTTCCTTGTTCGGCGTCCTGTTCTGACGCTCTGCCATTAGAATTGCCATTCCGTTCGCCAATTCGCAGATTTGCGCCGCCATTGACTTTTCTTCGGTTTCTCTGACGTCAATACGCAGAGAAGTCTATCGATGTTCGTCCATCTACGTTTCCTTCGTAACGGTCTTTTTAGGCAGGAGCTTTTTCGTCTTAGGCGCCGCTGGTTTCGTCATTCCTCAGTATAAAAAGGTGAATGTGTTACAAAGCACATGGTAGCTTACACGAGGATCTCAAAGTTCCGGTTTCAAACCGGCCTAGTCCCGTTAAAACAACGTATTAATCGAGACTAAAACAAAAACTGTAAAAGCGATTAGAATTTATTTGGAATCTTACTAAAAAAACGTTAGTGATAATTGAATTAACTGGGTTTCTTCTACAGTCCTATAGTAAATATCTATTATAGGCTAATATTTGTGGCTGCCTCAGTCGGTTAAATGTCAACATAAACAGATGCTTTATTACGTTGAAAGGTCTGTCTGATTGTTTAAATAAAATTAAGAACTAAACTAAACAGTAATAATGTAGAAAGCGAGTTTGCCCTGCTTATGGGCCTGTTTTTAGAGTTTTATTATTAACGACCGCAATATATATGTGCACCATGTTTTGTTAAGCATGCAGAAAGTCGACTCAAATCATTCAGTCCAGTTGATAAGTATGATTGGTTGGCAGAGAACCAATAAGAGAGCTTGGTTCAGAGACAGGCCATTGGCTGTCGCCATGTGTAATAACGCTTGGAAGTTTTGCGCCTGAAGTCGTTTAGTCCGCGCATTGTATGCTAAGGAAAATTCGTGTCATTCGGGAGTGGATATAAATTTTGTCTTTCAAGAGGCATAGGAATATACAAATTTATTGCATCCTGCAAAAACACGATGGGACAGAACTTGTCTTGCGTCAGCAAGAACCAAACAGTGAGATATCTCCCTTCTTGAATATATTTTATATAATTGTATGAAAATGTATAAGAAGACGCTTTTAAGTTTTCTGATCGAATGCTTCGACTTTAATGAATCCGTGTGTTAAGATTACCGATGCCGGAACGTTCGGCACGGATTGAAATATGCGTGACCTTTGGCCTTTTCTTTGGGACAAGAACATTAACACGAGTACCACCTACCGTTGTATATACGTAGTCAAAAGTAATCATGCACCTGTAGGCTTCCGCGAAAAGCAATTTGAGTTATAAGTCAAAAATACTGAAATGTATACCGTAAAACCAGTTTGCTTAAACATTGACAGGCTTGTACAAGTATTTTTACCCCTTTTCGCGGCTATTAATAGCCCACCCTAACGCATGCTATGGCACGCAAACTAGGCAAATCCCCTAGTTTACGACCCTAGGTTAATTCAATTCCAGGCCCCATACTGGTAAACAATGTTCAAAATGCACACTTCAGGTAGCTACGAAACAACTAATGCTTATTCTTCATTGTGCATACACCAATTGTGAGGGCTTCTTAATCTAGAGTTTACACTTCTATGTGCAAATGCTGAAACTCAGAATAGTCTTGTTGTTTACTGTAAATTGATTTGAAAAAACTCACATTATATTGAAAATTCAGCAAATTGTACCGATCAATAACTCCTTTTTAAACGTTTAGATGCTAGGAAATTCTGCTCCATATCGATAGACTGGGGAATTTTGCATGAATCCGGAATAATTCAAGTGATATTTTTTCAATCAGTATAAAGTGCGCGATCACGCTTAAAGAATTTGCTCTTATAAACTTCGTCTCTAAAAATGGCTGCATCTTAAATTTGACAAAAAAATATATTCTGGGGGCCGTAGTCGTAGTGGCATGATTTTTTATATATTTCAATGCATTTCGGCAACAAAAAGAAAATCAAATTGCAATTAATGATCGATATCTGTTCCGAAGAGCTCGAAATTCGAAATAGATGTTTGCAGTCAAAATGCACAATGTAAGGATTAATCATCCCTCCCATTCAAAGAAAGAAACATTCCTCGAAAGGTCTTTCAAAACATGTTAACCTAGGTTGAGGACATGTAAACGTTGTCTTTAGAAACACCCTTGCCTTACTAATGTAAATTACCACGAGTTAACTGAATCTGGCTAACAATGGTCGTTGAACCAATTCTCGACGAATATGCGTTCAAAATAGTCAGCTAATAATACAAATAATGACAATTGCTTTATTAATGTCCCAAGGACGAAATGTTTTGGCATGAAAAAAGTAAAGGTTACTCTGCATGAACAGCGTCTCTGAGAACCTACTTCACATCTTCTGGTGAAACCAAAAACCGGGCTAAATAGGGAATGACCGAATTGCAGCGATATGTAACAGCCGTTGTTAGGTGAATTAAGCAGGATATGCGTGGCGATGGTCGAAGAGATTTACAGTGAGACTGACTAGAATGCAGGCTATCGGACAGTTCACCCAATATACGAGAAGTAAGGAGGGAATGATGGTATCTGGGATTAAGTATGCGGATAATCTACCGAATGACTCGATTATTTGAAAAAAATGTCGAGCAGCGGAGACCAGGGTAATTGTATATCATGGTACTAATAATTATGATTTCCACAAGTGCCTTGATTGTGTTTGAGAAGTTCAAGCATGGGAAAAGTTGAGAATTGTCTTGAGTAATTATCAGCGCCAACCAACGGAGAATTGGGGTTGACCCCCATATCGTGACCTTGCCGTAACAAGGGTTCAAACGCTGACTAATAAAAGTGTGCGTTGTCGTGGGCGTCGTAATAGCCGAAATTGATGGACCTCGGAAACGCATTTTTTCTGATTTCCTTTATCGCTGGTTTATCTCGGCGCTTTGCATGCAACAGTAAACTGTTCAGTAATCTTTTCTATAAAAGAAACCAACTCTTTCGATATTTGTTTTTGTTAAATCCACGTCAATCAATTCGAATGCTCGGTCGTTTTGGTTCGTGAACTTGAACAATGACTCCAAGTTTACCCTTGTCCGAATTTGCTTAACTTAACAACGCATTGCCCCCCCCGACAAGACTTCATTATCCACCGTTTTGATGATATCGCGATCACTATCCGATAAATTACAACCAATTTGTAATCTTACAAATTGCTTCATCAAATTTAATATTTTCAACTCAAAGCACATACTTTCTCACGACGCAAATCCTGTTATTATTCGTGTCCATTTCGTTTATTCTTTATTTATTTTGCATCTAAAGGTCAGCTGATCACGATTGAATCGCGAATAATTCAGATCTCGCATTTCTGAAACCTGATATAAATATGAACATTGCGAAGTACGCAACAGAAGAGAACACAAAACCACGTGTTTAGAATATAATTTTAAACACAAGGATCAAGTTGATTAATTATCTCAAAAAAGTTGATTTTTGAACAAAGTGTCAAGTGTTGCGCAAAAGAATATTGATGGAAAATTCACGGATTGTTGTTGTTATGATCGCCAGAAAACTGGTATACTTTCATACGTTTTATGGAATTTTGGGCGACATGCTTCATGCTAAAATACACTAAACCTTCATTTCTGGTGCTAGGAGAATGCCCGAGTGGATTCATATGTAACTTTGTCGACTCTATTCTATCTTCGGTTAAGTACACTACAGTAATATACCACCTATGTTCTCCGCAGTTATTTGGGTAGATCCTTGCGTGAGTTGTGACACGAAGCCAAACAGCCAGGTGATCGATCTGAAAGCTCTTTTA
Source organism: Proteocephalus fallax (assembly GCA_028672205.1). NCBI lineage: Eukaryota > Metazoa > Platyhelminthes > Cestoda > Proteocephalidea > Proteocephalidae > Proteocephalus > Proteocephalus fallax. Next base: position 395,314 of record JAPUBX010004052.1, on the reverse strand, counting down.
AGCCGAAAGGAAGTTTGGTATTAGGGGTTAGAGGTTTCACCAATCACGATTGCCTTTTTCGACGATCACAAAGCTCGATTTATCTTTCAAGCGTGTAAAATGAAGACGAACAGGAATTCCGATTGAAAATATTCTGAAACATTTTTTTAGGATGAGGGCGACCTGAAGCCCGGAAAGAAACCAAAGAACAAGAAGGCAATCTTAGCAGAAGGTAGGCACACACATTTGCCGTTTGTAGCTCCGTTTGTCTATAACTACGCAGAATATCCTTTCCCATGTTTTTTTGCGGGCCTGACCTTTTCACAAAGACGTCTCCAGCTTCCAAATGACTTCAAATTTGCCAGACAATTGGTACATTCCGCTTCAACGTTACATGCACAGATTTTTGACAAAAGGCAGATGCTCTGGGACATTTCCAGAAGCGCGTTAAGCGTTTAAATAAATTAGAACTTTAGCCGCTTTCGGGGTTAAATTATAAACTGAACCAGGCTTCGCTTGATATGCATATTAAAATTTGGTTTTGCCAACCCAAGATAAGGCGCTGTTATCTGATATATCGGTTTGCTGTTTAATTCAACTCTTGTTTATCAATTTATTATGTCGTAGTAGATTGGTCCCAATTGCGTTTTGTTTGATTGTTTCGTAAAAACGACAAGAATAACAAAAATGAACCCGGAAACAACCGTATACTGCTGGCGGGGCTGGGTGAATCTTTATCCAGCCTATTCCGATTGGTCTTCTTTATTCATCGTTTCCGCTTGTCCGAGTAGTCCGAGAAATGGGTGTCGACCGCAACGGAATCATGCGGAGCAATCTGTGATCCGCGATTACTTAAACCTCTACAATGCTAAGGGGTGGAGCTGTGGCGATGGCGATGGATGCTCGAGCATTCTAAATTCCCGGTTTCGAGAACAGTGCCCGGTACTTATAATTACCACTGGAAGCAAGGGACCCCACATTGTTCTCGCAACCCCGAAGCTACGTGATCGTCAGCCCCCCACTATACCCCAGTCGCATGGACGTCGTCAGGAGTCGTGCTACCTCGACAGGGGTAGGAGCAAAGCTGGGGTGCGACCTGGGGGAGACTGGCTGCTGCGTCACCGCGAGTTCCACGTTCTGCCCCGTGGCTCTGTTTGCTGAGAGATGGACGAGGCAGCGGCCACTTGCACCAGTGCTACTGGAGGCGCCGCTGCGTGTAGATTATTCCAGAGAATCCTCATGGAAATGCATCCATGAGAGACAGGAGACAACCGTCACGAAAACATTCTAGAATCTTCATGGATTAGCCTCGAGCCGCTCGAAAACAATAGACAAAGGGGAGAGAAGGTGGTTATTCGGTTGCGACGATGAATTATTTACGCATGAAATATCCTATCAGCATTCAGTGCAATCAGGTTGGTGTCTCATTCCGTGCGAAATGTATGAACATTGGGCGGGGTGTAGAGACGGTCATACAGACGTTTGCCATTTGTATCGATGCAGTTAAACACAGTAACCAATTCTCAAAAATGGAATATCCAGAAAATAAGATGGAGGAGATAGCGTAAAAGACCGCCACCCCCCCCCGAAATAATGAAATTAAAAATGCTATTATTTTGTCTCAGGCGATGTCATTTCTGCCACCACGGGGAACCAGCAGGAGTCGGCGGCCCCACGAGTCATCACTTGCCTCAAGTCCGCCCCCTCCAGTTTCACCCTGCCAGCGGTCATCCCCGCCTGCAAAAAGGCCAAGGATGGCACCCACATCCAGGTGAACCCCCAGATTGACCCGGCGGCCAGGCATCCAGCCAGCGAGGTTGGCAATGGCGTGCCCCGGGCCCACAAAGAGCAGCCGGTTGATTTCGACGCGCGGCACCTGGCCAAGGCCAACGAGAGGCCCTCCTGTTGGAGGGACCTCTACTGGCATCTCATTGGCTCGCGGGGCCTCAAGACGGACGAAGACAAGGTGCGGGCGCTGTTCACGTGGCTCTGTTCCAAACCGCACGACGAACAGCCCTTCATGGTTCCCGACGATGGGGTGGTGGGAAAAGGAGGTGCGAAGGGTGGCAAGGTGCCGATTGATTCGCCGGATGTATTGCTCCCGAAGCTTGCCGAAGGAAAGGCTAACTATGTGCAGGTGAGTGTACCGTGTATTTTTATATGGTTTGCATGCGCGTCTCGGGAATTTTAAATCAAATTTCGCGAATTTTAGCTTCATTGCTGTCATTAAGTGAGAAACTACCCGATATTTTGGTGGTGGTGTTTCTGTGCTGTAACCCTGAAGGCCATGCGCAATATTTTGAGTTTAAAGTTCGCTCGCGACTCACTGAAGAATAATCTCATTTATTTGACGATAGGCTAAGACCGTTTCTTTTCTTTCATTTATAGTTCTTTTTTTAACTTTGTCAGCACATCGTTTTCGCCAAAAAAAACACTTAAAGTTTCACCCATTCACTGTTAATACAACTAGGCTAACAGAGTTAAGTGGAAGGTGACGGTTTATCGAATATTGTTGCCTATCCCACCTGTATTGCTGCAACACAAATTCCTGATCTTTTTTGGCTGCTGTTAACGTTTTGCTTAAAGTGGCAAGCACAATTCACTCTGTGTTGGGGTTGGCCCAATGGTGCAGCGATCGCAAACTCGCACGGGTTATCCTGGGAAAGACGCCATCTCTTAAATATTCCTGGCAACACCCATAAAGCTTTTTTAGCCTCCAGAGGGAGGAGATATTGTATTTTTTGCAGGAAAGCCCACCCTCTTCCGCTACATATATTGTTAGATTCCGACAGACTGCGTGGAGGAACAGGTCGACGTTATCCATTTGATTGCCAGAAAGGAGATTTTTCTATTCTGGTAGCTTTGATGGCACAGAGGATGCAGAGGTGTGCGCCGATCCATAGCCCTGTCCACAAGATTCCCACAAAAATGTCTTCCACTAGGCGACACATTGTCTAGGCGAGGAAGAATAATTTTTTTGCCTAATTGCATTACTCAAAAAACATAGATGATAAACAATTTGGTTTTGCAGCCAATTATATCAGCCGCTGAAATAAGGGTCATTGAGCATGCGTGCGGTAGCGCAAAAAACACGAAATAAGTCGGGTTTATGATGTTACAGGCTATAAAGGTTGCTGCAAATGCCATTTAGCCAATCAGAACGCGTCTGGAATTAAGTTGGATAAAGTTTCTTAAAACCACACATTTAAATCTACCGGGTGTAATTAATTCAGTCGGTTTTTCTCCAACCAATCGGTTCTGTCTGTTGGCTTAACAGAAAGAGAAAACGTTTCATTCTATAGCGAATTGATCATTTTGGAGACCGTTTCGTTGCCCTATCTCGTAAAATGGTGGCATTCGAAGAATTTGTGTTTTTGGTTGCTAGGTCTACCTACAATTAGGGTTCATGTCTCGCAGTGTCTGGAGACCGCGCGGATTTTGTGAAAAAAACCGTTGCTGTGTGTGATGTTTCAGTGAATGCGACTGTGGAAGCAGGAGGTTTATACATTTGTTTCGACAATGCATTAGTTTTTACAATGGGACTTATATTAAATGATGATCTATGTCGCACACGGCAATAAAAACGGTTCGTCTAAGTGGCAGTTCCATAAATCGTAGTGAAGTACTACTTTTATCCTCGTAAATGAAACGTGTTTCATGGGCTGTAGGTTTCATTGAAATATAAACTGTACAGAACACGGTTTCTTTATAAATTAAAGTGTCTGATTTCTGGGATGGATGTCTGCAAACAGATTCATCTTCCAACAAAAGCATTTCGAAGGCATAGAACCATTTGCAACCGATAAAGAAACATTTATGCCTTCTATGTTATCTTAAAAAACCAAGAGGAATTCCGCCAACCCCGAAAAACGCCATGTGGGAGCTCCGAACAAGGTCAAGTGTGTCTTCAATGGGATTTCGTTGCGCTAGGCGTGTAACCATGACTGAAAGCAACCTCGGTAGCAATGGAAGTAATAGTTAATGAATTATTCATGAGCCATCAAGCATCTCCGTGTAGTCTACCTTTTTTGGAACAACTATCTCCTGCGAGAGGATGAATCGGCTTTATTAATTTCACGAATTTCGAGGCCAGGTGGAAGGATATTGTGCAGCCGTTCGATTGCCAGTGACACGCTCCTTAGATTAGCTGTCATCTTTGATCGTTCTTATCAGTGTTTTCGGTTTTCCGCTGCTACAGAAGCGCAAATCTGGTTAGCGTTTGGGCGTTAGAGACACCGCCTCAAATACTGCTTGCCTGGCTGAACCACTGGAGCCGCAAGACGATGATAAATAATTAATGGCTGAAAGTCTTCTCCGTCTTATTTTACCGTTGGAGAAACTGATCACGCCAGTCCGCTTTCGAAATTCGTAGTTCACACCAGTAACCACGTGTCTTCGATGCCCAGTGGCCAGGTTTCACAACCCTAGGTTTGGGATGGAAGGATTGCAACGCGGTAGACGAAAACCTTTGTCCTGAAGATTATCAGGCTCTTTGAGGTTGCAAGTGTATTTGCACACATCTGAAGTGCACACTTGGAGACACCTGTTTGTATCACCTATATTTTATCCATTGAAAATTTATCAAACAAATAGAATAAACGAATTAATAGTTTTGTTGCTTGATAGTTCAATCGATAATCCTCACTTACAGCAAGCCTTTAACGTGTGTTTTACATTTAAATGCCGATATGTTTGATGGTTCACGGGGCCCACGTTAAATAAAACGGGTTTTTCCTGTTTGGTTCGAATCTCCGGCGACGAGTTTTGTAATGAGAAACAATCCTAGCGTCACGCTCGAGATTCTGTTGCAACGAAATGTGTTGTAGTTAGGTCTTCCTCACAATAACACTGGAGACAGACCAGCGCAGTCGATACAAGAATTCACACGTTTTATTTTTAATAGTTTGACGAATTGATAACTGATAAAAAGTACTTTATATGACGTGTGAGGGCGTTGGGAATTTTCAGACGATCTCTAAGATCTAGAATAAGACCACAGGCAAATATTAATTTGTTCCAGAAAGGCGAATAAAAACCGCGAAATATGTATGGATGTTGCCATATTCTTAATCGCTGAAATCAAAAGGCCATGCACCCACAACACCCCTGTTTATCCATTTCTCACCTTAATGCTCCTTGCACGGCCTCTAAAGCAATTTAAAATATCACTATAATAACAAATAAAAACAATTATTCGTAAACTCGTTACGGCGACAAGCATACCGCCATCCATGTTGCTAGATTTGTTGTTCAGTTCTTCATCGGTCCTTTGGGTCAGTTACTGCTAGTTTGGCATGGCGTCAATTGACGACGTTGAATTAGCCCTCCAGCTGATTGCTTCTTCGAACTGTGAGTAAATATTAGGCTCGCGATACACAATCATCTCCAACCCTCTGGTTTTTGAATCAAGCAAATTCGTTCGAGCTGACCCAGAAATGGGAATGGTAAATGTGGACCAATCCACACAGATGCGTTGCAGCGGCGGCACCAAAGACAGTGCAGTGGCGCCTCATTATTTTGTAGTATTGCAAAATGGTTTACTATCCTGGTTGTACCAGCGGCGGAGTGTATGGTGGTGGGATCAGCCTACTGTCACCTTGCGAGGTGCAGATCGGTGATTCACGCGATGGTGCAAACCTGCGCAGAACCTCACACCCGCCACCGTTGTAGCTGCCACAGATGCACTCTTAGCATCCCCTGCTGGAACCACAGCTGCTTCGCCGTCCTTACATATTTACGTCCTTCTCACACTTGCTTGAACGCAAAAGCAATTTGTGAACTGTTCTTGGCATTGATTGAGACAATAAATCATTTTAATTGATATTTTGGTCGACCCTAACCAAGCGTCATTTGTCAGTCATTTTTGACATGCATTGAGAAAATAAATCATTTGAATCGATAAAATAGTCGACAATACCCAAAATCAACGTTTACGTCTTTCTAGACATTGATTTAGAAAACTAAACATTTAATCAATAAGCTGCTCTAGCATTCGCCCCCGACGCGTGAGACTTGATAATTTGTGATATTCCTCAATCTCAGTTACCCAAATCGCATTTCATATGCTTACAGAAACCGATTCGAGTAAAATTTTGATAGTTGTGTTCAAACGTATTATGGAAATAAAAGTTCCGGCAAATTTGTATCCGATATCGTAAAATGATTGCATTTTTGAATGGCAAATAGCACTGCGAGAGTTTCGTCCTGAAGCACGGAACATTTGCACGAAAATGATGTTCCATACTGAAGCGCGCAAAATAAACTACAATTGTGTGTAGATTTGCAGAGCAAATCACCTTCTCTTATAAATCGGAGTTCGACTGGAAATAAAGGATGTGCGGGGTTTCAATTCTGCCAAATGGGCAGATTGTACTGCGTTTAATGTGCGGGAGATTACGTCTGAGTTGGAACATCGCTTGAGCCATTTCAGAACCTTTTATCCCTGAAAGCAGAAGATTATCACGCTTTGGCGCACTAAAATTTCTAACCATTCTTTAAGCCACCTGTTTATTCTCCGAATTGAGTGGAGAAACCTGATCGCGAAAAGGTTTTTAATTTAGAAACATTTCTAGGCGTTTTAATAGGATTTTCACAATCAACCAAGGATACTAAATGTGTCGTGAGTCAATATCCGTGCTGATAACACGAATAGTTGAGCTTTGTTTCATAATAATTGGGGGAAAACGGCTTATTTAACCAAATAATTGGATACAGGAACACAAACTGTGTAGAAAACGAACAATTTTGCATTTTTTCCGCTCCAGTTTTCCGTTCCAGGATAAATTTTAGGCGAATGTGGAATAACTCGACAAAATAAGCAGAAAAGCACACAAGGCCCCGAATCATTATGGATGCGCCCCAAGCCATTACGGCGTCCATTAAGGGTGCGCGACTGGGACAAGCGTCACAGGCACAACTTGTGTTCCCAAGACTCTTCATCCGCAAATGTCATTTACATCGCGACATTCCCACAAAACAGGCAGTGGCCCGATGCTGTAGCGGTCAGTATTCCCGCTGTGTTGATGACAGACCTGGGTTCAACTCCCAGATCAGGCCACTACACGAGATTCCCAAGAATCTCCATGGTAACACTTATGAAGCTGGTTTATCTTCGAGTAGGAGATAGCCGCATGACGTTGACTCTTTATTTGGTGCGGCCATCTCCTTCGAGAGGATTAAGCGGCATCCTGGATTTCACGAACTGGGGGGTCCTCATCCACTGCGATCAGATGCCAGTTCGCATCAGATTGACGAGCAGCTCTGGGTACAGCGTCACAAATCGTAGACGCACTGTAAAACCCTGATACTCCATGCCCGCTTTGATCATAGCCTTAAATGGGATTCTTGAAGTTTTACGAAAATTAATAAAATATCTTACATGGATTACAGCAAGTAGCTTGACTTACATACCATCAGTTTTTGGAAGCCTCCTTTCATGAAGTATCTGAATGGAGCATAGTTTCTATTAATATATAAGGAATATAAACGGAAAATTCTAGTTTCTGCTGAGAAAATCAGACAATTTAACCGATTTTTATGCCAACTGAGACTAGGAATATTTAAGGCGCATACTTCCAATTCGTAGTCCAACACGTTTCCCTACGACCGCTTTTAATCCGCAAAAGCCATGTCAAACTTATTTTCCCCCCAAATTTGTTTGGAATGTTCTTTAGAACTGTTGCCGAGTAAAACAATTTGTGTTACTTGGTCGAGGAAATGGTGAATTTTTAAATACCGGTTGGGATGTATAGCGTCCGTTTTGTCTGAGACCTAGCAATGTGTCTAACCCTAACAATAAATTGGGTTTAAGCCCATTAAAGCTATTTATAATAATAATAATAATTGTAGTGGCTTTATTGAGGTCACGTGGACCACAACTTTCAGCATAAAACAAGGCAGTTTAACGAGTACTGGATATGAAAATTTTCTTTTAGTTCCTGTTTCGCCTGCTCTGGTGAAACTATAAATCGGGACAAATTAGGAATGACCGAATTGCGATATAACACCGTTCTTGTGGGTATTGAACGGTATAGCCTACTCATTGGTCGAAGAGATTTACACTTAGATAAAGTTGAAAAGAGGGGATGGGAGGGGTCACTTAAAATACGAGCAGTGAGCAACTATTGAAGTGGCGCTGAACGATGATTTGTTCAATGGAGAGAATAGACAGACCACTAGAAAACGAGATTATTTTAAAAAGCCTATGAAGGGTTAAAAATTCAGAACATTTAAGGCCGGGGAAAATTACTGTGGAACAATATATAATGAGGGAAATTATAAAGGCATGGACAAAGGTATTTATATGGCTAGAGCTTAAACCAAGTCTCGTGAACCGGCGAACTAAGAAACAGAGGTAACGACATTTACCGAATATGACATCCACATGATCACTCCATGATAACCGACTGTTAAAAATAACGCCGAGGAATTTCGATTTTTGGAGTGAAGAGATTTCAGGAGTGTCAACAAAGGCTCTCAGGGAAAAAGTAATGAAGATGCATTTTGATGCATTCAATAGAAGATAATTCTCCGAAGATCATTCAAGTACCCCAGTGACTGCCTGCCCGAGCTTTTGAGAATCACCATTCGTCTTGCAGTCATGGCGTAAAGTCAAGTCATCCGCGTATTTTATTCGTGTGACGTCGTTAGGGGTCCGAAAGCTAGACGTGTAATAGTTAAAACGGTATGGAGATTGCACTGCGCCTTGTAGTACACCGCAATTATTGGGCGTCGGTTTGCAAAGACCACGACATGCTTAATTTAGAATGTCGATGCGTGGAAATCCAATGAACAATACGAAATGAAGATTTTTAAAGTCTTAAATCATCGCTGAACCAGCAAGGCAACATTTTAAAATGGACCCTTATTCCAAGGTGTGTTGTATTTCTACGAGTCTGCAATATCTGCTTGAAAGATGACGGAAGCCGTGAAATTCGATCTGCGCAATGGACAGAGGCCGCAGACGTCTGCGTATTCCTGGTGGGCTACTTAACAATCCCTCCTGGGCGGAGAAGATTCTGCAATTATTTTCGTCAAATCTCTAACGACTGCTGACAGTCGTCGACATTAATGAAAAAATAATGGATAAAATTACGCCGGCAATCAAATGCTTAACCTTATTTTCTTGTTCCGACCCGAACGCCGCTGAACAAAACCATATTTGGTCTTCATTGTACCAACGCGTGTTTGGGGCACACGCATGAATCATCCTGTGTATTGCTTGCACGTATTAACATGTTGTGCGCGTTGCCATGTGGCGAAAGAGCGATAAATCTACCTGAACTTATGCCACCAAAATCGAGATTTACATCAAAAACGTCATGACCCATGGCCAACAATTCTAACAATTGCTTGGTTTTTGATTGTTTTTCGTCCATAAAACGACAAAAAATAGAATCAAATCACTAACACAATTCCGGTGATACATTTGTACACCTTGCCCTGTCTATAATTGTTTAAATCTAACGGGCAGGTAAAAGGAGTAAACAGTAGGGAATTTTGTTACTGTTATTATATTTTTAAAATTATATTATTAAAATTTCATCCTGGTGTTTTAAAACGACGCATAGCATTTTGCAAGACCAAACATCGTCGCCTGGCCAAAGCGTATTGCGAACGGGATTACAAGTGAGAGAGGTTGAACGTGGTTTTAATTTTCCTCAGAAGCGGAGTGTTCCGCAAGTCCTCTTGAGGGCTAATATCATTGGGCGGCGGCGGCCGTTTCAAGGTCACTTGCAATAAGCGCTTGTCTGCGGCCGAATTTATGGCCAAAACTTGTCGGGTTTGCAGCTGTTCACTCTGTCCGCTTGTTTAATACACAGATTAATTAGGCCTTCGATAGATATTAATGCCAATACTACACTAAGCGAACAAAACACCTCATTGCATCCCTACGTGGTGGTAACGGCGTATTCGTGCGAGAAAGAAAATAATGTCAGTTTGGACTGCATCCCGTGGAGTCATGCGCACACGAACAAATCACTAATAATTGCGTTTCGCCACCTCCCCCTTACTAGGCCTTTGAGTCAATGTGTCGCTACTCAGGGATTCCGTGTGTGACAGTGCGTGGCATCGCAAAGAGTATGGACTACAAGGTAGGCCAGCTTCTCATTCAGAAAGATGAGACCCTGTTTCACCCAGAGACGGGGGCCCTCGCAAGCCCCCTTGCCAGCCTCCAGCACTCCTGGAACGCCGCCTACGTCGACGGAAGCTGGCGCCTCTACGACTGCACCTGGGCGGCCCAGAGACTGGCCCTGGGAGCCAAAGAGAGCCTGCCTCAACGCTCCTCACAGGCCATTACTCTGCAGTACGAAACAGACATGTTCTACTACCAGGTTGACCCGACCAAACTCATCTACACCCACTATCCCTTCGAGGACGTCTGGCAGTTTATTGAACCGCCGGTGTCGATTGTGGTAAGTTGTCTTGATGCGAAAGGTCCCTGACTGAAGGAGAGAAGTTGAAAGAACCTTGGGGCTTTATATCGGGAGAAACTAGATTCATGGTAGGAGCGTGAAAAGAAGACCAATTTATTTGCTATATCCACCTGTCTTTAGTGATAGAGAAAACTCACGAATAGCCTGACAGCTGAGTAGGGCAGGGATAACCGATTTATTAGCATTGGATTGAAAAATCATTGAAATCTGCTGATTTATTGGCAATGAAGTCTAAAGTTGAAGTTTAAAAGAAACAATAGTTATTGTTCCTTGGTCGGTTGGAGGAGGAAACTGAATATTTTTCATTTGACTTGTTAACATTTTTATCTCGTTTCTATTTGGTAAGCCGACATTCTTTTTCCATCAGAGAGCCACAATCCTCCACCATTTATGCAATCTGCTCCAGTAAAACTTTTTATCAGTGCTGCCGTACCCATGGAAAACATTTATATCCCAATCCAGGCATGCTGTTGTTCACTGAGCGAAACCCCTTTGTCACATTAGCTATTCACACACGCGCAAATGACCGCCACATTGGCAGCGACAGAAAAATCGCTTCGTTATGCCCAGTGTATTTAGACTGATTGGAGAACATTCAGGATCGCTGTCTCGAGAGTCGAAAAGTAAGCAACCCTCGCTTTGAAAATCTGCGGGTAAAACAGGATCACAACAACATTTTCTATAGTCCTGTAAACCATGGGAATGGATGATAAAATGACTTCAGTGGAACAGGAGACTCAAAATGGGCGCCTACATACTGAATGGTTTAAGCGTCGAAATTCAGTTAATTTCTGTCAAACCGTGAAACTCAGTTGTGTGTTCTGTTCGCGGGCTAGTCCTCGTGAGGGTGGGCTGCTAGATACCCAGGATATCGAACAGGTATCAGCAATTCCCGGGCGGGCTATTTGGAATGTTAGCATTCTCTAGTGATGGCTAGAAGGTAAAAGGTGATGACAGACGTCAACTGTGTGAAAAGTGTCGACGAGTAAATGCCCGCAATCTTCATGGATGGCTGTCACTAATTTTAATTTTAATTTAATTTTATAATAAACCTTGCGGGCCTTGTCGTGGCTGATTTAAAATGGCTGTGGGATGTAGATTCTTCAAAAATATTTATATATTCTCGGTTTGCCTCTCAGCCATTTATAATAGTCAATCACAAAAAATACATGTGTCCTGCGTCTAGTTAAACTGTTTTAAACACGATTTGCTGTAGTTACGTGCCGTAATAATCGAGGAGGAACATTTTCATTAATGAAAAACGAATTGCACTAAGGAAAAGTGGGGAAATGTGATGGAAATTATCAATCCCCATAAAGACTTACTCATTTCGATTTCGAAAGAATCTTTCTCGTTCGGGGAAATCCTAAATCCGCCCTGGAAACCTCCACCCCGAAACGGTATCTAAATATAGACGCGTTTGCTTGAATTGGAACTAACCCAAATAAACGACCCACCGTTGGGCGTTACCCACCCATAAGCATTGCCGGTTCGAAATGCCTCTATGTGGGAGCGTTGGATGCAAGTTTTTTTTCCCCACTTCCAGACGTTTGCCACATGGCCACTCCTGAAGCCGGCCTTCTTCCAGTACGGCCTCAGCCTCTTCTCCCACCAGGAGGGCATCCTGGGAGCGGAGAATCAGCTGGTTGTGAAAATCAAAATGCTCCCCGAAACGATCGACAAGCTTCTCTTCACGTATCAACTCAATCTGGAGGGATTCGGAAATGTGGACGCCGTAAGTAGATCCGTTGGGTTTATGCGCGGAAAGAAAAAACGCTTTTGCTGCTTTTTTTCTCGATCCACATGGTGCTGGCATGTTGGAATCGGTTTTGATGGGCCCAGAAGGTTTCAAATGAGGTGCATGCAGTCCTTTTGAAGGGAAGCCCAAATCGCCTTATTTAGATTAAAATTGACACGATTCTTTCATCCCAGTGATGAGCAACAAATAGTCTTCATTCTCGCATAATTAGAAAACATGATTAATTCCCACGTTATTGTTTTTTAACTGATGAAATTTCATGTAAACTGGCTCATTCAAACTGATGTCTGACACCAAATTTAATAATATTCATCAATAATATAGGTATGGAAAGAAATTGGTATTGAACTGGTACTTTCAGGCCTGAAATCAGGCTTCTCAAAGTACGTCGGTACAATCGGAGACTATTTTTAATGTTTCGAAGTTTGAAGATACGCTGGGGTTGGTTCGTTTGATCATATTTTACGCAGATTGCATCAAACAATCCAGTGTTTGTCGTCTGTTCTTTCAATAACTTTAGGATGTATCCTACTCAGCGATTACAACCAATAATATTGCCACTTAAAGCACGTGCACTCTCACAATGTTTAAAATCGGATCAAATCAAGTGTTTGGCTAATTAAAAGGGCTTACAAAAACTAAAACCACTGGCATCGATAAACGATTCAGTTGGTGGTTCTTTGGAGTGTAACTCTTAATTTAACAATATACCTAGAGTTACCGGGTGAAAAATATAAACAAGATGCTACTTATGAATTCTGGTCAGATATCGATCCCAGTGATTTTGAGCCCATGGGAAATTTGTAAAATATGTGTTTTATGGCTAGCCTTTGTTGTAATGCGACGAATTTAATTGATTACATTTGCACTTGTTTAGAGCGTTTTCCCACTATGGTGCGTCGACTATAATCCATTGTGCCGAGACACGTGTAATCAAATACTGAATCACCGCATTTATCCGAATCCTTTCAACTGGCAACCTTCCCTCATGATTATATGTCCTGAGTCCCTGGTTAAAACACCAGGTGAACTGTCCACCGCCTGTGGAGACATCGCAGCGGAATGCGACCCCTATGATGTTGTATTCTTCCGCCTAGACCGCTAAACAGACTCGCTTCGGGATGCACGAAATCTCGACCGACGAATCCTGCGTTGTCTTCCGTTTCCGCCTCCCGAAGAAAGGCGAATACAATCTCATCCTCTACGGGCGGCATGCAGGGGAGCAGGTAGGCCGTGGTCTCGAATTTACCCTTTGTCTTAAGGGGGCCTTTTTAGTTGGTACCCGTTCGAAAAAACGACAGAATTGCCGACTGGTATGAGGGAAAGACAAACGACCTGGGCTGCGAATGAGCTGGTTTCAAGTGCCCGGCGTTGCTTGTCCTCGTGAGTCAGAAACAAAAAACTTATTATATAAAGTTGTGGCTGAACATTGGTAAATTATACCGATACAATATGAATCGGCCAATAGGAGACAAACGATCCATCAACCAAAGATGATTGGGCCCTAAAAACACGTAGTTGGCGGCAATAATTGAAATGTGTGCCAGATATGTAACAAAAAACGTGAATAGCGTTGATAATTTAAAGAATCCAACGACCGTTATAATCACCTTAAAACGGAAATTCCATTTATCAGTGTGTTGTAAAAAATAGTCGATGTGTAATGCCGTCTATTCTGTTTTATCACGCAGAATTTAGTTATTTGAAGGTGCTATAGCAAGCTATTCGAGTAAACCGACTGCTCGAGATTTTTTAGGCCACGGCTCGTGATATTCATGATGTCGGTTCTTCCTCTCGCAGGAGATATCTGTGGACAAGAAGAAAGAGGATTAGGGAAAATGCAGACAGGCTCATATCTGATTACTGACCCATAAGGTTTATGCAGAAAATATTGAAGCACGGTATAAATGAGCCAAAATGTTGATTATATCTGTCTTTGTTTCTGTGGTCATCAGCAAATTATGAATTCCAACTAAATTTTAAAGGAAATTGTTGAATTTAAAAATGGCGCCTTTCTTGGATCGAAATACTGGTTTCACACATTTCTCAAGGCCTTTACCATGGAGACGGCCTTAAATATACGTAATGCAAGACGGCAACAAGCAGTAAAACGAGTAAGCAATCAATAACCAACTGAAAGTGAATTTTATTGAATAAACAGCAAAATATGGATATTCAGAGACCCAAAAATACCGCAAGATGATTTATGGTACGGTATAAAAGGGGCGATAATTTACTTTCGCGGAACTCGGTGAGATCATTGGTTTAAAGGGATTTGTTTGCGAAAGCGACGCCCAAGGGTTATTTTGTCTCGAATGGTTTTATTATTTCTTTGATGAAAACGTTTTCCTGAAATATCGGAATATGAAATCTTTATGCTGTGAAAAAATACAATACCGGCTTTCAATCGCCATGGATTTTCATATGGCCTGAATGTTAAATCTCTCACGGTTCAATGGCCGCCATTAAAAATAAAATGTTTTTTTCTTGCCATTGAAAATAGAGATATTATCCAATGGGTGGCTTTATAAATAACAGAGTTTAGTATCGACAAACTTCCACTCGGATTAAATCTGACCTTCCCGAGAGCATTGCAAGGAAAATTCGTGTAACCGAGCGCGTCTCAAGCAGCCATAATAAGTAGGAGGCTCGTTGAATAAAGAGGAGGTTATATTGTTGAACGCATTGATGTATAATGGTGAATATTGCATGAATTTGGATGCGAGATAGGCTTTGTGTGAAATTGGGACGGGTAGAAGGATGTCGCTGGATTCATTTTGACTGGTGAGAAAGAGGGTGTGAGCTGTGTGTCATCCTGTGTGGGAGAAAGCGAGTTTTATTACACTTGATGAACCAGATGAAAATTATTGCCATTTTGAAGGATGACCTTCCCGTGGAAAAGAGCAGTGAAATATGGCGACTTCCTATTGGAAGATGCAGAGTTTTGTGGGCATGATTGAAACCTTTGGGGCATTACAGAGGAAACGCACAGACAAACACACAAAAACCAACGAAATGTTGGGAGAATCACCAGCGATTGACTTATTAACTCATTAAAGATTAACATGGCGTAAGACGGAATGATAATTACATTGAGTATCTGACAGTTTGCTGTGGACATTTGCTAGACATGTATAGATGGCAATCTAGAAAGCTTTTTGGTAATATTCGTTCTAATAAATATAATAAAATTAGCCAAGATAGGACGGTTTGGGGGGAGATCATGACAATTTATTTTAATCCAGGGTTTTGTTTATAGGGAACATTGCAGAAAAATATTCGTTCACGAAAAAGAAGCTGGAATGAATGAATTAAAGTGACGTTTCTTCCAGTTTGAATGTGGTCGTGTTTTGTGTATTGTAAGTTCCTGAAATGGGACATGATCCACAGTGTGCTCTGCTTGATCATTTACCGAAAATCGATAATTAGCCCACGATGCTGTTCGCAATATCCTCGAGGCTGGGGCTCTGGACTAGGTTGCTGCATTTGTGTATTCTAACCTCCGGGGTCCTGTTGCCAATAACCACCGCTCCCTTTGCAGATATTCTCTGACGTCTGCGAGTACAAGGTGACTGCGATGGGCAAGGAGGAGAAAGCGGCCGGTGTCCTGGCTGCCTTGCCCTTCCCGCCCACTGCCCAGTCCAGCTACGGACCGACCGAAAAGGCCCTCGAGTTCGGCCTCGAAACCCTACCTCGCGGGCTCAGTCCGCTCGTCAAGAGTCCAAAGGGTACCGTCGAATTGCGGTTCATTGCGGCCGAAGCGGTAAGATGAGTTGTCGTCAAGTAAACCTCAATTTTCTGATTGGCTCGCGGTTGCTTACGCTGTAAGAGCAGATGGAGGAAGAAATTATTTAAAATTGGTGCCACAGCTGACCGATCGATTTACGTGTTTTCTGGAATAACAAATAGTGGTTTGGCATCAATGTGTCCGTTATCGTGGGATTTAATTATACGGAATGGCCGAATTTCGATATGCCGCCATTCCTGTGTTAATCAAACCGTATATCCTTTTTGTATTGGTCTTTCTAGGGGTTTGCATTTTGACAATCAAGAATAGAGGGGATCACTTAATAAGCTAGATGCAAGGAAGAAGAATTCGTGAAATGGCGTCGAAATAATTGTGTCTTGGATTGAGGGCATATATAATCCACTAGATGCAGTTCACTAATACGCTTCATTAAACTATGGACCTCAGGTATCGGTCATCATTGTTTGCGACACTCACATTCCCACAGTCTGGACGTGCTACCAAATGTAACAGTAATAAATACTTCGTTATATTTCGGTGTATCGATTACCGCCAGTAGGCATTGAAAAAATGTAAGCTACGCCCAGTGGATGACTAAAATGTTATTACATTTCGTTGCCTAAAGAGCATTGTCCTGGACCAATTATTCAACTGATCAATTAGTTAATTAATGTGCATATTTTTAAAATCGATTATCTGATTTCATATGAAACATCTTTACTAATTTCATCCTCTGCCATACAGACAGGAATAAGTAAGATCTCAGCGTCTTCTCCCAGCAAAAAAGAAAAGCAGAGTTTTTCCAGCGATGCCGCAAGCCCTTTGTGTTTAGCGAAGCTGGGAGTTGTTTTTTTTGTGTTTTTGATGTTTCAGGGTCTCTTTGTGTGAGACCTCTGGGGTTGTCAACGGCTATGGATGCCCAATGACCAATGGCGGTGGGATAACAACTGTATGCCATTGATTAACCATGGTTTGTGGTTATCTTTTTCTCAACTACATGAAACGCATATGGTGTTACTAGTTGTCCATTAGACGCATCAAATTTGAGATGTTATGTTTGTATACAGTTACGATAACAGTAGTGGGTATACATTGTTTTCGTAGGTGCGTCATCGCCTTAGTAGGGAATGATTCGGCTACAAGGACGTTGCAGTTAATGAAAGTTGCGTTCATTTTTATTGCGTAAGGCACACCAGTAACTGCCACGGCGTCACTAGGACCACTTCTAGTGGTTTTGCAACAAAGGGGGTCCTTCTTCAATCATTACGAAAGACGGTAATGGCGATGACCAACACTTTCAGCATAGAAAATAATAGAAAAATTCTAAATACGAAAACTGTCTTTAGTTTCCTGCTTCACCTGCTATGGTGCAACTATAAAT
Organism: Proteocephalus fallax; assembly: GCA_028672205.1. NCBI lineage: Eukaryota > Metazoa > Platyhelminthes > Cestoda > Proteocephalidea > Proteocephalidae > Proteocephalus > Proteocephalus fallax. The sequence goes on along the minus strand of JAPUBX010004052.1, from coordinate 378,011 downwards.
CAGGAATGACCGAATTGCGATATGCCGCCGATCTTGTAGGTATTGAGCGATATTGCCGACGCATTCGTCGATTGAGATAGACACTTGGCTAAAGTTGAAAATATGAGATTGGGGGTTCATCTAATATACGAGCAGCTCTGAGCTTACTCTGATTCGACTGAAACGACGAACCAAGAAACCTGAACGACGGCATTTTTTGAAGACACTATCACCATCACCACTTTAAGATAGCGCCAAGGAATTTCGATGAAGAATTATATTTCAACCCGATGGTAGGGACATTCTTTGGGCTTCTTTGTTTTCACCGAGGGTGTAGTGTTTATTTCCTCGTCTTTCTTTGATATTTTCCATCAAACAATCCTTATTTTTACTTTTTTGATCCAAACATTCTCCGCGTCATTAAAGTGGTCTTAACCTGTGGAACAATTCACCCACGCCGGGAATGCGTGATTGGGATTTCCCTCTCCTAATAATATGGATGTGAATTGGAGGCATATGCGCTCGCTTGTACGATAAATAAGACACCGGATCACCGATCTATACAACACTGTCTTTGATGCTGATTGGTCGTTCGGTTGTACCGTGATTCTAGGAATCGTATTTCTGGGCAGACTCCAGTGATCTTCGTGACGAATTTTATCTGACAGTTCAGGACGCGTTTGCCTAACCGGTAATATCTTCATTTGGCAGATCTGCGGCTTTCGCGGTTGACTACATCCCCAGTTTGCTATATGGCAGGGTACCTTTTCGTCTCCAATAAATCGATTTATATAAATCGAAGTGCAACAACTTAAATCAACACGTGATTAAAATTACGGGGATGGTATTAAATACATCTTACGAGGGTAATTAAAACCCAAAATTACCTAAACGAAATTTGTCTAACGACAGTCTGGGCAGGCGTGGCAGTCTTTGTGGAAATGAAATTGCGAATATTTAGTCCGGCAGAGGGGGGAGGGGGTGGACAATTTTATTGGCATTTGAGCCGATTCCATTGGCTGATATAGGTTCGTTCCGCCACAGAACAACTTTTCCTAATGGCAGACAAAAAAGCTCGCCAACAATTCCGGCGACTGTCGGTTGCTAGGGGTTGCAAATGTAAATCGCATTTGGCAGAATTTTGGTGCCACATCAAGGCTATATATAAATATCTGTATGCATATACATTTGTTTATCAAAAGTGTTTTCTGCGACTACTGCAATTATAGGCGGAAGTAGGGTTTTTCTGGCGATATTAAAACAAACCTCTGGCGGGACAATCAGTAATTAAGTTTTCGTATTTGGCACATGATCATGCACATGCAGCATATCGCAACTCGGCCATTCCTTATTCGTCCGATTTGTAGTTTCACCCGAACAGGTAAATTTTGGACTCACAACGATGTCTAACCACCATTTGCATGCCCTAAACGTGTTTTAATATCCATGCAGGAAAATCAAATACCCCGCTTAACCGCCCGCCTCAAGTCGCTGTCAATAAAGCCCGACATCCTCGAGAATTGCGTCCTCCTGCGCGACATCGAAGCCTCCATGCCGACAACAGGCGTCTCCGTGCTCACGGGCACCGGTCCCTGCGTGCCGATGTCCGTCGTCAACGCCTACCTTCCGGAGCCCGGGGAATACGCCCTCGAGGTGTATGCCGCCCCCGCAGCTTCCGAGGAGCCAACCGCCTACCACCTGGTATGTGGTATCTCGTATTGACCCGTCGAGGACACAATATTCCCCCTCCCTCACTCCCTTACCGGTTTCTATAAATCGACGCCGACAAATCATGGCTTTTTCGAGCGCCTGGCTCCTGCTCGAGGATGATGGTCGTCTTCTTCATGGATGAAATTTCCATGAAGATTCTTGGGAATATTGTACGGGACACAACGTCGAATGCAGGTGGAAGGGATCACCGGTGCTGCAGCATCGTCCAGTAACTCAGCAGCCACTCGTGGAAATTTGAGAGCTGGTTATTGTATGGATGCCATTCGCACGCCGCTAAGCCTGGCAGCAATCTCGACATCCAACTAATTGACTTCTACTTCTTCATTTTGCGTGGTCAGAGCCGAGTCAAATCATCGTTTTGGTGTCATGATCACACACACCACACATGTATTTAAGAGAGTTGGCTGTTCAGTTATGGGGTTTTGGCGTTCACCACGTCCTGTGAAATTTTCGGCAGTTTGGAACAGACCCGACGACCGCATCGCCTGTCGGGCTGGTGTTTTTGTTGGTATTATTCTTGTTGTTGTTGTTGTTGTTGCAGAGTCTCTGTGGGACCTTTGGTATCTCCCCTTGTGTGCTCGTCCTGTAAATGCTTATCCCAGGATCCCCAGTCCACCCCGAAGATGAGGTAGGAGCCAGGCGGGTGGGGGGGGGGGTTCTCTCTCCGCATTTGCATCAGCCGGTTTGCGCTGATATAATCGCGGTTTCCCATAGGATGTGGTAAACCCGTGTGTATGCCCCAGAGCCAGATGATTGGTCTATAGATAGGCAACACACAAGGCCTGTTGTGTTTATTAAAAGAATAAGCGCGGAAACCTTTACTAAACCCAGCATCACAAAGTTTCTTTCGAAAACTCCTGGCGTGCCTTTGAACCAGGAAAAAATTGGAGGTCATCAAATAGTTTAGGAACCGTCGGCTTACACTGTCTGAATATGATATTATTTATTACGGTATGATTTTTCATAGATGGCCTGGCCAGCAAGCGATTCGCGAGAAATCGGTTCTGAATGTCTCGATGCACCAGTCAAGCCTTACCACTCTATGTTGGTCTTATGGAACCAAAGGCTTTATAAAAAACATCACATGCACGTGGTGAATAATTGCTGAATGTTTCATGATTCAGTAAAAATAAAAGAGCCCTATTTCCGAGCACTGCTAAAACTCAACGAAATTTAACGTTATGTTTTCCCAACCTTCGCTAAGTTGAGTTGTTTTTTCGTGTGTTTGTCAGTCTTAATCGTCGAAAGGAGGATAAAATAAAGGTGCCACGAAAACATCCCATCGCGTCTACCGTTAAACTGTTCTCAACGATCTTAGAGTTCTGTCTGCTCCGGTAGATCCCTGCCAACGCAGCAGCCAATGAGCGTAGGCAAACATCACTTCAAGGCCATCCTACGTGTACAACGTTTTTTCGCTCCAGGTTTTTTCATGAATCCTGAAATTAAATTTTCTAAGCGGGATGATATCATGTTTTAATTTTAAAATCCAAACATTTCAATTAATAGCAATACCGAGCCCAGCTGTCTGTTATCTGAATCTCTGATCGCCAAGTTACGAGTCGTAAAATTGTGGGGTTCTTCGGGATTACCGCTTGCCGTGTATCTTATTGGCTGTAAAACGGTGAAGAATCAATACAATGCTGCGAACGCACAACATAAAACAACATTGTTTACTCAATATATATAGATCTGCATCATGCCCGATGCACGCAATAGATAAATCCTTGCTATGTATGGGCTATCAGTTTATACTTTTTCGTACATTGCGACGCAATGGCCATTGCTATCGGTAGATGTAAAAACTATCGAATGCTAAAATGAACGTTTTTGAAGCTTGTCTCACTGTATGCGTCTTTTGAGTTTATTTTCGTATATCTATGAACAATTGGCTTTGGAGTCAACTGTTGTGTGAAGAGATATCAGGTAGTCCATTCATTGTTTCAATGACACAATAACCGGACACACACACACACACGAACCTAATCACTTTCAAGGTTGCTGCTCTGGGGGGTCGAAATTGAGTTGGTTTAGCAATTAAAGCAGGTGTCACTCCGGCTATTTGTCCACACTAGCCTAATTGTCCACAATAGCCGAATTGTCTCCACTAGCCTAATTTTCGGTTAATAGAACAGCTGAACTGTATTCAGTCAGAGATATTAATATTCAAGGTCGATACTGATCCAAGAGTACACCGAACAAGACATTTTATCGACGGTGAACGTTCTCTGAGTTCAACGTCTCTGATCTTTCCGCCAAATATCCCCTTTGGTAGCCAGGGGTTTAAAGGACTTTTAATATGCGAGATGATGGTGTATCGAGGGAGGATGATTACCGACTTTTGTAAACCAAATTTGTCATTGGCGAATCCCCTCGTAAATCATCTTCTTGAAGTAGGTTCATAATTATAGTAATGATATTTGTGAGCTTTCATAATGAAATATTTAAACCGTGTTTTTCAATGAAAATATTTTGCATGTTGTAAACAGAATGAATTTAAAAAACGCGAACACTTCATATACGTTGACGGTTTCATTGGGTTTATTCCTAATTTAACTCACTGTTATTTCCTGTATTCGCGTTAACTATGATTTTGTAAATTTTGATCTTCGTAACCTTAAGAAAGCGAATATCATTATTATTAAAAAACGACTTCCTTTTATTTGTTTATATTAATTGGCAGATTCACTGCTACTCAGGTCATCGGTAACTTCAGAGGACAGCTTAGCAATTGTTTTCATCAAAATCAGCAAACCAAGTCAACGTTCACCAAATATTGAGTTCGAAAATGGACCATCAAATCATGCGATGCTCTTGTCGGCAATGGTTTCATCAGCTTAAACATTATTTCATTATTTTGCTTATCAGCCAAAATGTTGACATAGAAACTGTTATGTTCATCAGGTCATCCATTTCAAAAATAGAGTTGGCAAATCTGTAAAATATTTAGTTTGCGTTTCTAGCCAAGTTAAACCCTTCTTTTAATTTAATATTTGTTTGATCTCGAGATCGTCGTCCGACAATTATATGCCCCGACGCAATTTTTCTGAATAAAATCTGATCAATTTCCACGTTATTACATTCTAAAAATGTTAAAAATGCAAAGAAAATGGTTATTGGACCAATCAAGTTTTCGCTTGTGAACGCGTCTTCAAATTTATAATCTCCGCTACCAATATTCCTTTTATTTGTTGTAAATTTGAATGCTGAATTATTTAGTCCTCGTTACTGCAATCACGCCATTACATTCCGTTTCGTTAATGCAAAGGAAAGTTTAATCAAATCGTGTAAAGTGCTCAAAAATTTCATTGAAGCGATAAATAGAGCTACAGTTTTGCATACTTTTTATATTTTTCAGGCCTGGCAATTCCTCATTGATGCGGAAGTGGGCAAACAACTTTCCGCCCCACTTCTGAGCCGTCTAGCCACGATAAATCTCGGGCCACAGGATGACCAGTGGCAAAAACTCGGCTTCAGAACCTTCAGCCACCCAGATCCCCTGATCCGTGTTCGAACTACTGGACGCGTAGGTGCAGATCGTCTCTTGAAAGCCTCCAGCAAGTCCCAGGTCCTCCAGCACTTCATGGGTTCACAGGCCATGCAGACCTCTCTGGGCGCAAATCAGCTGTCCGTGGACCAGAGTTCCCCTGTGAAGGCTGAAGATGGGGAAGAGCATGACGAGGGTCCAGCCCCCATTCACAGGGAAGCCTGCGATCTCAACGTGGTTCTTGGGCTCTCGGATATACAGAAAATATGTCTCATCAGCCAACTGGTTGATATTTCGGGAGAAGAGGAAGAGGCGAGTCAATAGTCGGATGTGGGGATAAATGTGACCCTTAAATTCTATAGTCAAAAGATGGCTCGATGACCTTGTGGTTTGAATCGTCCTTCTGTTGGTAAATGACCCGGGTTCGACCCCCAGGTCTTGCCTCTCCAGGTGGCACAGGGGACGCCACCTGTGAACATATTCCCGAGAAACTTCTTGGTAAACCCCAAAAGGATCGGTTTATCCTCGAGTAGGAGATATCCGCTAAATTTAACTTTTTCGATAGTCAAGACTGGAAAAACACGAGAAATCAATATCAAGTCAAACTAGTAGGTTTTGATAATCGTCAAGAAAAGCCTTACAAGAGGATCCTGTTTGTGTCAGTAAAGTTGTATCAAAGTTTGCTGACTGTTAGTTTCATTAAACGACACAACATGTTACATTGTGTGAAATCCCTTTCCGCATTAATTAATTTGCGTGTTTTGTTTTAATGTTTTTAGGACGTGACTGGCTATCTCCTTCAAAAGACCAACATCATCGACGACGATGACCTGTGTCCGGGCGACAGAGCCAGCTCCCTGAGCCGTGATGTACCCAGTCAGTTAGCAAACCTGCTCATTCGGATCCCCAGGGGTGGTTCCTTTTACAAGCTCTACCTCTACGCCGTTCCCATGGAAGATAACATAATGGGTTCGATACCGCTGGTGTACACCTATCTCATCGATGCACCACTTCGTCTAACGGCCGCTGAGTCACCCTACGTCGGTGCTACGGCTGGAGAATTCCCCGAAAAGGTTGAGAAACGTCAGGCTGCCGAAGAAGCCGCCGCCGCTAAGGTTTCGAACTCCTGAGCTATCAAAAAATAGGCGTTTTCAATTTAATATTTTTTCCTTTTCTTTGCTTTATTTCCTCTATTTGGTTTTGCTTTTTTCGCCCACGTGAATTATCTTCTGCATCTCTAGGTCGCTGTACCTCACTTTAGGCTGTTATTTAATTTTGTTGGCATTTATTTCCCAAACGCTAAATTATGCTACACTTCATACTTTCCCTGCTTCATAACACCCTGTGTCTGTCTCTCTTTACACCCACGCCTTCATGTCTATTCCGTTCAGTCCAAAGCTACCAACCCCACTCAGAATTCTTAACCCCGCCAGACTGTCGCTTGCTTGTTCCTCGAGATTTTGTGGGCTTGGAGCGACGCTAATTTCGTTCAGACTACCTTAAGGACATCCTTATCTAATGCGCTGCGACTTCGAAGCTGCAAAGGCGGGATCGCTTATACTAAATAAAAATTGATTAACCTTTCTTTTTTTCTGGGAAATAAATGTTTATTTTCTCTTGTAAATTATTTTTTTCGCTGTGGTTTTGCCCCGTTAATGCGACCATTCGCCCAACTAGCCAATCAGGGTTAATTGGTGGAACAAAATTAATTCATTGAAGTTTCGCTGAAGTTAAGCTGATAATTGCTACGCTTTTGCGCTTTATAGTTTATACAATCAAACAATTACGCTGTTTCTTGTTTTCCAGATTTTCGGGATCGGTCGGTTTACCGAAATACATACTCGGAATGCCCTTTATAATTCAGCTATTCATAAAGACAGCATTCCCGCGTAACCGTGGCCCAACCAACCGGAAGACATTGAAGAGAGGGAGAGTTGAAGTTAAAAACCTCCCCGTAACAGCCTTCTTTATTAGTCGGCGTGATCTAGTATTCATAAGGCAGTAACGCCAATGAAGGGGTGTAAGGAATGAGTCACTATATCGATAAGATTGAGACAACAGAATGTTTACGAAAAGAGTTGGACAAGCGACGTGGCTACCTTTTACCCTGGCGTGTTTGGCTAAACGTTAGGGAAATTAATGAATGAAATTATCTTTATAACAGTTTTCTTGGGTAATCAAAACGATCACAAACATCCCTTTAATTAATAAATTACCTCAAGTAGCCTGATATACGAAGCGATGAGAAAATAACCAGTGAAATTGCTTTGAATATAGATATCTTTGATTGATGGCACATATAAACCACTAGAAAACAAGATTATTTAAAAGGGCTAAGGAATGTCAACAATACAGAACACTTCAGGCCAAGAGAAACAATTTTGGCACCAGATATTAGCAGAGTATAATTATGCAGGCATCGATAAAGGCATTTGTGCGGTTTAAGCAAACACCATGTTGCATAAAACGACGGAATTGACTCGAAGGTAACCGACGTTAAAAAAACATCCAAGAATTATGGAGTGAAGCCATGAACGGTGTGTGCCTATATGGTTTAAAATATTTGACGCTATTTCACGTTTTTGTGCGCAATTCAATTTCGATATAAGGTGTTTCTTCATCACTGTTAACCAAACAGGGGAGTTCGCGATAAGTCTATGGTTGGTGGGTTCAGCAGAACCATTTGCTGGTTTTGGAATCGATGTTATGGCTACACCTATACATTCTGACCGAAAAGAGCATTCTCCAAGCCAATAATTGACACATTGGTTACTATTGGATAAATTTGTCAGTGACCATGTTTCAGAACTGCAGATGGGAGCCTGTCTGGGCAGTCGACGTTGATGTCTTGAGGCTGACAAAATCGATTGAGACAGTAGATTCGCGGGCAGGTAGAAAAGAATTGCGATTAAGAGATTTATCGTTCGACACCGCTTAATTTCAGCGTTTATGAATAGAATTATGGTCGAGGCGTTCACTTAGTATATATGAGCGATGCATTTTCGTTAATCGTTAGTAATCCTCTCGGTGTCATGACATATTTCTTTGTCAGCTCAAAGCCCGTTTTCATGGATCCATAAAAACACTTTTTGAAGCAATTTTTTAACATAAACGAACTAATTAATATGTATTACTTGTGTTTTAAAAAGGTTTCATTGGTTGTTGAACTATTTGTTTTACTAGAGTATTTGGATGCGTGGTGTATTTGGCATTGGCGTTCTCTGTTTTTTTTATATGGGCGCTAATTTCGACCATCATTCATGTTAGAATTCCTCTTTTTGGCTGTTCGCATAGTTCTGGATTCGCTTAAATGTTTCTTAACTCTAAACATTTCACAAATATAGTGAAAATTGCTTTACTGAAATGAATAGTTTTCGTAAGACCCTCAGTATTCGGAAAAAGAAGTCTCCCGAACATTCTGAAAACTCGAAGCCGCAAGTCTGGATTGATGATGAAAGAAAAATTAAAGAAGGTTCTTGTAGTTTCCAAGTCAAAGTATTGTTTGCGTATTTTTTCGAAACGTTTAGTATCTCGGTTGCATTGAAGTTTTCGAGTCACGTGGGATGCAGGTTTGTGTGGAAGCTATAAGGGCCCTCAGGAAATCAAAGGTGCGTCGAATTGACTACGTATTATTGCTTGCAGAAAAAGGCGCAACGAGCAATATTGTACGTGAATGGGGATGCTCTGCGTGTATCGGATGAAATAAGCAAAGTATGCGATTTCAGTATATTTCTTACATTTAGCATTTAATTGTCGACCAAACCATCGAAAAAGTATCCTTTTGCGCCCCTGATCGAAACCATGATAAAGGGTTCGCATACATTTGTCGTGATGGCGCGACTCGCCGTTGGATGTGTCACGCCTTCCTGGCAGTTAAAGAATCAGTAAGCATTCCGCCTTCTTACTTTTGGTCTGATTTTATCCGAACGGGTTTTAATAAATACGGTTTCTTCGTCTAGGGCGAACGGTTGTCACACGCTGTCGGCTGCGCTTTCGCAATATGCTTGGAGAAAAAGCAAAAAAGAGAGAGGGACGCGGTTCAAGTGGCTTATGCAACCGAGGACGCGATGTTTTCTAGAATGAGTTCTTTCCGTCAAGTACGTGCTTATTTGCCCTCAATTATTTCTTAATTTCGCGTCTTCTACTAGCGTTCGATCTAATTTATGAACACCTAGAGCTGTTTACTTTATGCTTTGGTGTGCTTTTGAAGCCTTTGTAGTAATTTTTGTTTGTTGGATTGGATTGTCCTTCAAGTTTACGTTCTGCATGTACTCAAATCTAAGTCCAGGTGCTAAAACTTTGCTTACACTTAGACAGTCTATCCCATAGCCTAATCTTGCGATGATTGTACAGGCGGTCGTCTTAGCGCCACCCCAAGCGCCAGCAATACATGGTATACCAAAGTGGACACCTATGCTGTCAAAATAACAATTATTTGTTTAGGCAGCATTTGTCTTGCCGTATTGCTTAAATTTGTGCATTAATTTTATTTGTGGTATTTCATGCATTAATAAAGCGCGTACAATTATGATTATTATCTTGGTTAAGTTACCGCCTTCGCGCGTATTTGCGCTCTCTCCGACGATCGTGTGATTGTTTACTGCCTACTTAAGACTTTAAGTGCTTTTGGTAACTTTAATTCGGCCTCGCGAGGACCGCTTGGCAATTTGTAAACCTTTTTGCTGTGCGACTAAAAATCGCGACGGATAGAGGATGCCGTTCTTGTTGGACCTTGATGTGATCTGCGTTGAGACTACAACTATTAAAGTGACGGCGGATGTTTGAATTTGCTGACGTCTCTCGTCTTCTTCTTCTTTTGGGCGGCTAGCTTCTCCTGTCAGAGGATGAGCAACCGGCAGCTTCATGGATGTCGCGCATCGTAGCCGCCCATGCACAGCAAACTGGGGGGGACAGGTCGGAACATATTTTGATCGAGTTCTGCTTCAAACGACCTACGGTTCCTCCAAGCGCTCCACGTCCGCCTTGACGGTGCTGATGCACGCTTTTTAGTTTTCCACCCACCCGGCAGCGCCTCAACCTGTTCATGGAGAAACAATTTTATAAGCTCTGTCGCTGGGTGGATCGTAATCGCCCACGCGCGGCGAGAGGTGCTACTCCTGCCCGACATCCCACCCGCCAATCATCATCGACCTCCTCGCTCTGTTCAGGTCGATATTGGAAAATGAAGAATTTGTGGTACTTGCGTTCCGCTCCACCAATATGCCTGAACACCACTACCAAACAAAATACATCAACGATGGAACCATCGAATATGATCTGGGCTCACCAATGCTTTTGGATGGCCAGGCGAAGGAGGAGGTCCAACTACTACGCATCAACAACACCAGGTGTGTCCTACCCTTTGGGGTCGAACAGACTAAATATCGATGTCCGCCCCATCCCAACATACGGCTGTGAAACCTGGGCACTGCGCGTTAAAGACGCTATGAGATTGGGAATATTTGATCACTGGTGTCTATAGTAAATCCTGAAAGCGGCCTGGCGAGACCGGCTCCCCGACAATTAAATAAAGGGTCGCTGTTCAGAGGCACGGAAGCTGTTCACCCTCCTACAACGGCTGGCGACTGCAGTTGTACGCCGACCAGAGACAGCTTGTAAACCGCCGTCTTTCACCGTCAACATGCACACGGGTTGACGCTGCCGGAGCGGCGGACAAATAAAAACATGGATCACCACCGCCAAAGCGGGCGTGGAACACCTGGGACTGTTGACTGTCTGCAGGGTGCCTCGCTGGCAATAAAATGGCACCACCATATTTTCCGACCTGGCAGCTGCGATTCGCGACTTCCAGGAAGCTGCCGATTGATCATCCTCTATCAGGAGAGAGTCGCGTCAAAGACGAGAAGAATTGAAGACACAGATTACTCACCAGAAAATTTTATTATTTTCAACAATTCCGAATTGCATCCACGTGTGTGTCCAGTGTTTTTTTACCTACCTGCCAATCATCTGTCTCGAAAATGTTGGCGTGCCACGTCAGCCGGACCAGACAGTCTCCCACCATAGGTTCTGCAAATTAGTCACCGCAAGATTTCTCAAATTGCCACTCAACTGGAAAATTATTCCTCTGGGAAGTGGGATGTTGCCCCCCAGGCCTATTCCTACGCCTACGGCTTGAAATGCAAATTCCTGGTCAACCGCTTGCTGCTACCGTTTCATTCAGCCCTGAACGGTTACAAGAATCGGCAATCGGGTCATTGCATGCCTGTCCAAATTCTGATTTCCATCATCACCCGACGTGCTCTTCGGATATTGGGAAAGTGCCTCAAGTGGTGCTTTTAAGCCTTTTCACAGTCGGGAATTTTAGACAAAAAATATTGCTTCGTGTAGATATGGTTTGCTTGGCGTGGCTATCTTCCGTGGGAGGATTAAGCCGGCGATCTCGAGGAACTTCGTGTAGAAATGCTGCTTAAGTAGCTTGTGAGTGTGACAGCAGCGATAGGTGGAGAATGCCGTTGTATGTGTCCGATTTATGGGTCTTGTTAATGGCATAGTGGAGGACACTCCCATCTTCATTTATTGCACAACACCAGTTGCGAATATCGCTTCGTTCTTCCTGTCCGTTTTGTTGTATGCGTTTGGCCTGTTTAAATACGTTGTCAGTCCGTTGATTATGCTGTATATAATCGATTCAGTTAAACCACTACTTCCTGATCTGTGTGAATCACTGGAATCTCCGGGTCTACGTGCAAGCGCCACGACCAGTATAAATTGTGTTTATTGTAAATTTTCCACACTGGGTCATCGTACGACTAGATCTGCCATGGCGGCGGCGTTAGGGTTGTTCCGTGGGGTCACGGAGGTTTCACCGAGAGACCTGGTTTCGACTCCCAGGTTGGGCCACAAAAAAACATCAGAAGTCGGTCGTAGCGGCGAGCGGCTGTACTCATCCAGCGACCCATTGGAGGCTGTCGGAGTGCACTGCCGGGGACGCCTTCACTTGTACCATTTTCACAATCATCTTCCCGGAACACCCCCCACCCCCAGAAAGCCGGCTTATCGTCAAGCGTTGGAAATCCGTACGAAAAAGTAGGTGTCACCCATATGTTGTGCGTTTCCATTCTCGAATGAAGTGGCCTGCAGAAAGGGACGGGTCTCCCGGCATGTGTGACTAAGTTGTCGAATAAACCGGACGACCGCTGTGAGGGTCCATTCTATCTTCGATACTGGCCATGCTTCGTGGACCCCCACTACCTCCCAGCCCCCGTCGTTTCTTCACAACAATGCCTCGTCTTTTAGACGACTCTCTCGGAGCGACTGCTTGATCCCCAGTCCGCCATTATGGTGGAGCAAAGTCCGGCGGGCGCTGCAATTAGTGGTGGCGTCAGCGTTAATGCTCCCAAGGCTGGTGACCACGACGTCAGCGGCGCCATCGTTCTGTTTGGTGCTCCTTCTCCTCTCGAAAGGACTGCAACTCTGCCAAAACTCGGCAGTGGCGCCATTCCACGACCTCGTGCCAGCCAGTCCATGATTGTGCGTCAGGTAGGTGTTTTTTTCTCACCTTGCTTGCTTTGTGCAGAGAGGAGGTGGGCCTGCTTCATGTGGTTCCTGAGATGCTGGCGTTCTTCCGCAAATTCCATAGCCATGGCATGATGGGCCAAAGGGTGGAAGGGTCCACCCAGTGTGCGTGTTTTAGTTTCAGGTGAATTAGTAACTCCTAGGCGGGTTTCATGTGTGTAACTTCTTAATGCTGAAAGTTGTGATCCTCATGACCTTAATGAAGCGATTACCGTGATTTTGATTATTAGTCCCCCACTACTGTCAATTAGCATCTTTTATCGGCAATAGGAAAGCACTCCATGTTGGTTATTAAATAGCCACACGGCATTCCTAATCGGCATTGCCAAACACATAATCAGGAAATGCCACGGGTGGGCGGTTGAGGTGTGCATCTGCGTGGCGTCTGTGGCCAATTTGCGAGGCATTTCCACCACACCCGTTATTCATCTGCATAATTATGTCAGAGATTGGCTGGCCTATCGTCCATTCTGAACGTGGCCTTATTGAGTCCGCATTTGAACTCTAAAATGCCACAGCTCATGCATGGGAGGAGGAGGAGGAGGGTTGGTTGGTTTAACTCGGCGGCACCCATTTCATTCCACTGTAAATGTGTGCGCGCTTGCCTGTTTTGTGTGGCAATCTCTTTTCAGAAGATGAGCCCACTTGATGTAAGAATCGGATTTAAGGGGTCGAATCAAATTTAGTTCAGCGGAGCACTCCGTGTACGCATAGCAGGCCCAGATCCTCCAAATCCGCTTTCACGACCACATTCCACGTTGTTAGTTTGTTCCCCGCGAGGTAGGCTGTACTTTTCTAGCACCCACACTCCTGTCGCCTTACTGGACACACTCGATTGTGCAAATTCTCGAGGTACAACAGGTTAAACTACGGGTATCGCTGGAGACGTCATCTGCACAAAGATCCCTCTTCAAATGTCGCTATCGTCATGCTGAACCGCTATCTGCAGGCCTTTTGTTGGTAGCAGCCGGTCCATCCTGTCACTGCACCAAGCAAGAAAGCTTGACACCTGCAAACCATTCGTCTGAAGCATGACCCTATTCATTCAGACGAAGTCAGTATCTGGGTTATTTCGAAATTTGTTTTTTTATATCTTTTTTTCGTTTTTGCGTTGGCCTTATTTTAGTCTTGAAACCGAGGTGGGGCGCACTGATTATTGTTGGTTGTTAAGGCTACCAATGAGGAAAACCAGAAGACTTGTCATGCCTCGGTCAGGAGAAACGTGATCCACGGCACTATCGGAGATGAGTCATGCTTCAAATGGGCTTTTTTTGTTTGTTTAGACTTCCCTTCGACTGTTTCCCAAGTTGCAGGAAGCAAGTCCTTTCAAGAATGGTATGTCCGCGCGTGCAGTGGACGCCATCCCTGGAACCCTGCAGAGAACAAACGGGATGTTGAACGGTGAGCACTCCTCTTCCTGCATGGCGTCTCAAATCGCTTTTGTCCACCGTTCAACGGCCATGTCACCTAAAATGCCGGTTCTCCTCTGCTCACCGACATTAAGCATTGGGCCAGGTTAGTATATGATTGGTCGACCGGCTGGCAATGCTTGGAGTTTCAGGTGGCGCTGGGGACGATCCAGCCCGTACAATATTCCCAAGATTCATCGTGAGCATTTCATGCATGTTGTTATTGTATGTGCCAATCGACGATTGCATGGTCACCAGCCAACTAGACTGGTTATGGGGTAGTTGTGGGGGTTGGGGTGGATTGTAGCGCCCACTTTCCATTCAGACCGATTATCTCGTGGTGTTGGGCGCTATTTCCGCTCGTGGAAATCTGAGAATGTCATTAAATGCGATTTGGCAGGGCTACGAGGGTGATTTGGAGATCGACCCTAGGAGGAATTAATCAATATGAACTTCACCCAGGACGTTGCACCCTGTCCGTCATTGTTTGATTGTTTCGAAGGGTACTCCTTCGTTCGCGGTTTTGCCAATCAATTAAATGCAGGCTTCTCGTCTGACATATCCTTGACGTTTCTTGGGAATATTGGACAGTTTATTGCGTCCCAAAAATTTAGGTAAAAGTGACCGCTTCGTCATCCAGCACTTGACCAAAAGCACAGGGTCCACACGTGGAACTTCGCGCTGGTTATAGCATTCCGAATGATGCAGCTCCGGTTTCCGACTTCCACCAAGGCGTTGGGGTGTAATTTAGATGTTTTGTCCAGCAAATTTTCGAAAACGCGCCATCGTCGTATTTATGGATGCTTATCTAGTCGACTAAGCACTGCAGATGGGGTTCTTTTTTTTTAACCACCGCCGATCTTGATGAGCAAGCGCGCCCACTACGGTCCACATCACGCATTTGCTGTGGTGGGTGGCGTGATTTGGCAATTTTAAAACCGAGCCGGGCTTAGCAGCGTGCGCCCGTAATCATCCTGCGAACTAGAGACTGTTGGGTGGTTGCTGCTGCTGCATCATCCGGAATTTAATAACCAACCTGAGTTGTAAAGTCTTACAACGTTGTGCAACGACCACTTACACCACCATCACCACCACCTCTTCGAGTGGCAGTGGGGACGCCGTAACATGTAAAATGTTCCAGTAATTTCATCCACGAGGCGCCTCACCCCTCCAGCTGTTTACAGCCGCATAGTTACCATCTCAAGTGTCGCGAAACTGCCCAGCTGTCATTCAAATCGCCTACGTGACTCGAGGTGATTCCTTTGGCTTGCTCGTCCCGGGATGGTTGAACCGCGGCTGGTATTGTCACAAAGAAAAAATTACAAATTGGCCTGGTTGTCTCCTACTAGAGGATAAACCGGTTTCATGGGAGGTTTGCCATGAAGTTTCTCGTGAATTTGTCTACTCGTGGCGTCCCCAGTGCCACTTACGGCGGTTTTACTAGGGAGTCGAATCCAAGTCTTCCTACCGACAAAGCCAACCGATGCTAACCGCTACACCATGGAGTCATGGAGAAAGAATGTCTGACTGGGGTGGTGAAAGGACGATTGATTCGGGGTGCGTCGTATGGCTATATTAGAACCGGTGGAGAGACTGCAGGCGCGGTCGTAATTTCTTCGCTCATCAATCTTCCCGGATTTCCCCAATTACCACATTTTCAGGTTCTTTTGCCAATGGCATTTCACTCGGTTGTTGACACGTGTCGTCTGTAGAGTAAATGCGTGACCTTGATTGTTTGGAGGGGTGTTATGTTTATCCACGCGCGTTTTGGCTTCTCTCCTGTTCGCGGCGCCCTCATTGTTGATTGAAAAATCCGCCACGACCCCCTGTGTGTCTCCAGCCTCTGTGGAGTAACGAGGGCTCCCTTATCCATCGTGTTTTGTCCGTTTTTTCATGGCCGCGGTGCGTACGTGTGGGTGTGTATATTTACCTACTGTACCGTTGTAAACAGATGTTTCAATTGGTCGTATTATCTCGTTTGCCTCAGGTGAAACGATTCCGGAGGAGACTTGCAGTGACGTCGACGATCAATCTGCACCCAAGGGTGACGACCTTCCCTCCTCGTCTCATGATCCATCCTCTTCCTACGCATTTCCCAATCCCGCAGTCGATCTGAGCCCCGACACCACCCAACAGCAGCTGCTGCTTAAGCCCTCCCAGCACAGCCCAAGGTTCCCCGTTGACTTCAGTGCTCCCTTCGAGGGGGCCACACCTTTCGTGACCCCATTAGACCCTTTCTCGGCGGCGCCCTTTAACCCCGCAATGATTCAGCAGATGCGGATGAGTCACCTGCAGGAGACTAACGGCCTGTCGCCTAAACCTCCGCGACTGCCCCCGACATCACCCATTACTGAAGTGAGTTGATGTATTTTCGGCTCGGTGGGGAGCCGTAAATCGGCTCTCTCTCTCTCTGTCTGTCTTCACGACTGAGCGTCATGACAAGACTCCCCGATTGACTGAAATAATGATGATCACTGCAGCCATCAGGCGAATGGTCCTGGGGCTACAAATGATCCTAGACCATGGCGGGAGCACCTGGTTGATGCTTTCATTTCGCCTCTTGGAAAATTGTTCGGGTTCCAGCATCGACTCCAGTTCCGCCCGAAGAGGAGGTTTACGTGGGGCCTCACGCGGAACTGGGGCTGGTGAATTTGCGGATTATGCAGCAGCAGCCGATTTACTACAGGCGCACTGTTAATTTTGGTGGCTTTACCTGTTGGTCCAACCCCGGTTTCTCTCACCGACAACGGCTCGTAGACTGGCTGCTTCACTACTGTCGTCTCAAACCGAAGAGACTAGGACGAACGATTCTCTAGGCGGCGTCACTGTTACGGCGATATTCGTTGATATTGCATTAGCGCTCCTGTTATCAGTGGGACTCCCAGAAGCAACCTTCATCCAACCTTTCCATGCTTGAAATGTGATTCTGCAACAACAACAGCCGTGGGCCACTATGGGGTATTCACTTCGCGAATATTGTGCTTGTCACGATACGGCGCGGTTATTGAACTGCTGAAAATTACTTTCTTCTGAAACTTTTGCGATAGCACACACGCGCAGGAGCGGCTGTTCTCTTGGGCGAGGTAATCCCAAAAAACGCCCTTCAATGGGTTGTGGCTCCTAATTGTATTATTAATTGAAAGCATGCCCTGTTAATTCGCAGTCATTTTATCCTCCTGCCAGACCTTCCCCATTGGGGTTCCGGCTTCCGACCCTCCTCTTCCCACGTGGGCCGCCAATACCAATCAGCCGACTTCCTCCGTCACCGACCCCGACGACCTGTTTCCCGTTGCTGCTGCTGCTGCCACTGCTACTGCCAGGCTGCTCCACCCGCCCTGGGAAAGCACCGTCAATTGCCCCAACTTGTCGCCTCAGATCTTCGCACAGTCTTCTCCAGAATCGGCAACACAGAATCGGAAAGCCCAGCCGAGCCTTCCCGCTGAGGTGGTTTCGTATCACGCGTCGCCGTTTGCAATTGGCGCCTTGGGAAACTCTGCCGAAGTCATGGGAACTTCAAGTGAGTTTGCTTTACAGGCTGCCGGCTTCGTCATCCGAAATTCGACCAGTCTGAGTTCACCATGCGACCCCTGGTTTAATTAGCTGTCCACTGGGGGCGCGCGTAACTTGTGTCATATTCCCCAGTATCTTTGAGATGAAATGTCATGTGTGAAGGCGGTCCATCGATACCTATTCGGGTGTGGGAATTGTTTTTTTTTCAGTACCGGGACCAAGCCCTCTAGCGGCCTGGGATGCGCCCACTCTTGGCCCTCGGGCTCCCTGGGTGCCGGGCCAACTTCCGCCGGAGCCAACTACCTTCGCCGACGACCCCTTTGACCTGGGCTGGGCCGACCGCGCCACCGCGATGGCCAATCATCAACTTGCCGCCTCCGCGCTCCCCGGGGCATCGAATGCCGAGTTGATGGCGCCACCGGACGCCCTCTTCAATACCTCGCCGGTATTCTTTGGCGTCCCCCCTTTCTCGGCGTCTGTCACCGATCCCCATTTCCCCACAGCCTCCTCCACAAACCCCTTTCTCAACCCTCTATTGACAAATAGTCCATGAGTGTCTTAGTTTCCAACAATTCCTCTCGGTGGGTGAGAGAGCGAGATAGAGAAAGAGAGAGAGAGAGAGAGCATTTACTACATGTCACAAATGACTATATATTTTCATCCGCCCTCGATTCTAATCCTTCTTGCCCCAGTAGTCGACTGTGATGATTTTATTTCGCGAAACGTCCCATCTAATTTTTTTCTCACGAGACGACTCATCTCGAAGTGACCTCCTTTTCAATTTGTCGTTGACATCTCCTCGGTTAGCCCTTTAAATGTTGTGTATTATGCCAACCTTTAATGTGTTTCGGATTATATTTGAAATGATGAACATGAAAAACACGCCTTCGAAGTCGCTGATGATGGCATGGGTGCGGCGCTGAGCGTCTGGATTTCATTTCCGTGTCGTTGCAGTCGCTTCACGTGCTTTCACCACCGCTACCGGTCTAAACATTCCATTGCTTAGCAACTTTGCTATCATCACCTCTGGGAAGGGGTGCCACGTGTAACCTTTCCCCTAAAATCTCCATAGACACATCCAAGAAGCCGACGTATCTAGTTTCCAAGAGAAGGGTCGAAACCGCTTAAGAAGATGTGAAAAAAGTCTTCTCGACATGCCATTAACACTATTTACAGGTTATTTACCTTAAAGATTTACAGTCGACAATGTCTTAGACTTCAAATACCTGGGCTTTACGATGGTCCAGCTACGCGTCGGAGATTGTGTGAGTATGACATTGGTATATATGGTATATTCTAGAATGATACAGAGATTACAATTAATAACAGGGTTCCATCTCAACCATGTTGAATAGTTTCAAAAATAATAATATCGTCCTTTTGAGAAATTGATCGGTTTTGTGTTTTAAGTATTGGGAATCGACAGCCATGGGTATTCGGGCCGTATTTATGGGCGCTGGCATTTACAAATGCGGTTATGTCGTGGTTACGGGAAGCCCAGCTGGATGGAAATGGCATAGTCCTACTACCGCTCTTTCGGTAAGGCTGGGCCATTTAATAATTGTTATTCATGCCGCGAGGACCACAAATTTCTCCGTCACGGCAGAGCAGGATCCGCTCGTCCATTCTAGCTCTTGGGTTGCCCGATTGTAACGCGCCAATAGTTTTTGTTGTGACTTTCAAATCACCGTTAATCGGATCCTAATGTTCATCGATTTAGCAACTCCCGATGTCGAAGAGATGTTAGCCGGTCTATACGGCTGGGAATATTTATCCAAAATCGCCTATCTGTAGCTTCCGATAGAAGACGTGTCTAACGAACTACATGCTCTTATTGCTTAAGGCACTGGTTCTCAACCTTTTTTCTCTTGCGACACACCTTAAATAATGAAAAAAAATATTTTGGTTAAACTTTATTTTCAACGTTTAAATTTTTAATGCGATGGTTGGGCTTTTTTCGGCGAATCCCAGTCGATGGAATTTGTCATTTCTCAACTCGATCAGCTCTTCTTCCTCTTCACACGAAAGATTTGATGTCTCGTTGCATCCAAACGGGTTGATCACCCAGTCATATTCGTCGATAGAAAGTGAAGGAAAATAATGGTGAATTGCTAATTGAAGACTTGTCAGTGTGGACATGATGTCATCAGCGACTTTGCTCTACAACTGAGATTCGTTGACGGAAGGGAAGAATTCAAAAATACCCTTCGAAACTTAGCTTTTCCATAGCGTCAGGTTTTCATCAAACGATTTCAGTTTAGATGCCGATAAGATAATGTTTTTTGATGGTCCTTGGAGACTCAAGTTGAGAGAATTCAGTTTGTCGAACAGATCAGAGAGAAACTGAACTTTGAGCCAGCAAATCTCGTCACGAAGATCGAATCCAAAATTTGTTTCCTCGACTTCCAAGAATTAAATTACTTCTACTTTGAGATAAACGAGACGCTTCAAAAATCTCGCGACACACAGGTTGAGAAACACTGGCTTAAGGGTAGTATCGGGCGTTTTCAAGATGACCATCGATTGGACACTCAGTGGGTTGTATGGTATTAAAGCAAACCAGGATTACATTATCGTCTTCGAACCCAGCCCTGAGATCAACGCCAAATACCTCCAATCTCTGTTACTTCGGTTGCGTGATATTACTTTTCGCGTCACTGGGAAAAAGTCCGCGTTCAATGCTCCGTCAATTTAATGCCTAGGATATCACATAAATTCGGCAAGGTATTAAGATTGATCATGATTGAATAAGTTTCTTTGTAAAAAGGCCCCCTTTCCAAGTTCAGACGCTGAATCGACGTCCTTTGTCTTCTGCCTACAAAGCAATAGCAAATTTAATCGACAATTCTACACGAATGCAACTTCCTTATTCTAAAAGGTTTCTTTTTTTGGGCGCGCGATATGGATAGGGTCGTTTAATGGCCGCCATTACGCGTTTCCAAACTTTATATGCGTTGAGGATTCAATTTGCTTTCTTACTAATTTGGTTGATTGTTATTTCCTGTATTTGTGCTAACTCATTCCGTTGTAAATTTAAATGCTGAAAGTTTTGTTCTTCGTGACCTTAATAAAGTGAATACCATTATTGCCATGATTATTTTGTACGAATTCCGATAATTTGTTATGTCGTCCCATGCATGTGATGTCACGCTCGAAGCATAACCCACATCTGACCGAGGGAGTGTCCTTAAAAAGGTTTTTGTTTCAATTACGAAACCCACGATATCGTCGATTTTTTCAAAGTCGAGCTAGAAACAAACAAGTGGGACGTAGCGACGCTGCAGAACAGCGAAAAAGTTATTCGCAAACCCGGGAGAAGCGCTAGAGATTTTTTGGACGCTAAAACGTTTTTTTAGACATTTCGCTACGCACACAGTTCACTGTAGAGACTGATCGCAAGGCCTTGGAATCCATACGTCATCTCGAGGCGCGTCATTGATGCTACCACACTGAATCGTGTAGATGAGGCTGAAGGGGCTTTGCTGGTTGACGCAGTCTCCATAGGAATCTACTAATTTTCGAGACTAAGCCTGTCCTCTCTAGCGCTCTCCTATTCCGAGATAGGTCTTTCAAATTCCAGTTTCTTATTACAATTCAAAGTAAACAACAATTTTTAATTGATAATCATCATCTGTTTATTCATATAGTGGAGAGTCTACCATTTATGAATGATAAATTATATCTTACAAATATCTTCCACGCGCAAGCTTAAACATTAATATTCTGTGAGAAAAATAAAAAAACTAATCGTCTCTTCCCACGGTAAAATGCTGAGAAGCCTCAGTATTGCTATTGTGCTACTTTTTGGTGCCATGTAGTCATTGAGACCCAATTATGACGAAATTTCATCAAAAGCATCAACAGGTGGAAGCGATTTGATTCAAATGTGAAACATTAACTCGAACTCTAAAGCCCTGTGCATTAAAAACCCATTGACAGTGGCTTATTTTACCAAAGCCGCCTCGCGTAAATGCTTTTCTCGGGATGGCATACCTCGAGTTTTAAGCGATAATGGAAACAATTTTACGGACAGTTAGGTACAAACTTGGCTTATACGCAAATGATGCTGCCAAGCCTTTTCGCCCCCAGATATCCCCAGTTCAACGGCCTAGCCGATAATCTCACCAAGGGACTAAAGTCCTACATTATGACCTCGTCTTCGTCTTACTTTTCTGGATCGCAGAAATGACAGTTTCCTATTTCAATGCGGTATTACTTTGCACACAGGAACGAAGAAAACTTCGGCTCTGTTTTTCAAAGGGCAAAATCGGTCCAATATGAACAAGGCCGCTACCGACTCCACCTTCTTTAGGGAAGAGCACAATTGTCATCACCAAGTCGTAATCTGATGCAAGGATTGAAATGCTATTGTTCGTTTTATGAACTACGCTATCTCTACTGTTCATCGAAGGCAAATGGCTCAAGCAAATACCCCCACCCCACGTTGTTATGGATAGTAAGGATGTGTCGACCCTAAAAGCTCCGCCTGACCAATCTCTGTGGCTCCTACCAGGTACTTGGACTCAGTACCAATTAGCGCCTTGTCGCCACAAAAGATACCGGTACCCTTGCCCGAAGACGATTCCCACTTCGACGCATTGCAGCCGAAACCTTTTGAAAAGTCTGAATCTAAAGTACTACACTAGAGCGCGCTTCAAAGAATACGTGCCTCCAGAAGAATCGGCGCTACGATTCCAAAACGACTACCACAGGGTTTCTTAAAGACTAATTCTTCTGACCGCAGAGCGACAAGTTTTCTTGAAGGCACCACTGCATCAGAATGCTTCACGCTGCACGTAGAAAACATTTAGCATTTTTACGCACCTTAAACGGTACACCGGTGAACATATCCATGAATATTTGGACACTAACTTGTATTTTGCACCGCTGTCATGCTACAAAACGTGATTTGAGACGTACGAGAATTTCATGAGCCAGTCTGCATCTGTCTGAATCGGACCACGAGCTGTTAATCAGCAAAAGTCTGCGGGGCTTACTTGCGGACCTAATTGGCATGAATTAATGATTTCAGTTTCAGCAAAGAGTTCTCTGCCAAAAACGGCCCAGAGCGCTTAGATTGGGATTTGCCTGGGCAAGCACACACACTTGAACAGATCTTCTGTTTCAATAATTGCAATCAGCTTATTTGGGTTAAGTTTACGAAACGTCTCTCACTGAATGTTTATAATACAGAACACAAACACTACTGCTAGTTTGCGAATCCCTGTTATGGGACAACTGAAACGCGGAAAAAATTTAAAATGACAGAATTGTCATACGCCGTCGTTCTTTTTAAATCGAATTAGCCTACGCAGAAGCCGACAATATTTAAACGGAGACAGACTTCAATACAGAAGATGAGTCGACGGAAACATCAAACTATGAAGGCGACATTACGCAATCTCACGAAGACTGTATCGTCATCGACACTGAATGATACAAAAGCTCCGGTTCCGAGGAAACCTTTGCTGTTTTTGGAATAGACTTAATTGAGCACCTTCTTCTTTGAATATCTGCTGCGATAGAATGAACCGGCTTCATGACGTTGCGAACCTGGAGTCCATTGTGTGGCTAATTCTAAGCAGAACCTCGTTCTGTTCTGATTAAAGCGATGCACTCCATAGATGGCCTCCCATCCTAGAGGTTCCATGTAGGCGTTGATCTTACCTTCCCACATTTTAGGTTTCGCGCTGCTCCAACAGGACCAACCTTGGCAAGGTTACAGTGAGAGGTACAGGGTTGAAATGTCCGTGTCTAACCGACATAGAACGTGGCCGAACCACTGCAGCTGATGACGTTACAGAAGCGTTGACTGCTTCTCCGAGTTTGCACAGCGGATTATTTCGTTGTTTCAGACCTGGTCACGCCAGTAAACGTACGAGGTGCGTCGTAAAAACAAGTAATTGAATACGCCTTGGATTTTCGACGTACAGTGACCAGGTTTCGCAGCCGTATGTTTTGATTGGGCACATTGTAGCGCGGTAGACGTGAACATTGGTTAGCAGAAGTTTTTTGGTGAGACCCAAAAGCGTTGTGCTCAGTTGGTAAAACGCCTTTCCAAGCTCTCGACGCGTAGCTGTATTTCTTGCAACGCTTGGCCGTTCGGCAGGATAGTGGAACCCATATATTTGATAGCTATGGCATACTGGAATGGTGCATTTTGAAAGAGGGGCAGACGTGTTTGACGCTAGCGTTTAGAGGGAATGCTCCTGATGCTTCAGCTTAGAAACAAACTCTCGTTCAAGAGGATAATAAGCACATCTTAAGAAAATTCAACAGTTGACAATATTTAATGCTGCGTTGATGTCGATGAAGAATCGTTGTATTTATTTATTATTTGTAGCCAACAATTTTCTCGAGAATAATATACAAGTTAAAATAAGAACAAATAAACGAATTTAATAATAGGAACCGTGGATGGAAGCCTTTCTGGCAATCAGAGCAGCTCATCTACAGATGTGATCGGAAACTAAAACCAGTGCGTGAAGCGCAGGCGTTCCTGCTTCCGCTTCGATTGCTTCAAAAGATGACTCAAATAGCGCAAGATAGTGGCAGAAAGTTTGGTCTGCAGGAAGTATGTGCTGGATAAAAAAAACCACAATCGTGGTTGATGATACCAATTTAATTTCAGATTAATCGAAAACTGAGAAGACGGTTGTATCGAACCAATCTCTACAATTTTACTTATTATGAGGACAAAGGTTTAAGAGGAACAGTTCTTTGGGCATGGTCTTACACCAGTAACCGTGAATATCCTTGTCTCCGAATTTTGATAAATTAACAGCAATTCGATTATACGACAATGATCGAGGAGTATGCCGAAAATATCATAGTATGAAACGTTTAATTAGTAAAAATGCATGCGAGATTTATAATCTTATTTAAATGAGTTTTGAAATATGGAATAGAACAGACGATTTTACGCGACACTAATAAAATATGCGGATGACCTGACTTTGTGCCATCCATGCAAGACGCAAGGTGATTCTCAACAGCTCGGGCAGGCAGTCACTGAGGTACTTGAGTGGTCTTCCAAGAATGATCTTTTGCTGAATGCATCAAAATGCATCCATATCACATTTTCCCTGACAGCCGCTGCCGACACCCCCGAAATTTCTTCACTGCATAACTTCGCTTCGAGCCCAAAATCGAAGTATCTCGGGGTGATTTTTAACAGTCGGTTAACGTGGAGTGATCATGTCGATGTTGTTTTTCGTAAAAGCCGCCGTCTTTGCTTCCTTGTTCGCCGATTCAGGAGACTTGGTTTGAGCTCTAGCCATATAAAAACCTTCGTCCATGCCTGTATAATTCCCCTGATTGTATATTGTTCCCCAGTAATTTTCCCCGGCCTTAAATGCTCGGACTTTTTAACCCTTCATCGACCTTTTAAAATAATCTCGTTTTCTCGCGGTCTGCCTATTCTCTCTATCAAAGAAATCATCATTGAACGCCACTTCAATAGCTGCTCATTAATCGCTGCCCGAATTTTAAATGACCCCTCCCATCCCCTCGATTCAAGTTTATCGGAATGTAAATCTCTTCGACCAATGCGCCGTCCATACCGTTCAATTCCAACAAGAACGGCGGCATATCGCAATTCGGTCATTCCCTATATGTCCCGATTTTTAGTCTCACCAGACCAGGTAAAACAGGAACTAAAAAACAATTTTCGCATCTAATATTTGTTATTCAGCCTTTTTTTATGCTGAAAGGTTTGGTCCTGGTGACCTCAATAAAGCCACTACAATTATTATTATTATTATTTGTTTAAGTGTTACTCAACTATACCGTCGGTTTGATTTTGTTGCCATAAATATAAATATTTACCCGAGGTTATTGAGAATTTCTGTCGAATCTCAGGTTGTGCGCAAGCATCAGATGTGCGTTTAATGAAGCTACGTGCCTATTAGAGATCATGTCTTCTACGTTTCAATTCTATTTATTTGCAGCTTAATCTTAAATATAACATTTATCGCTGCTAGACTCCATTCTGTTGTTTCCATAAAGTCTCCAGGGATAAAATGTCGGAGGATGAATCCCTTCGTTCAAAGTACACACGGTTGGGCGTTGAATTCAAGAAACTTAGGGAGCGTTTTTTCGTCACAAAGGAGACCCTTAAAAGTCAAGCCGAGAAGGTCGCGTCTCTTGAAGCCAAATGTCTTGGACATGAAATCCACTTCCGTAATCTGGAGAACGAAAAAGAAAGTCTTATATTCCACAACCAATGCCTCGTTAAACAGACAATTGCCCTTCGGAGTGAGATTGAGAACGCCACACATAGACAAAACCGTTCAAAACCAAACGATACCCACTCTCATGTTGAAGCGAATTTTCGTGATGAAGCGTTGAATAAGGCGCTAAAAGAATGCGACCGCCTCAACGAAGAAGTGAGGCATTTTTTTCTATTTTTCAGGGCGTTTATTGCATTCAGTTTAACATTTCTTGTTTTCTCGGTAGCTAGTCAGTCAGTCGAACCAGTTCCTTGCCAAGATTGCGCTACTTGAATCAACCATTTGTTCAGGGTCGAAGGCACGCCCATCTGTCTCCGTTTCAGTTCAAACACAATGCTTTCCTCTCATATCCCCACTTACACAATCCACATCATCTGTTGACGCAATCTCCTCGTCAGACGCTTTTTGTCTACGTGATGTAAGTTTCCGGCGATTTTATCGTGCATCCTACTTTCTAAAAGAATTTTGGATGCTTTCGTCGTCTTCAATAGTAAGAGAACCATCACAGTTCTTTTCTTTTCACGATTATATCATCTGCAGCACGAATGCGGAAGCAGCGTCTCCCACAAGGGCCAGTCGTCGTCGCTTAGTTCAAGGGCCTTCACCCCAGAGCGGAGTGTCAGTGTTCACCCCCCCGGCGATTATTCCAACGTCGAAGGCACTATTCCTACTCCCTCCGCCGTGGTTTCCCCTCTCCAACGAGACCAATCCTTGCCCGTTGTCGGCGATCTGCGGTCATCACCACCGTCCTTCAGTTCCCAGCCCCTTGGCACCAAGTCCGAAGAACTGACGACACGCGAGAAGGTCCTCCTGTCACGCATTTCGCATTTAGAAAAGCAGATCGCCGAGGTGGTCCTTCAACAGCGCATCGAGAGTCGGCGACATCAACTCTCTCAACAGCCCGTGAGTCGCCGTTTTAACCTCCTTTGACGACCATGACACCCCCCCCCCAGAAAGTCGGTTCTGCTCGGCCAACATATTCCATACCGTCTTGTAAGACACTCCAAGGGGTGCCCCATCGACCATGCGCGACTGGTGCTAGGGACGTCGTAACCTTTATTTCATGACTCTTCATCTTGGAATAATTCCAGTTTGTTTGTGAGAAAGTTGACTAAGTTTGTCCCACACAAGTAGGGCCACAAATGGAGACCAGGCTGGTTAAATTACGAATGATACAACCCGTTTGCGCAGGCGTTTTCCCAATTGTGCAGTCGTTAGCAGCATCCTCGCTCTGTTGGTGAGTGACCTGGGTTCGACTCCCGGGTCAGGTCGCCACGGGTAGGAAATAGCCGCACGTTTTGGGTTGATTGCATTTCAGCCACCACATGGCAACCTACGGGTGCACGCGACATCGGCGGTCTATTTCAGTGGCCTAGCTCTTAGACGCCTTTGCGTATGCCGTCTCAACGCTGCGATTAAGAATGGAAATTAAGCACACCCTCACTTATTAGATGATTGTTAGAAGTAGTGAATAACATGTTCCCGGGATTTAATGTGCTGTCGTTGATTTCCGATGGATTGGTTCGAGGAAAGCATCAATGAAATCAGTGCTCTGAAGGTACTCTCATTGACTGCCACATATGGATGTGATATACTTATCTGCGCCAAACACTGAAACATGGTTACGTTTACTACACATGGCTGATATCCGGTCGTTTAGCAACGGAAAGACCGATTCGATATTGACTAGTTATTTATAAAGGTTCTGCATTCATTTAGAGGAGCTAAGTGGTTGATGAAACAATGGAATAGAGCGGAAATGATGTCCACACAGTTTCGCAACGCCGTCAGGAACGCGTCGACACGGTGCCTGCACGCCCACTTGCAGGGCGCACTCGAACGTGCAAAGGCCAGAGTTGTCCGGTTTGCGTTGGTGACTTGCACCTCAATTTAAAGACACTTCATTCAAATGTCATTTACTGTAGAATCTCTGAAGCCGGCTCGTCTTCAAGATGTTTTATTGCGGCCATGTCTCAGTAGACGGCTTAATGGATGTCATTTCCACGAGGAATCTTGGGAATATGCGATACGAGGGACTGCGTGAACCCGAAAAGGAGTTGCTGCACCAATCAACACCAAAGTATAACGCGGTGTATCGTCATTACTGGTGTGTATTTTTTTGTACGAATTTCCCCTCCCGCAGGTCCGAACCACCCCGTCGATGCAGACCCCCGACGAAGAAGAAGAAGAAACCACCGCAAAGACGCGCCCCGTCAGCGGCAGCAGGGAAGATCTCCTTGCTCAGTACTATGACGAGCAAATTCGCCAGCGCAATCAGCAGCTGGCTGTCCATACCGGTCGACTTGCCGATGCCTACGAGGAGGTGAGCTCTGGTTTCTTAAATCCACCGAAGTTGGCGTCAATTAGTGCATTTGTCGATTTTCGCGACTTCCAAATCCTTCATCATAGCAATGGTCATGGTAATTTCTTCATTAAATTCACTGGAACCTTAAATGTTTACATCGATCGGAAAATCGGTATTGCAGCTATCTCCTCCCAGAGACAGCTTCGTGGGTGGTTCGATGACGATTTTGGGGAAGAAGATACGGCGTGCGCAGTCCAACGCGATCTCCCGTTTCCGCCACCCAGCCTCCATGTGATCGAACCCGGGGTCACTCAGGAAGCTACCCGGACTCCCAAGATGTCTCCGTAAGCAGGAGCCCTCTTAAGGAGTCATACAACAGAGACTGCAACTGGACTCATCCTTCTTGAAGCCTCAAGCTACTTAATTTCGGCCAGCCCAGCCACCAGGTTATTTGGTTTAATTCGCGCCTAATTTGTAGTTGTTTCCGTCAATTTTAGATTCGATGTCTGCACCAGCATCTGCGTGTTGCCCTCGCGGATATTGAGGTCTCTCGACGGCGAACGTCTTGGGTCGAGGCAAAGGCCACCACGCTGGAGGAGGAGTTGGACTCGACAAAGACGCGCACGGCCCAACAGCTCTCCAACATGGCCCTGCACCTGGCCACCCTCACCGACGACATCCACGTCCTCCGGGGTGGCGGTGGAGGTCACACAGACACCGCCGTTGCCAACGGTGACACCCACAATCCCTCCCGAAACACTTCGGCGCATGACAAAATGGTAGTGGACCCCCCAAATACCTTGATCCTGATGTAGGATCGACATCAGGATCAGGACCAGGTGGGGGGGGCGGTTGTTGGAGTGGCTCGTCGGACGCCAGATCACGAGGCTCATTTGGATTTGAATTCCGTGATGCGTATTTTTTCACGACGGTCACCTTAGACCAGTTTATAAACACACCCGAATAACATGCGACTCAATGTGTCGGCATTCAATTCTTCTACCTCGAAAGCTTCGGGAAAAACAGACTGGGCTCGAGGCTCAAGGACCCTCGGTGTTTTAATGCACTAATCGAAGCTCTTTCTTTGGTGTTTTTCAGAATTCCTTTTTCGGGTCGCTAATGCGGTAGACGTGTGATCTCTTCAATCTGCGTACCCGCGAAAGGCCCCCCGAACGCATACTACTGAATTTTTAAATCGAAAATCAATGATTTTCCTGCCCATTTGATTGGCGAATGTACCTCGAATCAGCATTCATCATAATCCAACACTCATATTTTGATTTATCTATGCATTGTGATTTTATATGATGTTATAAATGTAAATTGATTTTTCAGTCTTGGCTCTTATCCGGACCAGCCCATATTGGGGCGTTAAGTTGGCCACCTCGTGGGGAATTAAGGGCTTCACAACCACACAAACTGTAGGTTTCATCTGAATCATTTTTAAGTTCTAATCCGTAGTTTTTGCGTTTAATCAGACAACATAGTCACTGGCCTTAATCTCACCTCTTCACCCGTGTCGGCACACAACCCACACAGATCGCGTCTCTGGGTTCTATGCACTACCGCTTGTCTGACTGTCGTCATCGGCCCTTACACTGTTTAATACCGAAATACACGCTTTATTGGCTTATTCATATCTGGGCGCTGGTTGGACACCTTTATACGCACCCAGTCGATTGGCTCCTTTAAGCCAAACTAGCTTAGTCATACCTTCGGATAGCGCTTTATTCAGTTCTCTGACACCTTGTGGCCCGTCCATAACTCGGTTTCTTACGAGCTTTTGACTCACAAGAATTGTCAGGCTGTTACTAACTGGAAGAACCAGTGCTAATGCGGCGGCTTCCATGTGCGTGCCATCGAAAAACCGACTGAACCTCGGGTTTCTAACCCAATTTCCCCAGGAAAGACGAATTGTTAAGAAGATTGTCCGCTTTTAATGAAGTCATTTTCAGGAACCCATTCGTTCATCTGAAATGAAAATATCCCGAACGCCTGTGCAACTCCATTTCCGCACACTGTGGCTCTCGCCGGCGTCTGCCTGATATCATCCAACGAATGGGAGGCTGGCGGAAACCGGCCCCTACAGCATCTGCAGCTTGAGTTCCACATTCGACCCACGTGTGTTGGTTCCGTACTGGGTGATTCAGCGACCACCTACACCGCTTCGGGTGACACAGAAGACGCTATGGAATGTGGAATATTCCCAAGAAACCCATCAATGCAGCCGGCCATGAAACTGAACCACTATTGTATTTCCAGTCTCCATGGGAACTTGGGTTCGACCCCCCAGTCGGGCCACCAATAATAACACGGGCATCTGTCATCATTCAGCAACTTGGAGGCTGGCGGAAACCGGATACTGCGGCTGCATCATCCGGAATTCACTGGTCTCTGTTACACGTTCGACCCCCCGTGTGGTGGTCTCGTGCTGTATGATGCCACAGTCACCTCCATCGATTTCGGTGGAACCGGGGGCTTGTACATTATTCCCGAAAATCTTCCTGAAAATGTCATCCCTAAAGCCGGTTCCTACGGTTTGAATTATTTTTTCAAAAAAAACAGTGAAATGTAAGCTGAAGCATTTTGTTGGTGTAGATAAACATTCGCAATCATCTCTTCGTTGGCGTGAACCTATTTTCTCTGAGATGGAGATTTCTTTGAATTCATCGAGTGCAAACCTACAATTTAAATGAACGTTTTAGACAAAAACGCCGATTTGAAGTGACGAACGAGTTTCATTTGGATCAGACGTTCCTCCCGACATAGCTTCGGTTCTCTATGTGTTGTTGCCTCTTCTCCGTCATCCAATGGCGCACCGTCTTCAGTCTCGTGTAGGACGACCCATTTAGGTGGATTTTCTCCCGAATATGTCTTTAATTCGCGTTATTTTGATAAACCTCGTGGAGGATTTCGCGTGGGCTGGCATTTTTAAGGCAAGCATAACAATTGCGTGTTTAAAAATGGCACTCAACACCTCAACGAACAAACAACAATGACATGACAGATTGCTGCAGTTGTGAAATTTTGTAGCATCCGTAGCGTCTGTAGGCGTTCCATTGGACGTTTTTTTGATTCTCTGATAAATCGTGACAGAGCACGTGTCTTGCGTTTTTTATGCAGAGCGCTATTGGAATATTATGAATGCTGACGCCTGGGATGACATTTGGTTGTCAATAGCGGATCTCTTTCTTTGGAGCGAATCCGATGGTTCTTTAAGTAATATACAACCTGCCGTCGACAATCGTTGGTAATTACAGAACCAGTTGGTTTAAATTAAAATCTGCTGGTCATTAAAACCGACTTTGAAGTGTGATAGTTCGACCATAATTGAGGGAGAAAATATCAGAGACTCAAGTATTTGTGGATGGCGATAACCAACGTTGCAATAAGACCGCATACTAAAGACTATTTCGCTCACCACTTCCGGTAGTCGAAGTACTTCCGCTTGTTAACGTTGAATTTTCTCCGGGAAAAAGTATACAGTCGGCCAGATTGATTGAGTGCGCTGATTTCAAACTATGAAATATAGTGGGGGGCTCTGTGAAACGTGACCTTTGAACTTTCCTTGTGTAAAATTGACGCCAGTGCTTGAAAGATGACATTTCGACGCATGTATGTATCGACTAGCTTGTTCTACCATTGGATTTGTAGAACAAATCTCTCTCCACAGATATGCTTTTTTTATTTGACGAACAGGTGATTCGCCGTATACAGTTTTAAGATAGACATCTTTTGAAAAGGTAACAACCCTAGTTTTTGGCTTTGGACTATGACTGGCATCAAATTCAACAGTTTCTCCCAAGTTGTTACAGCCTCCTGTATTATATACTGTCTCAATGTAAATCCCTTCGAACAATGCGATGAATATACCGCCTTATTCCCACAAAACGGATCCATTTATCAATTAGTCATTCCATATTTGTCCTGATTTTTAGTTTCACCGGAGTAGAAGTAGCATTAATTCAGAAACTTTCGTGTTTAATATGTTAACTTATTGATCCTGACAGTTCAGGCCCTCGGACCCTAACAAAGATATTACCATCATTCCGACCGAGCATTAAGTTTAACCGTATTTGTCCTGTTCTATTACTATTATTAACGGGATAATAATTAACGCAGCGATAATCTCGGTCAACAATGGTCATATGCACATTTGACGCTGCCTTGGGCTAATATTTAAATTAGTTCCACGCACCCTATGAGGGGGAAGAGGACCAAAATGTTTTCAGGGCTGATTTACCTTCGAAAACTTGAAGTGTCTGAACCTGAAACGGAACTGAGTCGGCTAGATACTTGTCCAGAGGTCGAGACACTGCAAGTGTCTGAAAAGACCTGACCACTTTGTCGTGAACTACCACACTTCTCCGAGACGTAGAGTCTTGCCGTCCAGAGGTAGGCTCTTGCGTGGTCATAGGCCTCGGTCTTGCTTCGCAGATTTCGCAGAATTAGTGCGGCGACCTTTCGGACCAGATCTCGTGACAATTGGACCTAAAGGCGCTAGAGTAATTCACGGTTGATTTTTACCTCGATGTCATCTGTTATTTCTTCCTGGTTTGGTAGATGTGCATCGTGCGAGGCTGGGGCCGTTTTGATTCGCTTCAGGAGCCGGGAGGCCCTTTCAATTCGTTCTCGCAACATGGCCCCATCTGATTGGGCGCTTTCGAGACATTTCATCGTTTCCTTTTCACGCGCCTCAGCCTTGTCGATTTCCTCCTTCGCCGCGTCGATAGTCTTATTGAGATCCTTAACGAGCAGCATTGGTCAACTATGCAGAGCTTACGCATATCCTCTCCGTCTGGGCAATGTTTCTCTCGTGTTTTTCGCTTGTTTCTGCTTGCAGATGGGTTAGTTGGCGCCTGAGCGCTTCCTTCTCGACGATTTGATCCTCTGTACCGCTGAATTGGAATGAATTGTTACATTCTCGCTGCAGCATTAGGGTATTTTGAAGGGCTTCGAGTTCCTTTTCCAGGTTTACTATTTCGGCGTCCAATTTGGTCCCGTACATTTTCATCTCATCCATCTCCTGTAGAGCCTGTGTTAGAAGAGGATACAGTAAAACACGTTTTAAGTCTGAACACATCGACACGGAGGTGGCGGAAACTGTCGGCTGCTCCATCCTCTAGTTAACAAGCCTCACTTGGATTCGTAGTCACTAGATTGTTTGTTAAGTGTTGGGTGATGTAGCGGTTACCACCTCCAACTCTCAGGTGACCGAAACTTGTAAAGTATTCTCGGCCATCTTCATGGAACTTTCATCCATGAAGCCAGCCTATCGTCTAGCAGGAGAGAGACTCGCGAAAAAACGGTATGTACAACCTACTTTAATCCAATAGTAGGTTCGGCCACGATTATCGTCTCCATCTGGCGGTGTCATCTTCAGCGACTCAATTTCAAATCTACGGCGAAAAGTAGCAATTAATTTTATGAAATGAAACCAGCATTTACATTGAAACAACACCGGCTTTACCTGCTCTTTAATTTATCAACACGCAGTCTCCGTTGAGTGACATCTTTTGCGACCTTGGCTTTTTCTGCCGTTATGATACGCAATTCCGCGTTTACAATGTCGAAATGAGATTGGAAATTCTCGACCCATTCTTTCATAAGAAACTCTGAATCCGCCCGTTCCTTTTCGAGATTGAAGACCTTTAGCGGAACATTGATTATGAAATCGGTTCATTCCGATTCGGTGAAAATAGACACAGATGCTGTGCACCCAGAACCTGCCTCTTCAGACTGCGAATCAAGCTGTTTGGTCATTCTTGTCACACGTAACTTAGCCATCGCGTTGTCGACAGCAAGCGCGTTGCATTCCCGCTTTCCTTGCTTGATCAGCTTCTCTACGCGTTCGATTTCAACCTCGTCATCTTCTAGCTGCCTGTCGGTTGATTCCTTATTTCGTTTAACGTTGGCAAGCTCGCGACAACCTCGTAAAAACTCTTCCTAGGGTTACGAAGCACGAATTTAAACTCCCAGTAAAAACGTATTTTTAAATTCGAGGTGGTAAGAAACGCAGCTTACTTGAAGTATCCGGAACTCTTTGGTGTACGTGGAGTGGAGATCGTTAACAGCTGCCAAATTCGACGATAACCTCTCTACGCTCGTCTTAAGGCGCTTGCTAATGTCGTCGACAGATTGACCCTCTAATCTGCTCGTCCGCCTTTCGATTTTAAGTATTTCAATATCCTGAAGGTAAAATATGCTTAGGTGTTAGGATTCGTGGGATGCGGCCTTGTTAAGTTCATACCAACCTGGCCATAGATGATTCTCTCCTGGCGGTACACCTGGTCATCGTACTTCCGCAAGAGCTTCTCGATTGACCGAATTTCCGACTTTCCCTCCCTGATGGCTTTCTCTGTCATCGTCCTCTCATTGATTGCGTCTTTATACTCCTAAAATAAAAAAGACCACGGTTTGAGTTTTGTCTTCAAGATTCAAATTAACGCGGATCTTGACACCACTTGTACCAAATTCCCAAGAAAATCTATGATCTCAGTTTTAATAGCGAAACTAATGACGCCGCGATAGCCGCAGCAAAGAGGAAATTGACAGGAACATTAGGTGATCAAGCTGGGCGTTGCAGCCTCTTATCCAGAGACTTGGGGGCTGGTGGCGGAGAACAGCGGGATCTGCCGCAGTCAAAAAAGTACGGTTTCCACGCGTGGCCGCTGGACGATGCAGAGGCGGCGGCTTCAACATCTTCGGGTGGCATCCGCTATATTCCCAAGAGTCTCGGTGGAATATTTGATGAAGCCGGCCTATCACCAAGTAGTCACTAAACGAAATCTGCAACGGGAACACGATATCGAGGAGATCGCACCTGTGCTGTTTTAAATTTCGCCGCGCCAAGCTTCCCAAGATACCGAGTTAAGCGTTGTTCGTTGGCTGTTTCTTCTTCTAGTTGTTTTTCGGCCTCTGCTGTAATTTGATCCGCAGACACCTTGAGCTCCTTGATGCGGTTGCAACGCCCCGTTAATAATCCAATCTCCTGTTGAAGTTGATCGAGCCTGCATTTTGATTTAATATAAAAAAAACTATTAATGACTTACTTGGTCGACATTGATATAGCAGCTCGCTTGGATGCCTTGATGTCGAATCGAATCATTTCTAGTTCTGAGTTGTTTCCATTGGTGGTGCGCTTGATTACCATCAACTAAAAATCGAATCAAAGGAAACCAATTGAAGTTCATAACGTATCAAATTTATTAGTTGCATCAAACAAACCCATATAATCTGGTACTTTAAGATCATCAGTAGTATGATGGTCGTAACCTCGGATAAAACATACCTGAGACGTTGTTTCGTCAATTTCAACCCGTTCTTTGCCATAGCGTGTTTTCAGGCTGCCAAGATAATTTCCCAGGTTATCATGTTCCTTACGAACATTATTCGAATTCTTCTGGATGTCCCACAAAAGAGTGTCGTTTTCATGCAAAGTCCTTTTTCTTTCTTTTATTTCCTCATTTATATCATCATGCACCTCAAAGATGTGTAATATGGACCTTTAATTGGTTGTTTTACTTGATAAACGGCCTCGAGATCTTTCCTCTTCGATTCCGAGTGGTCCACAGTTTGCTCCCAGTTGTCCAAGGTCATTCGCCTCTCGGCTGCCGCTTCACGTGCCTGCAAGCCCAACCGCCCCATTTCAATCTGAAATTTGCATGAAGAAAGGCATTGTTAAATTCGATTAAGTAAATTAAACAAAACCGAGCGGCCTGCCTTTTGAACACCGCAATCGACGTTTGCCTTGTCTAATCTCTTCTTGATGTCCGCCTTTTGAGAAGAGAGCTTCTCTAACGCAACTACCAATTTCTATAGTTTTATGAGAGGTTTATTAAAGGCATTTCAACATACGCATATCATTGTTTCGTCTTGCCTTTTGAAACATTTTAGAGCGTAAATGCTGTCACTATCTTGTTCAGCGCATCGAAGGCTGGCTTCTAAATGCTTTGTATCTAGTTGTAGCTCTTCTTCGAGATTCCGGATATCAATTTTCTTGGTAAATATTCGATTCTAGACAATTTTGTGTTATTTTTGCTCCCAGTATTTTTAGATTTACCTCATATTTTATTATTTGATTCTGGACTTCATCCCGTTGACGGGACAACGTGTTAAGATTTTTTAAAATATAACCTTCTTCACGTTTCGCCAGTGCATACAGATGTTCTTCAGCCTCAATGCTAAGGTTCCGTTCTTGAAACATCGTAATGGCTACGTTGATTGCTTGTTGAACATCTCTTTGATGAAGTTCCATTTCCCTCACACGATTATGAAGATTGACACAGTCATCTTCAATTTCTCGTTTTTGGGCCCGAACGCGTTCATACTAAAAATATTCGGAATAATTAAACAAGCTGTATCAGGATTCTTGTAACATCCAATCAAATATTTTTTTAAACCAACATCACCCGAAATAGTAAGAGCTTCCGAACATTTAATGTTTTTTAAAGATGGTGGATTTTGAAAGAATTATTTTTTCGTTGTATGGTTCTTTGGTGCTATACGACGAAGCAAGCTAATAGAATGGAAAAATACATATTAGAAATTATAATTTGATCAATGTTTTGTTATCCTTTTATTTATTGTCTGTAAACATGAGAAAATCGAGTTATTATTATCGTTGATGCATTTTATAATCCTTAGCCGAAAACCCATACTAAAGTCGAACACCCTAAATGTTGCTAACACAAATTACCTCGCAAATAAGTTCAATATTCTCATTATTTGCTGCAGGTATTGCAAAATTCACACTCCATCCAACTGAAGATTGTGCTTGTTTAATAATATCAGACATGAAATGCAACAGATTGATATACCGCTGACGCTAAAACGGCCTGATTTTAATTAGTTAAACAAACGTTTAGTCTTCTAAATGTGAACAAATCAAATAGATTTAAAGCAAACGCATTTGCCAAAATACACACTAAAATATAAAATAAGTCAAGATTGCTGATATCTAGGATCACTAAGTTTTTTTAATTGTTCTCATCTATTTCATTAAAATATACACTGCATCACTCCATGGATTACGCAAGCATCATCTTCTTGGCCTTGTGTGCTCGTAGGTTGCTATGATTGGCCTATTAATATTGTGTGAATAATAATACAACATATTATTCGTATCCGAAAACAGGGGCATCTGTTCCAGTTACGTTCCCTCTTGTATACGATTATTTTCTCATTAAATGTCACAATAATAAAAAAATGAATTTACGATTAAAAAATGCCAATTTTGGGGAGAATAGTGCGCTTCGAGGAATGAATCAGCATGCAGATTTTCGAAATCTCTACCAGAATAATCACCGTGCCATGCCAATATTACTATCGTCAAAAAGATATTTTTTGGTTCATACTCCAAACAATAAATTTTATGTCTCCAAAGGCACTGAAATAGTTTTCTGTCAGAATTATCGCGGTAAGTGCCACATTGCAAATTAATACAACGGGCAAAGGTATTTCTAAGAAGGCAAGTAGAAGCATTCAACTGCAACACAATAATAGCGTCTTCAGATCGGATATAGATAGCAAATCTTGTTTTTTTTATTGTTCAGAGAAAAACCTCAATGTCATCGACGATATCAGTGATTTCATTGTCACCGAGCTTTGTTTACCGCTCTGATTTGCTGTGAAAACGCGTTGTTGGGATCACATAACAAGGTTGTCGTTTGCATATTTGAGGCGGCTGTACTTCTAAACTAAAAAACCAGGATTCCGTATTTATCACATTCCGACATCGATGTTTAATTTCCCTTGTTCCTGACACCTTGGATTCGGCTCAAATATTATCAATGTCGTCGTGGATTCCGGAAAAAAATCGACAGGTTTTTGCCCCGTCGTTTTTCTTTGTCGTTCAGGTGCCGACCACGACTTCCTTAAATGTATAAACATAAAATAAGACGTACTTAGAAAACGCAAATCCACTGATTGCTTTGAAATTTTGACGAAATTCGATATCAAATGGCAAGCTCGAAAATGGTCGCATTGAACGCCATTACCCTGCCAGGTGATGCGCACTCTCTCTTGCGACCTTAAAAGACAACTATTCGCGTCTACCTCAAAACGATCGATTAGCCGAGACGTAATTGTCATAAAACAAAACCTAGGCATTGATGTTTGTTTTTTCTTTCTTTTAGCACACCATACAGCCCATTGGCACTTCTGTGTAAACCAACATATAGGTCAAATGTAACCACACCCAACTCTCGACGTTCAGGTAACGTGGCTGTGAGTGTTGTCTGATTATGTAGAAAGCTAAGTTAAAGTCCCACGACCGTGAACGGGTGGCCGATTTTGTGGAAAGTGAAAACCACGAAGGTAACCCTAACACAAAAACGGATGATTGTTGAAGTGCGCAAGTGAAACTTAAAACAATCGCATTTACGTTTGTATTGCTTATGTTTGTTTGCGTGTTTTTGATTGCCTATTTGGATAGAATTGCCTAGATTAGACACCACAACGCGTATCCGCGTACAGATAGTTCGTAAAACATATTTATTTTCTTCTCCTTTTTGTCTTTTTCGATAACCACTATCGGGATGGGCATCTTAAGGCCGAATGCCTCTCTTGCCGTGCCCTTGATGTCCCCTCTCAATGAAGATCACTCTGCAAAGACCGGAGCCTTTGATTCCCGCCAAAATGGCGGCCTATCGAATGTCGGTCGTTCCACTTCTCTCTCAATAATCAGGAATACCAAAACTGGTAAAACCGGGAATGCACCCATTTATGTTTTGGTGTTGCTATATAAAATATTTTCGTTCTCGTGAGCAACTGTAATTAAGAATGATTTTTCTACCGTGGAACTATAATGAAAATTGAAGATATGCTCGGGATTTAAAATCGTTTTCTATGATAAATCTTTCTACCCATATAAGTAGAGTCTACGAGGAATGTAGGTTTCATTTTTTTATAATCATTTGTCGAGTAAACCAAACATAGTTAAACTTACCATTTGAGAAACCTTTATTTTTTAATTCGTGCCAAGGACGACAAAACAGCGACAAGCCATTTTTTTCAACTGAACATTCCCAAAGCTCATTCAGGCCATTTCTTCCGCCGCATTTTTAACGAACATTAGCTTTCTTTTTCGAAGCAGGCGTTAAAATACCTCTTATGGGTAAACACAAAAAGCTCACCATTCGACATTCGCGAGTTTCAATTATGCCTAAATTGTTTCTGCTTAAATGGCTGTCACGTAGTCATAAGCGCCGCGTTCCTACACCGGACGTCGCTAATCAATCGATTTCCGCGAATGAATTACGACAATAACGCCCCACCTCCAAGAAAAACACTAGATTTTCAAACACAGTTTCTTACATTATCGGCTCATTGCGAGCTCCAGTCAGTCCAGGAAACAAACCATTTTCACCCATCTACAGGCATCATAATAAAAGCCTTTGCTTTCACTTTGCGAACACGAATGTTGGCGATGCTGTGCGCTTTATGTTCGGTGCGGGAGTTGGGGGTGGAGGGGTTGCGTGATTTTCAGTTTCCCTGAGGTAGCGTCCATCTTGGCGCTGCCAATAAAATGACCGTACTTTTCCGATGGCCCTATCCTTACCACGCGTGTTGGTAAACATCTGCCGCGGCAGCATCGATCGTTGGGCACTTCGGGACACCCATTGGCTGGGTCAAGTTCAAGGTGCCAACTGGGCACGCTGATTGGCTGGGCAATTCGTGCGGGATGCACTACAAAGTAAATCCATCCGACGGAGATTCCCCATCCCACAGTTGCCTGGTTTGTGTGCGCAAGCTTCCTTTCACTTCACACCGTCTCCATCCAACACTATGGTAGGTCGAATTACTACCCAAGACATTTTACTTTAACTATTATTTTAGGCTGATCTTTCCAAAGCCGAGATTGAAGGTAAGCTCAACCCTGCGCCGGTGTTTAAGCAAATTATAAATGATGATTTAACTGTGCTTAAATGACAAATTTAGATATCAAGGAGGTCTTCGACCTTTTCGATTTCTGGGATGGTCGTGATGGCATGATCGACGCCGTGAAGGTTCCAGATCTCCTCCGATGTGCTGGCATGAACCCAACCAACAAGGTCTCTATAAAACACGGAGCCACAAAGAAGGCCGGTAAGCCTCTAAAGTGCCGCTATCTCGGTTCAAATGCATCAATTGCTTGGCGCTTTAATATTGCCCTATTTTTCATCTCCGTAAATAGGCGAAAAACAGTACAAGTTCGACGAATTCTTGCCCGTCTTCCAGGGAATCATTAAGGAGAAGGAGGAGGGAACCTTCGCGGACTTCATGGAGGCCTTCAAGACCTTCGACAGAGAAGGACAGGGTTTCGTTAGTGCCGCAGAATTGCGACATGTGCTGGCCGGATACGGTAAGCTTGCCGCCAATTGGACGTTGCAGGAGAATTTCAGAGGAATTTAGATTCTTATGTGCGTTTTCTGCCGTTTAAGGTGAACGTCTTGAGGATAGTGAAATTGACGAAATCACCAGGCTCACACAGCTTCATGTTGATCTTGATGGAAACGTTAAATATGAAGGTTCGTGGCTACTTTTGTAGTTTGCGGAGTTTAGTTTTTGTCATTTTGGTAATTCACTACGTACCTTTGCTTCTTAACAATTTAGCCTAGCCATTAGATGCTGTCTATTTGCCGCTTTCAGATTTCATCACCGGTGTCTTACACCCTAAATAAGTAATTCTCAATATTATGTTCAACCGACAGGCGATAATTATTGACGAAAATATGTATCCTGCATCATTGTGCACTGTTTGACACAAACACCCATGCACACAACCAACATGACTATCTCAACATTCTGCACACCATAACAACAAAAATACATCAATTCCGCATGCAATTATTTTATTGATTAACACTCCACTTCCTAACCTTTTTTGTTTCTTTCACTAATTTCGTCGATTTTTCAGACTTCATCAAGGGGGTTCTTCAAGGTCAGCCAAACTAATTATTTACAATCGCCCCACCCCCACCCCCGTCCCCGGACCATAGAAAAACTCGCAACTATGCACCATATTCATATGTATAATTGTGTAAACTCCCCGCCTTTCTCCTTTCTTCTGACTTCGTTTGCTTCCTGTCGCTGACCCCGCTTTGACCTTCCGACACCTTCAGCCCCCACCAATAGGGCGTCCCCACACACACGCCCCCTCCCATACACCCCCCCAAATCCCCATCCACCATTCTTTACACCCCTTAGACATCAGCCTTCCGCGGAACACCTTTGCGTGCGTGATAGGGTCACTGGGAGTTTCTCAGATTTTACATGTGCAAACAAATAAAAGACCGACGACCTTTTACTGGTGCTTCTCTATCAATTTCATTCGATTTTGAAAATAAATTACGATGTCTAGAGTGAATGTTTGCTGTTATCAAACGTTTTTGGTTTTGATACCCACGAAATTAATCTGCCATGGGTTATTTAATCCTAAAATAATGAGAAACTGATCTCCGACAAAAGATGGATTTTTCACTAATCGCGCAATCGATCACCTTTGCAAGCCATTGTCCATGAGGGAGTGGATCAATCTCACACACACACATTAGCTAGCCAATCGTTCTGGCTTTATGTGACTCATTCCTTGGCAAGTCCCGCTCAGACTGTTGTTTGTGCAGTAAACAATATTATTTATTTCATACTTGGCGTCTTTGGGCCATCGTGGCATTCTTATTTTGGGACATTGCGCCAAAAAAAACCATAACGTACCAGAAATAACGATCCCCAACCACAATAATAATAATGTTGGTTTTATTAAGGTCCTTAACTGCATTAAAATGTATAACACAGAAAATGTACCCAGGAAATTTCGAATTTACATGTAACAGGAGAAATGCATTCGCAATCTATTCATACTTTATTGTTTCTTAATATTCTTTTCCACTCTCAAATATGTGACATTTTATTGGCACACAATTTTCTGACGACGAAGTTTAAGAATAAGTTACCTGTGTTCGAATCCTGGGTAAGGAGCCACCACGTGTTACACTGGTTCCCTGTTAAAATAAGTTTAAGAATAAGTTACTTGCGTTCGAATCCTGGGTAAGGGGCCACCACGTGTTACACTGGTTCCCTGTTAAAATATTTCCGAGAATCTTTATGTCGAACCCCCATGATGCCGCTTTACCCTCTAGTAGGAGATATTCGCACAGATTAGGATTGGATTTTTGGAAATATCTAGGATATTATAAAGCCTTCGAAGCAATAAAGTTTGGCAGACGCATTATGAGCCAAGAGAAGGCTCGATACAGTTTGATACTGTAATTCGTTTCAGACGAACGATTAAGCGTCAGTCGTACGGAACACGACAAACAAATTACCAAACGCGATAAACAGATTCCCAAAATAAATAAATCCACACACGAATGCGAAATTCTACATATACTCTCAATGTTCCTGTTGATATTTCAAGACTCTATCAACTGCCGTGTTGCCCTCATAGTCAGAATTTGTACCAAGTTCAAACTCAGTGACAATAATTAGAGATTGCGTTAGCTCGACAGGGCGTATAGTTACAATTT
This sequence comes from Proteocephalus fallax, assembly GCA_028672205.1. Lineage (NCBI taxonomy): Eukaryota > Metazoa > Platyhelminthes > Cestoda > Proteocephalidea > Proteocephalidae > Proteocephalus > Proteocephalus fallax. Next base: position 335,316 of record JAPUBX010004052.1, on the reverse strand, counting down.
TCTCTAATTCGCGATTCCAAAGCGCTTTAAAGAAGAGAAATTCAATTGTCTAATCAGAACCAAAGAATGCGGACTTTCTCCACCATGCCCAACTTGAAATAATAATAATAATAATGGTGTTCGTTTAATTAAGTTAACGAGGATCAACACGTTCAGCACTTACATTTGTAGCAAACAAAAATGCCACGTTTTACCTCTAGTTTCATAAATTCTAAGAAACAATTTTTTAATTTACCCGTCCCAGAAACCGATGTCATGAGACACTGGGCTAAATAAAATTTCTAAAAAGCGTTAGACAGCGTTTTACGCACCATTTGTAGAGAAATTTGTGAATGAGGTCAATTTAAAACCCCAAATGAATCCGCCACCCAGCAGCCTCAAAGTAACGGAATAATGACAGGCGCCGACGCTGCATCCGGCTTATTATTGGTGACCTGGGAGTCGAACCAGGATCACAGGACAATGGTGCGACGATGCTGGTCTCCACGCCATAGCACATAAAAATGACTGATCGCAACCAAGGCAACCATTGAATCGACGTATTTTTTTATTTTTCCTAAGTAGACCGTTATTACTCCTTGATTACACCAGGTTTACTTAAACATTAAAGAAATTACGTATTTCAATCATGCCAGTTTGGCTCCCTCTAGGTCTATGACAAAGTTGAGTTCTTACAGGTTTATTCCAAAAAAATATTTCGCATAAAATATTACTGCTGTTATAAGAAAGAGTTTAGAATGTTCTTCAATCATAAATCATTAATGGCCCCACGTAATTCTCCCTTTTATTAGATGGGCAAGGTGGGATCATTCATTAGAAGTCTTCGTCATTGCCAGTACCCTCTGAAGCAGCCATACTTATAACGCCTCAGATAACAATCAGAAGCATCAATAATAAAATATGCCGAAACAGTGGTTTGAAAAATAAACACAACAATAACAGCAAGAAAAAAATGTAAGAAACTACTCGAAGTAACTCTTCACATATTTCATTCCGGATGATACTGCTGGTTTCCACCACAGTTTCCAAGTCATAGGATTGCAAGTTCCCGGGTCTGAGTAAAAAATTTGGAATACCAGGGTGGCCTTGCCAGGAAGGAGAATAAAAACATTGAATATATAATTTGATAAATGTATGACGGCGGTCATCAAAAGCTCATATAGCTTTCGCGCGCCATACTTGAGCTCGTATAGCTTCGATTAATTTTATGCGCCACTGAGGTTAATATTCATGTTGCATCGACAAATTACCAAGGGGATGTCACCAGAATAGATAACGTGGATGATACGGAAATCAAATTATTCCAGAGACCATCTATAGCCGTTGACACAGTTCTAATGATCATATCGGGGTGGCAAGAAAAGTGAAACAAATTGAAAAGATTTAATACACCATTATAATTGCGTCTCGATCGGTGCCAATTAGCAAGAACCTATCAAATCGTCGCATTTCCTATTTGGAATTTCGAATTATATCGCCGGTATTTAACTGAAGCCTCAACTTTACAAATCTTCTACGTCTCTAGTTTGCAATTCGCATTTATTCCTTTGTTCGCCACTGATGCGACAAGAATTTTTGTAAAGGCAGCCGAAGCACAGAAGCAGCAGAAACCCAACTGTGTGTGTGTGTGTGTGTGTGTGCAAGAAGCCGCTTCGTCCAGCGCACACAACCTCGAGATGTCTGTGCATCGATCCGGGGTGGGGTGTGTCGCATAAACGTATTAAAGCACCCATCACGCACACATTCCCGGCAGCGCGTAAGCGCACGTGCGCACGAACGCATACGCACGCACGCAACACCCCAGGTGCGCGCATTTAAATCGATAGGTTCCCGTCCTCATGGTGATCGTGACCGGTATCTTCAAAACGCTAATCGCCGATCTCAGGATCACAAATTCGAAAGGGCTTTGACTTCCCTAAACGGTGTATTTAATGAATTTAAAATGTTGAAAAAGTGAAAAATAAAAAAGAAGACAAGAAACTTAACTCGCTTGAACATTAACGTTTATTTTTTTGTAAATTTTTGTTCTCGTGGTCAACAAATATCCATCGAACTACGTTACAAATTACAATGCAATGATTGTTTTAAATTCTATTGAAAATTTGAGGCAACAATCTTAGCAATAATAAGAGGTTTAAATTTTGCTACAACCTTTGTGTATTTTAGAGGGATAATTTGATGATTTTCAGACTTTTTGACCCACCCTAAATTTTTTTATAATCATTTTAGTTATCTAATGGATCTTATTCTACGCACGGATCCCAGCCCCGTTTTCTGTAGTTTTTAACATTTAATGCTTACATCTATGATCATCGCGGGATTTCCCAGCTCAAATAGCCAGCAATTGATTCTAAAGTTGGTAAAATAAGCTCAAACTAAGTGTCAAAAATATCAAGCAATATTCGTCACACGTAAATAAGGGGCATTTTAAAAACGCCTCTGGGTTTATCTACTGAAGTTCAATAGTAGATCAGATTTAATTGAACAGTCAAAAATCGACCATTGGTGTAGCTTGTGGTTTCAACAGTTCTTTCGAGGGTTGGACCCATCGCATAACCTTTCTTTCCATCGCTGGTATCAGCTGACCAGCGGCGTCGCGAAGTAGTTATTCCCGGCTGCTATCGCAAACCAGATGCCAGTAGGATAAGACGAAAGAGCTTCACGAAGTCCCAGGTGTTAGAAGCAGTCTCCATGTTCCCTGCAACCTCGGTCAAGCCTCGCCGACAGCGTGGCTTGTCGTCTGAAGTGTTGGAAGTTGGGACAGCCTTGCAGGCGGGCCTCTCTGCCCTTCGTAGATAGCCGAAGAGGGTTCTCGGTGATACAGTCTATCCTGTGATATAGTTCGGTCTCTAGATCGGCTTGTTGCACAGACCTCTCGTACAAAAATAGCTTCCCGAAGTAGTCGAGCTGGAAAATTGCCCCCAGTAGACGATCACGTTAAATGTAACAACATTCAGTGCATTCTTTTGTTTAATGTATATGTATGTCAAACACAACGTGTCCCTTACGCGAGATCCCACAAATCTTGAGCGCTACATTGAACCGTTGTCTGTTCCGGAATGACCACGTGGTTTCAGGAGTCAGTTCATATCCCAAGAAGGTTTTTTTTCGATGACATAATTAACCATTTTAAAAATAATTCCATTTTCCGGTGAGTTATCGGTGGCTTCAATACAGGAAACCACCATTTTAATAATTACACGTATGCTGGGTGACTCCTAAAACCCCATCTATTTGAGATCATTTCAATGTGGGTCACCTCGACCGAGTCCAGAATATGCAATTTAAGTCGCAAAAGAACAGCAGCATATCCATACTGGAAATTCGCAGTTGTCCCCATTTTTTGTCGTCCCAGAACAAGTTTTTTAAAAGAAGTATTCCACCTTGCCAACGTTGTAAGTGTTTTGTCCCTGCGACCTAAATAAAGCGATGATAATAATTATTATTGTTGAAACAGCGAATAAAGTGAGATTTTTCTTAAAAAATGCATAAATATTAATTAATTTCAATCATCAGACTAGAAAAACTTCCCTTCCAATCCGAAATTTTACGAGGGATAAAGAATTTATTGAGTGCTGTCGAACCAAAACGAGATTGACCAGTTAAATGCAAGCCTTCTATTGAGTGTCAGTCGAATAATCGACATTCGAGTTAATTATTGTAAAAGACAACACAAGCACTGGGGAGCATAATTCGATTCGCGAAAGTTTCGGGGTAATTGGTTCATCATCTAATCCAATTTAAGCAATGGATTCGACCGAGGTGTTTGTGCAAAATTCCATTTATTTTAGAGGAGAGAAATGACAGAGATACGTAAATTGGTTTTGGTTAACAACGTGAACAATGTATGCTTCATTGGATTTACTGTTACATAATTACAAATAAAATAATCTAGGCGGCTTATATGCATTCAAGTTTTACGTAAGAAATCATTGCTTTGGCTAATAGATAAAAAACATTTTGGCATCTGCGCATTAATTTCCGAAAATGAGTTTTTTTTATTGGAAGACAGAATAACCGAAAGTGATAAATTTAGTAAGGAAATGCATTTGCTGGTCAAATTAAAATGAATTCCGACAAGATAAACTAGTGAAACATATAGCCCTTAATTGTCCACTTAGCCACACGGTTAATTAACAAATTTCTCTTTGCATTGCATTCCAATTTTTCCATGATTTACTGACATTAAGTGCAGTACATCCGTTTATTTAAAGAATTCAGGAATCGGCAATTAAATTAGAAATATGTACGTGAAATCAGACAGCGGCTCTTTTTAATTGAAATTATTTTCTGTAGATTTGTAATGAACGAAATCTTAATCATTCATGAATGAGTTAAACCCTGACTGAAGTCAAAAGTTTAGCATCTTTAAACAAATACCGCCTTACCTAATCTAAACACAATTTTTTTGAAAATCTGCAATCGAGACGGGAACTAAAATTAACCTTGCTTAAACTTTGTGACATTTTTCGGAGCTGACTCCATGTGATCTTAAAGATCATAACATCTTGTAGCCTTTTAATGGCGATTAATATTGAAAATTGCAGTTTATGTTTTTACAGTTATATTAATCGGCTCCAGACCAAGTTTCTTGCCAAGTGCGGTAGGTCGACTGTCGATTCTCTTAATTTTCATTACGAAGATGTCTTACAGAAACACGGAGATAATAACTGTCAGTGGACCAGAATTCCATTATGGCCCGATTCCTTACTGCCCGGACTTGACCCTGGACACTGTAGCAAAATATTTTTAAAAACTTCCTAACTTTTTTTCTTTCCAAATCGTGTGACTCAATATTGAACTAAGGTTAAATAATTTAATCCTTTTCGAAGAGACGAATGATTGCCCATGCTTGAAGAATACAGCTCACCCCCAAAACCTCCTTCAAATGTGTCAGGCAAGAGAATTGATAGTGCTTGATATAAAATACAAATAACAAAATTTCAATTTTGACGAATGCTTCTTTAAATCGCAAGGGTCAACAAACGTGTTTACCAAAGTGAATTCATAGGGTTTCATTTGCCTGTCTGGCAATGTAACCTGTTATTCGATATTTATTAAACGTTCTCCTTCAAGTTTGAGAAAACCAGAGAATGTTATTCCCATAAAATGTTAGGCTTCCACCTTTCATTACTTTATAAACGATGGAATGCACGAGAATCATTCCAATTTCGCATTCGTTTTTGTATTTTAAATTTAGTTCGCCACAAAAAAAGGTTTTGTAGTCATGGCCTCAATGAGACTTGTACATCTCACAAAAACCGCAAATATGACGTCTATGCTGGGAGTAAGGAGATGAATTCGAGGGTGGGGGGTAAACCCAAAGCCTTTTACCTGGGATTACGTGACTTGGTTGATTATGGACGGATTTGGATAGCTATCCTGATAGCTTAATGTCTGATTAGATATGAGGTATCATCAAGAGTGCAATTTTGAGTCGCACCCAATGGCCCAATTCGCGAAGAAGCATTATGATTAACTTGCAATTTGAGTTTATTTGATTGTTGCAACGGCGGAATTAATAGGAAACATTTTATTGTCGCAATTTTTCGTGCCCGCACGACACTACCGTTTAAAAACTGCAAAGCCCGTCCCCGGTGTGTTCGCTCACGTTTATAGTGACGATAATTTATATTTAATTATTAAAAAATCTTTCCTTATCCGTCATGCATGTTCAGTTTGGCATCGCCACTCGAGGGTTTGTCGAAGGAGAAGATGAACAACGTGAATCAAATGAGACCAATAAGCCCGTCAAGGGTTATATTGGCTTTTATGTCATATTTACTGCGTTATTTCATTTATTTGCCATTCCCCACAGCTTCCATTCGCCAAGCTTGCGACAATCACAACATCGCAGAGTATTTACAACACAAAAATTGCACACTTTTTCACCTACTAGAATATCAGTCGAACACGGAGAACATTTCTATGACAGTCTAGGGAACAGCGTCTCCAGGGCCACCAGAAAAGAAGAGATTCAAACGGCCCTTGCATTATTTAACACTTAAACAACCACCAAGGCGTCACACTTCGGATTTCGGACAGATAGTGTGTGGCCTGATCTGACTTTAATAATAACAATGGTAAGAGCTTGATTTCGGTCACGAGGGCCGAACCATATTATAAAAGAAACCTGGCTTTTTGTACCTCGAGGCAAATAAGGAATGACCGAATTGCGATATGCCGCTGTTCTTGCGAGGATTGAACAATATTATCTTCCCATTTTTCGAAGAGATTAACGTTTAGACAAACGTGAATGAAAGGGTTGGGAGAAGTCTTCTAACATATGAGCAACGATGAGGGACACTCGCGAACAGAGTGAGGTAGATTACCACAACACAATCGACCCACGGCAAGCACTCCTTAATCAAAAATGCTCTCACCACCAGCTTCAACTAATCAAACTCATTTAAATCGTAGAAGACAGAAATAAAAATAACCCCTTCCGAATTCTAGTCTTCTCTGGCATCGGTTTCCGTGAAATGCTGGCGGTTTATTTGATTTAAAACGACTTTATTTTGGATGCTGTTTGCTACAACATCACGCAGTCGTTCATATAATATCAAGTCAGACAGGCAATCCCAAGGACAACGAAGTATGTTTAGAGGTGTGTTTATCCGTTTAATTCCGACGATTTATCTCGAAGCATGGTTCGACAAGTGAGTGCGCAGTGTTTTAAACATGTTATAAATTTCAAACTAAATTACCGATGGAAATAAACGCAGTATTTTATTCGACATAGCCCGCGATCCCGTCACACAAACATTTTTAAAGTGTTAAAGACAGACCTCGCTCCTGCCCTCTAAGCGCCGATGAAAGGAGACATTTTACGATCTTCCGCGGCGCCAGTTTCGATGGCCGTAGACGAGTCTAAACACGAAAAAACAAAGTTGGGAATCACCTAATTGCCGTTCTAGTATGATATGGTTATAATCAAACTCCACTTGCAACACTCCATCTGCAACAGTCATAAGCCAATTTATCTGGGGTAAAATTATTGTTTTTTCTTTAAAACCGTTTAAAGATGTCGGTTCAAAGATCCAGGAAACTGAATACTGGGGAGAGAAATTAAATAAACAAAAAACAGATTCGTGTAACGGCATGAAGGCGTTTACGCACAACACATTCAACGGTTTATTGTTAGATCATATGCGCTAGTCTTGCGTAGTCTTTTTATTTCTCTAATGCATGTTTAAAACGCATTCTTTTATCTGTCTTCGAAATAAGCATTTAAAATTCTTATTCTTGCTTGCCAATGTTTAAGGCATTCAAGATTGCAGCACAGAAAACCGACGACTTCAGCTGTGCATTACTCCTACCCCCACTTGAAGAAATAGTAAAAGTTTAGGAAAGGAGCAAGTCAGATCACCAAGAGACTCAAATGTGGGAATATTTAACTTGGTTTCCGAGAAATCGTCGTCGTGACACGCGGCAAACTTAATTAGTTTAATTTTGACGTCTTATATCACACAGCAGTTTAAGGACAAAGTATGCTAATTAAATTCGGTCGTATCGTTTTAGGTCACATCGAATGTCATAAAAATTCATCCTAAATTGATCACTAGCGAAAATAAAATTATTTTCGCTTGCTACACCGAATTTTAAACCATCCGGGTAACTAAAGAATGCTACCAAGGGCTCTTCTGATGACAAAGGAATTTATTTCGTCCAGAGTAGAAATCAGTGTTTTTTTAGGGCGCCTACCTCATGCTAGAGAAGAAGCCTGCTTTATGGATGGAATTTTAATGAAGATTCTCGGGAATATTTTGCACCACCTAGTCTCCAAGTCACTGAATAATTGGTGGTTTTATAAGCCATAACAGAAATACTGTTTCGGCATCATGGCTCTTTGACTCTCTAGATCTTATCACTTATCGCTGCTCGCATATTAACTGATCCCATCTTTTCAAGTTTATCCAAGTGTAAATCGCTTGGACCAATGTGTAGGCAATACCGTTCAATACCTACAAGAACGGCGGCATATCGCTATTTGGTAATTCCTTGTTCGTCTCGATTTTGAGTTTCACCGGAGCAGGTGAAGCAGGAACTAGAAGACAATTTTCGCATCTAGTAATTTTTTTATACTGTATTTTTTTACGCTTTAAGTTTTAGTCCTCGAGAACCCGATAAAGCCTACGTCATGCCTACAATTATTATTATTATTAAGAAACAGTTTAGAATTTTTATGACCTAATTATCACCACTCTCACTTTCTATTGGGCACACAAGCTGGGATTGCTCAAGTGGTGTCTTGGGTATTAACCCTGACGACTCAGATAACAATCGTATGGATCAACGTTATGGTATCCTAAAACAGTGTTTTGAAAATTAACAGCAACTACAACAGCAAATACTTGAATGAAATCTTCGCACATTCAACGGCTAAATTTCCATGTATCCCGCAAGCAAAATAAATTAATAAAATCCATACAACGGAGTTACAATATAATGCTCAAACCCTGCTACCCTTAGCGGCTAATCCTTGCCCTTATTTTCCATTTTTTTTATATTTTGCCCATGATCTCGAGTTTTCGAGGGAACACTCATCGTTTCCAGTATTCATGAAATGTGCTATGCGTATTTGCAGATTTTGAATGGCATTCATATTATTTGCTTACGTTTCATGAACTACCGTCATCTTAACCCATGTCAATTCCTCCCTATAAATGAAAGTAACCTATCCGGCTTCAGAGAAGACTCACAAAGACAGACGTACAAATTTCACCTAGATCCCTCTCCATAGAGTTATGACTCTGGTCGATGTTTTTTGTGACGTAAGAAACACATGTTTTCACATTAATTGCCGAGCAATCAATTTATATTTGGACAAAACACGCATGGTTTTGACGCCCATATGGACAAAGTATAGCTGTTTTGTTGAGATTTATTTATTGCAATGAAATACACATTACAATATATATATTACATTGTACGTTTTGTTCTTAAATTTTCGTAATTTTCAGTAAATTTAATTATGAAACTCGATCGTTTGAGCAGAGAGAAATTAGTCGCCAACCCTTTAACGACCAAACTAAACCTACAACTTCGAGGTTCTGTGTTTCCACTGATCCAACTTAATAATAAAATAATTATGGTCACAAGGGCTGAAACTTTCTGTGTTATGGACTGGGCTTTTAAATTGCTGCTATAAGGCGTTTGGCAAACGTTATGTACGTCGAGGGCATAATTTGCCATCCTTGCAAATTTACCTCGTTATTTCGTTTAATCTTGTTAACGTATTCTTCATTTTCTATGTATAATCGCCATTGCAAGTATCTTTTTTTTCGTTAATTTAAATTCTGATGTCAAAAGACCGTTTACCCAGTATCGCTTATTGAAGGGACTTAAAGTGGGCTTTTGGATAATTGGATACGATCAATTAACGACGTTAAATTATCGCCAAATCTCTCAGTGCTCAACATTTTATGATTAAGGCCTAATTATCAATAATTTTGATTAAACGAAACAATTGTCAAAGTCACAAGATATTGCATCGCTGTCAAAATATCATAATCGAACATTTCCAACTTATTACTGTTAACATATATCACGAACGGACATTATACGTAGTTAGCATGATGTAGGTGTCTTTCAATTAGTTTTATAGAGTTATTTAAATGTTATTTTAAACGTATTCTGGATGTTTGAGACCGAGAGCCAATAGTATTTTTTCCCAATTCCCTCGGAGCCTTCAACTCACCGGAAATTATGAAAAGATGCCAAACCCAGTAGAATATTGTCGACCAAATGAAGCATTTACAAATGTTTATCTTAGATTCCAAAGCAACTACATTCAGCATCCAATTTATTTAAAGTTCATTTCAATAATGGACACTTGGGTCTTCTGAGCCACCATCGCGCAATTGCGTCACAACAGATGCTAAAAGCATTGTCATTGGATACTAGGGAAGCATTGATAAGTGCTGCCAATAACGGTATTTAAGAGTTCAATGATTTAAATTACCCCCGCTCCAAATTAGATTAAACCAATTACTGCGCCCAACGCTGCTGTCCCAATGCGACTCAACTATTGGTTACGAGGTGTGGGTATAAATATGGCCCAGGGATCATCTTCATGCTCAGATTACGATAGACCTGTCTGAAAATGCGTTCGACATCACACCGTTTTCTTGCAAGTGAGTTCAAATAAGTTTTAATTCATCTACTTTTAGTCGCCATGGTTTTGATGGCTGTTCTCATCAGCCTCTCCGCGTCGGTACCGCGTCATGTTTTCTCTGAAGCAGAACTTACCAAATTAGCGAAACTGCGGTAATTATCTTCTTTTAAAAATAGCTGAACATTGATTGTGTATGAAAAATAATAATTTCTTTGCGTTTTTCCAACCGTTTGCATCGACATGTCCCTTTGGAATAAATTAGCATGATGAAACAGTTAATTCAGATTTCATCCAAAGGCGAGGTTTTCATCACGCAAGTGTTCACACCCATCTGTATTTGAGGAAGCGATATTTTTCAACCACCACGCACACCAGCACCTTTTCCTATGCAATTCCAGCACACAGGAGAAGCCGTTAATAAAAGTTAAACAAATTTACAGATTGTGATTCGCATAATTTCCGTTTTTATTGCTTCTAGAGCCCTTTTTGGGAGACTCGATGAGGAGGGTTTGGAAATACCTGAAGAATTAGCCGAACTCGATCGTCTTAAGAAGCGCTGGTTCCCAGTTAAGCAATACCGCGGTGGTCTCGTCGCTGTCTAGAGGGGAAGACGAACACGAATTCGCCCGTTAAACTGTTATTTCTCTGAAAAGCAATGCAAAATTAATATATTGTTGGTGACTAGCACATCAGATGCTGCTTCCGTTTAGTTTCCTTAGGAGGCGACACGTTTTTGCAATAATCTTGCCATGAAATGCCACAAGGTATTAACTGTTAAAACCTTGTGACAACCGGATGAGTATGATTATTACAAATTGCAATTGCGAATGCTCGATGGAGAATGCTGAATGCAAACGGATTCTGAAAGTAGTAGTCAAATTGATACATTAGGCCCTGGGCAATTGCTTCTTGTCGCCAAAAACGTATACACAAAAGGGACCTTAGAATAGCACTGCCAGGACGGGTATTGTCACTTAATTGGATCCAACTGAACTTGAAGGTGTTAAATACCCGAAACGTAAGCTAAAAGGAAGGGAAATACGAATTAAAGAATGCTCAACCCTCCTTAGGGTAATTCTTAGTATTTTTAGTATCAGTAGCGTAGTGTAAACGACAATGAGGCGAACTTTGTCCAAAACAATAACCAGTGTCTCCGAAATCCGATTTCACGCTTCTTTAGCACGTGGCCAGAGGATGAACGGCTGCTGATTTTAGCTGCAAACCCACGGCGACCTGAACCATCGTAGGATCAGATTTCGATCTTATTTCTGCTTCCCGCCACAAGCACCCATCCACTTGTTCAGTTTTCCACCGCTTGCATCGCAAAGGTGAGCTTAGTGGCGGCAAGAAATCGTTTTTTGCAATAAGGTTGATTGCAACACAAGAATGTGCGAGAAGCACGAAAGCCCGTGTTGTCAAGGTCATTAAAAATTGGCGCGCGTTATGATAGGACCTTCCAATGGCCACTATTACGTGTTAGCCCAACTTTATATACTTCGAGGGTTTAATTTGAAAAATGAAAAGAATACAGCAGTAGCAATCAAGGGATTAATAGTTTGCAAATGCAAGTCTCTCGTGCTATTTGTAATCCCAAGTTCCTGTTAAATATTTTTTGTACCTTTTAATCATCAAATCTTTGGTACAAGTGAACTTAATAAAGGAATACTATTATTATTATTATTGTACCCTGATTAGACTGGAGACGCGAAGCATCCTATTTTATCTAAAGTCAAATTAAAAGAGATAAATACACTGATTTATTATGCGCTCAGAAACAGTCGTTGCCTGTAGTATTAACAATATGTGAACCAATTAGGAGACAGCATGGGAGGGAGCAGATCTAATTGTGAGAACCAGGAAGACAACGGACATGCACTGATCGTAGCGGATTGGTGAAGCCGAATAACCAAATGAATGAAATTTTCTCATTTTGTGCATTGCAAGGCCATGAGAAATTCTTTGGTCGAGAAATCAACAGAACCCTTTTCGTATCATGGCGAAAAACAAGCCTGAAAAAATCGGCACTTATCGGACTGGAGCGTGAAATAATTTAACCGATTTCCATGTTGAGCAGTATCGATTCGGATCACAACATCCAGGTTTAAAACCGTACACTGGAGAGTAGCGCCTCGGTGTTGCCTTGACAGATTTGCCTGTTGGGTTCCAGGGAAAAGCATACGTGTTGACTTTTAATCTGTTCCAGTTTGGTGCCAGGGAAAAGCATACGTGTTGCCTTGATAGATTTTCTTGTCGGGTTCCAGGGAAAAGCATACGTGTTGCCTTGACATAAGTTCTAGTCGGATTTCAGGGAAAAACCTCCACGTTGCCTTGACATATGTTCCAATTGGGTTCAAGTGAAAAGCATATGTGTTGCCTTGACAGATTTTCTTGTCGGGTTCCAGGGAAAAGCATGAGTGTTGCCTTGACAGATTTTCCTGTTTGGTTCCAGGGAAAAGCATACGTGTTGCCTTGACATAAGTTCCAGTCGGATTTCAGGGAAAAACCTCCACTTTGACTTGACATATGTTCCAGTTGGGTTCCAGGGAAAAGCATACGTGTTGCCTTGACATAAGTTCCAGTCGGATTTCAGGGAAAAACCTCCACGTTGCCTTGACATATGTTCCAGTTGGGTTCCCAGGGAAAAACCTCCACGTTGCCTTGACATATGTTCCAGTTGGGTTCCAGGGAAAAGCATACGTGTTGCCTTGACATAAGTTCCAGTCGGATTTCAGGGAAAAACCTTCACGTTGCCTTGACATCTGTCCCAGTTGGGTTCCAGGGAAAAGCATACGTGTTGCCTTGACATAAGTTCCAGTCGGATTTCAGGGAAAAACCTCCACGTTGCCTTGACATATGTTCCAGTTGGGTTCCCAGGGAAAAACCTCCACGTTGCCTTGACATATGTTCCAGTCGGGTTCCAGGGACATTTAACTGAGCCTGACTTCAGATGGACTTAATTTGAAGGTCAGTACAGTTGTCCGACCTTATAAAACACATGAAGGTTAAATTGAACCCAGAAACGTCATCTGTTCAGTTTGCAAGTTATGAGTGCGCTAACACCACTGCCAGTGGTTTCGGTCTGAGAAATTCTTTCTATGAAGGGGTGGCAAGGAGACCTTTTTAACCTTTACACGAGTGTGGTGGTTTCCAACGAAGTGCCCGGCTGTAAGCGGGAATCGATGTTGATGTCCACAAATTTCCGCCGGCTACACGAATTACTTGAAACGCGTGCTGATGAGCAATATGGCTTCGGAGCATGCGAAAGCGCGGGCGAACTGCCCATTTCACTATTAATACATGGTAAGCCATCTATTAAGGTCACTAAGGTCAGATATTGCAGCTTATAAAACGGTGTTTTAGTTCCTGCTTCACATGAAACTAAAATAATCGTAAAATAAGGAATCATCGAATTACCATGTGCCGTCGTTCTTGTAGTTATTGAACGGTATTGCCTTTGATTTAGTTGAAGAGATTTCTATTTGGACATGCTAGGATAGAGGGGATGGGAGGGGTCATGAAATGATGATGAATGTACGGCTTGTTTAATTGCGTAGAATGATGGTCACTTGGATTAAGAGCATAGGTAAGCCACTAAAGAATAAGAGTATTTGAAAAGTTTTCACTGAGGGTAAAAAATCAAAACATTTAGGCAAGGGAAAATTAGGGGAACAGTATATAATAATGGAAATTATACAGACGTTTTCTTGTAAATGCAAAAAGTAGCGATTGCTTGACTTCTATTTTCCTAAAAAATAAGCCGAAATTTTTGCACGCGTCGAAGCGATCGGTATACATGAACCCGAATTTACTCAGCTGTGGATATAACGTCTTATCAATTCTGCCCACTGTCTGGTATACATATATATATAGCTTGTCATGACTCAGATTCCTGTCGTGGTCTTCAATTTATTCGCCTCGGACTGGTTTTATCGTTGAACCTCAAACAAATCCACATACAGTTCAGCACTGTTCAAAGAAACAATGTGGGAATGTGAGGAATGACACCATGACCTAAGATGAAGGTCCAGAATTAATAATATTTTTTGTTATTCAGAAAAATAGTTAGAGCCTTTCAATGGCCGCCATTACGCGTTTGCAAAACTTATTATTCGAGGGTTTCAATTTGTATTTCTTGCAAATTTATTCATTTTAACTTATTCTACACCTGCTATGTACAATCACCACTTCTGGTATCATTTTTTTGTAATAATGATATGTCTAGTCCTCGTGACATTAATAAAGCGAATACTATTATTCTCGCGGCGAAACTGCTGTGATTCGCAGTTCGACGATGACAAAGTATAATCAAGATTGTTTTCTTGATTTAATAATACAAAGGCACAACGTAAAGTCGGCGATCGTGCGTTCGTGGGCGGATCTCGGTAAGTGTCAGTTAAAACAAAAAGGGGAGTTTAAAGTCACTACATGGCTCCCCCCTAAGACTCTTCGTCGCCAGGGGAAGAGATACAAAAAGGATGGCTGGTGGGGACGCAGGTTAACCGACGGTAAATTAACGGGAAACGTTTTTTAGATGCGGGGGTTTGCAGCTGACGCGACCGCTTCGTCTACGGGAGGTCGTCAGTGCGTCAGTCGGCGCCGGACTGATTCGAGTAGGGGCATGAGAAGATGACACAATAGAATTTCCTGGAGAAATCGCGTCGTTCGGTCGGCCAGTCAGTTCGGGCGGATCGCGAATTTGAACAGTATTGAAGAAGGGTTCCTCGACGAAAGCACTCTTGAGTCGATCAATTGAAACCGTTTTATGGCGTCCATTTATGGAATTGTTAAACGTTTTATCCGAACGAGAAAGTACGGGAACAGGACCATCATATGGTGGTTCAAGAGGACGACGGACTCGATCTCAACGGAGAAAAACGTGGGTGCTCTTTTGCAGTTGTGGGTCGACCTGGAAACCTGACGTCTGTGGTCTGACTTCTTCAGGCCGAACGTTTCAAGCAAAACTGCGTAGCCTCTGAAGAACATCGGAGACAAGCAGAGACGGCTCAGCTGTTCTTGGATTAACAAACTCACCCGGTAAGCGGAGAGTTGCACCGTAAACCAATTCCGCCGGGCTGGAGTCGACGTCGGCTTTAAAATTCGCACGAATGCCAAGCAGGACGAGAGGCAAATTGTCTACCCAATGTTCTCGGTCATCCCGAGCCATGAGGGCGGACTTCAGTATTCGATGGAGGCGCTCAACCATCCGATTGGCCGCGGGATGGTAAGAAGTCGTGCGGATTCGCTCGCATCCAAGAAATTGGAAAAGCGTTGATTCGAATTGTGCTCCTCGGTCGGTTGTCAAACGACGCGGAGATCCGAAGCGCGCCACCCAGTTATGCATGAAAGCGAGAACGACCGTTTCTGCGCTGATGTCCGCTAGCGGTATGACTTCGCACCAGCGGGTGAAGCGATCTACGCAAGTCAGCAAGTAGCGGAAACCCCTGGACGAAGGCAACGGGCCGACTAAATCCACATGAACGTGGCTAAACCGCGCGTCGGGAGCGTCGAACGTGCCGATCGGTGCCTTGGTGTGACGATTGACTTTAACTTGCTGACACCGAATGCATGCACGTGTCCACAGACGGACATCCTTTTGCAATCCCTTCCACGAAAACATTTCAGTTACTAGTCGGGTGGTTGCGCGAATACCAGGGTGCGAGAGACCATGAACCATTTCGAAAACTTGGCGCCGCATGCACTGCGCTTTGGTGTTGTCGCAGAGCAGAGAACGCTGAGACCGTGGGAGAGTTAGGTTTTTAAGGCCTGTGTCGTCGGGCCCAATTCGAATAGCCTCGTGTTGCTGGGCGTCGGACATCTCCTCGTAGTCGATACCGTTAGCGAGCCGCAGACTGTTCAAGTCGATGCGCGAAAGGGTTTCGACAACCTCATTATCTGCGCCGCGGATATGAAGAAATTCCAGGTCGAACTGGGAGAGGAAATCGAATTGTCGAATCTCGCGTTCGTTCTAGCGAGACGAGATGGAGGCCATGGCATGAATCAACAGCTTGTGGTCCGTGAAAATTAGAAATGCGGCCACCTTCCGCAAAATGGCGAAAATGCTTTACGCTTAGGTAAGCCGCCAATAATTCACGACCGAAGGTGCTGTATCGGCGTTCCGTTGGTGATAAAAACTTCGAAAAAAACGCTAGTGGTTGTCGCCGATGCTCTTTTCCTTGGTTTAGTACAGCGCCGACAGCAGTGTTCGAAGCATCTACCATCAAAGATAGTTGGGCATCAGTGTGCGGATGAACCAATAAGGTCGCGGCAGCGAGACTAGCCTTCAACCTCTGGAAGGCTGCACTCTGTTCTAGTGACATTTTAACATGACCGTTTCCGCTGGAGCTCAGAGTCGTTAACAGCGAGGCCATCTCAGCCAAATCGGCGATGAAACGTCGGTAAATATTCAGTATCCCGAGGAATTGTTGAAGCTGACGCTTTGTGCTGGGCTCCGGGTAGTCAGCAACCGCTGTTACACTCGCGTCCAGTGGTCGAACCCCAAGATTATTTACCAAATGACTCAAAAAACTTGCGTCGGTTCGGCCAAAATAGCATTTCTCTGGGTTCACCACAACTTCCAAAAGTCGCAGGTGCTCTTCTTCGTCTTTGCTGGTTATTAGAATTTCATCGATATCAGCACAACAGATGTCGAAACCGCCAAAAATTGAGTCGATGAAGCGTTGAAAGGTTTGGGAAGCGTTTCTGAGCCCAAACGGCATCTGTAAAAATTCAAATGATCGAAAAGGATTGGTGATTGCCGTTTTCGGGATGTCCTCAGGGGCGATCGGTATCTGGTGATACGCCCGGGACAGATCTATTGTGGAGAATATCTTTTTCCCATGTAGGAACGAGACACAGTCGCGAATGTGTGGCAGAGGATAGCGGTCAGGAATTGTGACTGCGTTCAGGGCTCGATAGTCGCCACAAAGACGCCAATCCCCGGGTGTGGTCTTCTTAACTATGTGGAGCGGGTATGACCACTTGCTGTCGGACGGGTGAGCGATTCCAAGCTCCGTCATTCGTTCGAATTTTTTTGTGCTATGTGTCTCTTAACTGGGTCGAGACGGTGATAACACTGAAATGTGGCGGGTCCGGTGGTCTTTATATGGTGGACTGTGTCGTGTTCGGTTCAAGTTTTGGCGATCGGGAAATTGATTGAGAAGGGCCTTGTAGAGAGAGGGGATAGGAATGTGGGTGAGGTGGCGGATCGAGGTCGTTGCAGTGTATCTAGAGACTACCGTTGATTCGTCAACGAGTTTCTTTCGTTGGACGCTGACAGATAGGTCCAACGTGAAAAGGAAGTTCGCACCTAAGATCGCATGAGGGACATCAGCCACGATGAATGTGAAAGGGAAGATGCGCCCCAGCCCGAGGTCCAGACGAAGCGCACGCTGGCCGTAAGTTTTGATGTTACTTCGATTGGCAGCCTGGAGGAGGAAATTGGTGTCAAGGTGTAAACGGTCAGACATAGAGGGGGGAATTACGCTCACGTGAGCACCGGAGTTCACCATGATACGGCGACCGCGTTTGACGTCCTTCACAAAGAAAATGCGGCCATGCCTCTATGTCGCTTTTCTGCGGAGGTGGGATTTTAATAGAGACGGCATATACGTCGGGAGATTACTCAGTAGTGGCGCTCATCAGAAGAAAATCCGAAACAAATATGCTCGCCAATGTTGTGATTCGCAGTTTGACGATGACAAAGTATAATCAAGATTGTTTTCTTGATTTAATAATACGAAGGCACAACGTTAAGTCTGCGATCGTGCGTTCGTGGACGGATCTCGGTTTTTGTCAGTTAAAACAAAAAGGGGCGTTTAAGGTTACTACGAGTCCTCTTTTGTGGCATTGGGGACCGTCCTGGGGCCTTTATTTATGCACTTTAAAATCATAGAATGCGTGGTGGTGTCCGTTATCCAATGGGATGCGAGCATAATTGATGTCATGCTTAGAACCTAAATATACACACCCCTTAAGGTCACTAGAACAATAACAATACGAAAACTTCCGGACATAAATTTATCGGTTATCTTTCGCTACTTCCGCATTTATTTTAATAAAAATGCGCATTTTTCTGCTAGGCGCAAGAGGATCGAAATAAATTCGGAATTTTTTTGATATATATATACTAAAGTGATGTTACATAAATGTAACTTAAGAATAAAACACATGCATAGGTTTAGAATTTCAAGCTCTCCCAACCCTCCGCAACCGACTACCGCAGCCGCTCAACCTCCTCCACACATCCTACAGCGACATCTTCCCTTCTCCCACACTATGGACCAGTTGGGTAGTTACCCGTTATAATGACCCGTCCCATTTTCGCCCAAAGCTCCTATTGTGTTCCAACTTCTTCGTCTTTCGCTTTCCTTATTATATCCTCTTTCGTAAGTGCACTTACACGATGCGTGTACCTTCTACCAGCGACTGTTTCTCAATATTAACATCAACCTACAGACATGCCACTGGTGTGCTGGCTGTGGTTGTAATAATCAGATGCCTTCAAATGCCGTTTCAGAGCCGGAAATTATCTGTCCAGCTCGCCCCTCCGTGGATCCACGATTAAAAGAGCCCCACGCCATCGTAAAAAATGGCATCAAACCAAGGAATTCCCGTTACTTAGCCTTTAGTGTGAGAATACTTTCGATTTTAAATACTGCCACTAAGGAATTGCCATTTTATACCCAAGACAGATACTAAATTCTTACAAAATGAAAAAAACAAGATTGACAAATATCATTTTTTCCTTGGTGCGTTTTCCATGTTGGAGATTACTCGCTGTGTCATTCGTGTGTCACGTGGTAGAAGGTGTGGAACAAATTGGTTGCCACATAAAATCATCTATCGTATACCTGTTGAACGGAGAATGTTCTAGGTTGGTGAATGTTGCCACAAAGATTCTCGGGAATATTTTTACGGGTGGTTACCTGGATGTCGAACTCATGTCTCTCAACAACAGTGCGGAATTCTGACCTATTTACTATGGTCACTTCATCTGGCGTATATCCGTCCCTCTTTTTTGTGTCCCAAGACACGCCCGTCTAAATTAATGCCCACCCCACAAGCAAATAATCTGTCTGTAAAAACTTGGTTACATATTGACCATCCGCTTTTACTGAACTGCTCTCGTGATCCTACTGTCATTAGGTGTTTAGATTATATATTGCCGGACTTTCCTGAAACGAAAATCTGGCAACCATTTGCAATTTTTTTGAGATACGGGCATTGCTGAGCTGTGATTGCTGCGTGGAAATTTTCTTTTCGGAATCGAAATATGTAGAATAAACCTAATGCGCCTTCAATGCACGTCGCAGATCTATTATATATATCTTGCCTGCTAAATACTTAAGTTGATGTGTCTTAAGTTTCCGATTTAGCGGAATGAATTAGTTATGCTTCTGAAACGCGTCGATAAGAACTGGTACCTGGCATGTTCTGCTCGAAACGTGAATGGATACGTCCCTCGCAATTGCCTGAACATCCAGATTGATGTCGCAATTTTAAACCCGCCAGTGAGTAGATGTGATAATTTGTATGCCTTGCGTGGTCGTCTCGTGACACCGGCGTCAACTGATGTGCGTGTATATTCATTCGATTGTCTCGAATCAGTTCCTTCAATATTTAATTAACTAATCCTAAAGACGACGACGACGAACCACCACACGCCGATGAAGATCTCGGTGCGGAGGTAAGATTCATGAGATCGGTTGCTTGATTTCGGATACGAAAAACACTAACGCGAGCCAAACCAAGTGAATATGTGGCGAAGGCAAATCGCGGCATCAGACAGGGCTGATGAGGAGACCTGCGGTTCTGTTCTACTATCCAGCCTCCTTCCTAGGTTGCTTGGTCCGAAGAAAACCTGCTCGAGGATAAACCGGCTTCGTGATTGTTACGAATTCCAGTCGCGCTTACACGATGGCCGGGGGCTGGGTCGGCGTCGATTGTGGTCCAGTTCGGCTCCCATCGACAGATTTTAGTCTCAAGCGATCCACGTCCGCTATTTCTGGTGCCAATCTATGTTTTCAGTTGACCGACATTCCGACAGCGAAAGACACGCGTTTTGAAGCTCTGTGTCTTGTCGGCGATGGAGAAGGTTGGCAGTTTCTCTGAGTCTGCATAGACGTCTTATTCCGTTTTCAAAATTCGCCGACACAAGTGATTGCAACCTTAGGTTAGGATATGGCTGACAGTGGCACAGTAGACAGGAATATTTGTTCGAAGACGTATCTCTGTTCTACACCCACAGCGTAGTACGCAGTTGATAGAACGCATTCCTGGCGCCGTCGACGCGTTGTTGAACCTTCTCCTTCGCGAGATATTGTGGAGCCCAGATATTTGAAGGCTGGGACATACTCGTCTGGCAAATTGTTGGGAGTACGTCGAAAATTCTTTGCTTTTCGATGTTTGTATCTCGAGCCCGACTGTCTTTGCTGCAGCGTAGAACCGGTTGCATGGCGATGTTATCAGAAAGGTCCAGGTACGGAGTCACTTGGGGTGCGTTGTAGTATGCGATGACATTTTGTCGTTTTACCCAGCCCACCACGTTGTTGAGAGGCCCCGTGCGACATTTGACTCTGTTAAAAGAGATTTCTTTTGGGTGGGCAGCACTGCAAGCTGAAAGCATGTCCTGCGAAGTTGTGAACTTTCTTTGGAGATGCTACCCGAGCAATTGTTTGTGTCGATGGAGAAAATCCGAAGAATTTCCTCTTAACGCCGACATCAGATAAGTTTGTCCTCTTTATCCGATTCTGTTGTCCTGGGGAATTCCCTTACTGCCCAACAACCTGCTCTCAGTGGAATAAACGAATTGGTACAGCTCCACTCCCCCAACGGTCAATTGCAGAATTAATTCTCTCCGTCAACGCACTGTGCACGCGCCACTTAAAACCAATCTGCCGTGATCCATCCGGCTTCCGATCGCCGACTGGGACATCCATGAAGCCGATCCATCCCCTTTCACTTGATTATCCTATAAAGGAAGCAAACAGAGGTTAATTTCGATTATCCGTCCTCGAATGACACGTTTTGTATAAAACCAGGCCAGTATTGTAAGGGGTTTAAATGCTATTTCAATGATGTCACAGATTAACTCAATATATGTTCCCTTAACAGAATGAAGCAATTTATTATTTTGCATCGGCTCCATTGACCTTCTGTTTGTTCTTGTGTTTCGCGAAATGTGTTTGTTATTTTAATTCATGGCCATTCTTCTATTTATTTTTCTCAATTCACCAGTGTCCTATTCGTATGCTAAACTTTTGTATGATAACGACCACTTCTTCGAAGCTCTGAAAACAGTTGAATAACCAAATTTTGAAGACCTCTGTGCGGAGGTCAGTATTTTCGTGAGATTATGGTAATTTGAAGACTTCGTGGCCCAAAAATCAGAATGGCACGATGGCCAAAGACGAAGGTCGGGAATTAATAATATTGTTTGTTATTCAAACAATAGTGAGGGCCCCACCTGAGCCGAAGACGCCGACAAGCCGCGATGCTTAGTGCCCGCCGCAGGCGAGTCCTGTCTGGACACACGTGGGGCGTTTCGTGGTAAAAGGTCGGGGGCCGGCCAAGTGTCGTCGATATTGTCTTAATTTACCCACCTCAAGGTCACAGCATGCGGTGCGGTGCGGTGTGCGTTTGCCACTTGGGTGCAGTGTATAATGGATGTCATGCTTGGGACATAAATAAACACAATTTAAGGTCACTACAAGATATTCAAAAAAGTATGCATGAGAAAATTGGTTTTTATTGTTGTTGTATTAAAGGAGACCGTTTTCTAAATCGGTTTTTTAATGAAATAAAATTTCCATTAGTGACAAACCGAAGGCGTAGCTTCATGGGATCTGTTCTAATTGACTTTGCCCAAGAACAAACCGAAGTCGTAGCTTCATGGGATCTGTTCCGATCGACTCTGTCAAATGACCAACCGAAGGCTAAGCTTAATGCGCTCTGTTCTAATTGACTTTGCCCAAGAACAAACCGAAGGCGTAGCTTCATGGGATCTGTTCCGATCGACTCAGCCAAAGGACCCACCGAAGGCTAAGCTTAATGCGCTCTGTTCTAATTGACTTTGCCCAAGAACAAACCGAAGGCGTAGCTTCATGGGATCTGTTCCGATCGACTCTGTCAAATGACCAACCGAAGGCTAAGCTTAATGCGCTCAGTTCCTATTGACTCTTTCCAAAGACAAACCGAAGGGGTAGCTTCATGGAATCTGTTCCGATCGAACTCTGTCGAAGGACCCACCGAAGGCGTAGCTTCATGGGATCTGTTCTGATCGACTTTTTCCAAGAACAAACCGTCCACTTCTATCACAGTGACCTGTTTGGCCTTGCTGGCGTAGAGGTTCGCATCTTTGCCAATGCCTGCGAAATGAGTAATATTCAGTGCGCCAATTGGCAGCCATCGATTGATACAAGGAACAGTAAAAGGGGGTAGGGGTTAGGAGTGAGGTTAAACCTTCGACTCGCCTGTTAAATTGGTACGTCCCTGATCGAAGATTCGCTGGATTCTTAGTCGTTTGAGAATAGGAATCAAGTCGATGTCATCTTCAACCTTGAATCCTGTCTGGATTTTCTTCATTTTCAAACTGTTCCCAGGGAAAGGAACCTTTCGGGTCTTTCTCAATTTTTGAGAGAGAACCATTTCCCCGTGGCAACACAACAACAAACTGGAACTTCTCGGTCTAAAACAAAAAAACGTATTTGCATTGGCTGGCTCTCTCTCCAGAACTCCGTCGATTACTCAGTGTTCTTTTTTACTAATTTTTACACGTTATTACCGACGTTATTTTTTCAAAATATTGCGTCCCGAAATTTATTAGATTTTTTATTGGTGTACCTTTCTATCGGAAAAATCGCCGCTTTATCGATTTATTTCAACAAATAATAGTAGTATTAGTAGTATAAGAAGTAGAATAATAACAATTATAATGGCATTGCTTTGAATGCTCTGAAGATGAATTTGTAAAAGGTTTCTTTGGAGAACATAATCATTTTCTCTTCTATTTCCATCATGGGTGACAAACTCTCCAGACGCGGGGGTAAACAGCTCATGATAAGTCGAGAGCACGTCAAATGGCTTGGCCCATTTATCTACAAACATTATGTAGGCGTCTATTAAGGCATACCCTTGAAGGTTATAGCGTTCAAGAGGATTAGGAGGGTTACCTTGTCGATTTCATCTTCGCTGCTAAACAGCTTCTCGATGAGACCTCCGGTTGCTTCCTTGACCGAATCGTTTATCTCGTAGAAAGCATTCGACGTCTGGAATTCGACAAGATCAAGAATTCTCCCTTAGCTACAGCATCGCGTCTATAGTGGAATGTCTGTAAGTACGTGGCAACTGCTTCCGAAATACTTATATTTGGTAAATAATTAAACTGATCAGCAGATTTGAAGATAAAGTCATCATTCAAGGTCTAGTGAAACGCTTTTCTGCAACCACTTGATTGAACCGATTTCTTTCAAATGTGACGATGATGCAAATTGTTTAACTTTCTCGATTCCTACCACTTTCTTCCGTCGTCTCAATTGCTTTAGAAATTCCGATGACACGACACGGAGGGGGTGAGGGATTGTTCCATAATTGGACAAACGCTGTTTAACTCCAGTGGGGAGGGGGGAGGCTACTGTCAAAACCACTACCTAGTAAACATATCTGACTGGGTGACCCCAAATGTCCACATTCTCGCTGGCGAGGCCATGCTTTTTATATAGTTATGTTTGCAGACATACTTTCTACAAAAATAGCTTCCTTACTGAGTCAATAATAATTCTAACATTTGGTTTAAATAGTGGGAATTACCTTTGAGGCAAGGATATTGCCCAGTAAAAGTTGATTTCAGGGTATAATTGGTTTGAACCACCAAAATCGGATACGAGAAAAATTCGTTCCACAACCTACGTAGTTTTGTTGGCATGCCAGCTGGATCAATCGATGGCCTACAGTACAACCAGCTGTGTCCTTGTGCACGTTCGTCAGAGAGCTCTAAGGAAATTGCGTTCCAACTAAACCATTACTTACTTCCAATCATTAAAATTGACGACTTTCGCCTTCCCTTGGCGTTGTCGAGATTGGGAACTCTTACGCTTTGCTTCTGAATTACTTCTGAGTGAACTGATTGAACTGGTTATTCCGCGTTGAAATTGCCGCTGAACATGCAATCTATTGAAAGTCAAACGTGCAACGTTTCATGAGCATCCAGCAAGGGAAAAGTATCGCAACAGTTTGAACGTCTTGTTTGAGATGAATGCACGATGGCATACAAACAACCCTCGAGGTTCTTGGAAAGGGAGGAGAAACGGGAGGATGTTTTTGGATTACCTATTTCGATATAATTGGTCGGATCTTAGTGTTATTGAACGGCAATCAATCTAACTGCCCATAAATATGAGCTGCTAGAGAGATTAGCTGCATAGCAAAGCACGGGTAAACTGACACATAGCAATGCGTGGTCTGGTCCAACCAACTTGATTTCTCTATACTACTCAAATTTAGCCCCCCAAATATTGCTAATATTATAAAGAAGTTATCGAATTGGTGATTTCCAAAAACGTTTAGCACACAATCGCTGCCACTTTGAAGAGCACGAATAAAATCCGACATCCCAACTGCGGGGTTTCCCGGGCCAGGAAAAATGCCCAACGTGACATTCGGTTTGCGAACGCACGCACACCGCCATCCTACTCGTCATTTCGCCCAAAGCAACTTCGTTCAGGCCAATCGCGGGGCCGCCAGCTTCTTCAGCTAACCTAGAACAAAATGGCACCGTAGTTTGCAAAAGCGAGAATATGTTGTTGATTAGAATTGGTCAATGCTGAGAAGCATTTTGCATAATCAACTAGGCTCGACGTAGATGACTGCAACGTGTTGGAATTTGGTAGGCAAGACCTCAGGCAAGTACAGTTATTTATGCATGTCCCGATATGTGCACTACGGTAAAACGAACGTATGGCGTGAGGTTAAGGTCAAAATGCAACGAAGTCGTAGGTTCATGCGCTCTGTTCCCATTGATTCTGCCGAAGGACCCACCGAAGGCTTAGCTTTATGCCCTCCGTTCCGATCGACTCGGTCCAAGGACCCACCAAAGTCGTAGCTTCATACGCTTTGTTTCCATTGATTCTGCCGAAGGACACACTGAAGTCGTAGCTATATAATAAATAATAATAATAATAATTGTTGTAGACTGAAACGTGTTGGGATTTGGTAGGCAAGACCTCAAGCAAGTACAATTATTTATGCATGACCCGATATGTGTACAACGGTTGAACGCACGTATGGTGTGAGGTTAAGGTCAAAATGCAACGAGATGTTGATAATGATTGGGGATTTGTGTTTAGAAGACAAGTATGCATGCGAACTTAACCGCATTATTCAGTCCACAGTTAATGGGAAAGCAGCAACATAGGAGTCGTTGGACATTATTGTGGAAGCAGGCAAAGCTGATCATTGTCCAACAGAAAGTTTTACTTCCATATATATGCCAAGGATGCCACTACATATACAGCAATTGATAATAGGAGTCCCAATAATTGTGTTGTGGAATATCAACCAGCCGAAGCACAGGGATGGCCACGAATTTCAATGAAAAGTGTGTTGAGCACCGTGGTTTGCAAAAGCGTGAACTCCAAGCGAGAATGTTGACAATTGGGTTTACCTAGCCAGATAGTCGACCCGGTGGTTATTTCAGCACCTACACTCCAAGGAGAACAGATCATCATAATGCAATCTTGGGGTTTGTATGCAAACCAATAATGTGTCTTGGACTAATCGCGATACCGATTTACATTTTACACAAGGATTGCTTCAATCATACGCGGTTGAGAACATCACTAAGACAGTTAGGACTTCGTTTTTCACCGGGCTATTTTAATTGGAACAGAGCATAACATATTAAAGACAAAAGGCAATCTGTCGAAGCGCACAGTTGAACCGGTGCAATTTAAGAGTCGTGGTTGGGAAGGAAATCGACAATATTAATACGTATCTCTGATTTTTGTACGACAAGCACAGCGCAGAGTGTCAGCTGAAATTTCTAAACTAATTGAGGCGACGGATTAAACGGGTCTGTCGCCACGGTATCTATCGAGCAATTTTAACACGTTTCATCATTATCACAGTTTGAATAAATAGGTTCAGTCGTGTTGTTGCAGATAAAGGATCGAAACCTGAATAGAAGAAGAAATGAATGTATTCTCCGATGAAACCTCTAACAATTTAATCTCCAATGCCTTCAACGTAAGTGTAAGATGCGCCATAATCGTGTTACGCGTTCATAAAAGAGACGCCTTGCATCCCAGTCAACGGCGCGCACCAATCTTCGCGGGGAGCTGGGAATCCCATTACGGGTGTCCCCTTAGAAAATGATTTGATTAAATGGAATAATTGAGACTAACCTCAAAATTCCGACGAGCTAAGAAAACGCCTCTTAAGAATATTACTACTACGACAACAAATTGTACTACTGATGCTACTATTGCTTATATTACCGGGAATAAATTCATAAAGCGGCGACTATTCAGAAAGGAAGACACTTCAAGGAAAAATAAAGTAGGTGATTTTCTTATAAATTAGCAAAGAAGAACGGTGAGAAATCGATGCAGGGAGAAGGCAAAAAGAATGTAAACACGTTCGTTTGTTTGTTGACAGAGAGGTTTCAGTTTTTTGCTGTGTTACAACGGGGAAATGGTTCTCTCTTTCTCATACTTCGAGAAAGACATGGAAGGTAATGGAAGTGGACGAAAATTGGGCCAAGGCGGTGGCAGTTGCTAGCAAACACTGCGTTCTTAAAACGTTGCCCCATTACACAGTGCCTTTCACCGTGGACAGGCCATTCAACTGTGCCATCTACGACACAGAACTGAAGATACCTCTATTCGTTGACCGCATCATGGATCCTCGGGAGCGTTTCCACTTGTCCATGGCGAATGGCCTTTAGTTCTAAATAACAACACGTTCTATTTTGAAGGAATGAGGAGGATTGCGAAACAATCCAGAATGTTTAGATATACCATATTCTTCCCCCTGTGTGTCGGAGACAAATTTATGAAATGCAATGTGGAATAAATGTGTGCCCGTGATCCCCACCAACTGGACGAAATTGAACAGATATGACGCAATATGGGTTCTAGAGAGGCGTGATTTGGTATTTATACAGGGGTTGAGACAGCGGTTAATCATTTTTTTTCTCGGATTGAGAACCCGGTTACAATCAACCAACCGCTCGAGATCAATGTGTATGTGTCTACGAACACGATAATCGCCCCAAAAACACTCATCTACATCAAGCTGAAGCATAGGGCTGGTTGGCTTAATGTAATTCTTACTAGCTCTCATGCAAATACATTCAAGAATTTCGCACCATGCCCTCGCAGATTCTGACCCCTGGTGAGCAACCGATGAAGACGCAGAGTGATGATGCGAGAATCACGCCACTGACCCACTGTCACGGTTAACCGATAGGCACAAAAGTACCTAAGAGCACTCATCATGCCTTAAACTGTTTAGAATCAGGCAAATAAACGCGGACAGAAAGCTACAACCTCCGTGTGTCATTGGGTCAAGTCAATGGAAACATGGCACCAAGACCGAAACAACCGGACCAAGAGTTCCGAATAACGACAGCGGCCTGGAAATCTTGATATGCACCAATTTTTATAACTCTGCAAAAGTTAACAATTGCATGCTTTACTCCCCTCCCTTCTTTATTGGACAAGCATTGCGTCACCGCCAAGTCTTTGGTAACGCAATTTGAGACAACTGAAGGTCTCTTAAACACAATCAAAGTCCTTTGCAAGGAGGTAGAATTATACCTATATATCGGTATTTCTCTTTGATGTCCAAGCAGTCTGGGTCGCTTGGCCTTGAAATTACTAGTGTGCATTCTTGTTACAGAGTGCGGACTTTTGCTATTATATTCAGGGTGTCAGTGGTAAATGTTCCAAGCGTTATTTCACTGCCTTTACGAAGAAGGGTCGAAAAATGCGGAGAGGGACGAAAGAGTTCTCCATGTTCGTTTGATTGAGCGATTACCATCATGCCTGTTAGGCGAGGATGACTTTTCTCACCCTAGATGGGCACCATCAACATCGTGGGGATTTCAACACCACGGGGAAACGCCGGCGGCCTATTTCAGTACCCTGCTTAGTTTTCTCGTTTGTCTTCTTACATTTCAGCGTGATGAGGAGTGGAATCTGACTGAAGAATTTAAGGAAAATCTGTGAATCGCGTATGGATAAATTCTTATTTTATGCCGAAAATCAAACGGTTTGCTAGAAATAACAGAATGGGAAGAAAGGTGGCGTACTTAACAGTTGTCTTTCCTGGAAGAGAAATCGTAATAATCGATTTATAAACGAGTTTCAAATAAATCACATAGAACTGGGTTGGAGTCCGTATCACACAAGTCGTTTAATTGGAATAAAATTGTAAGGGAATTACTAGCCCATTTATCCACAAACATTTAGTAGGCGTCTATTAAAAAATACCCTTGACGGTTATAGCGTTCAAGAGGATGAGGAGGGTTCCGTGGTCGATTTCTCGATGAGACCTCCAGTTGCTTCTTTGAACCAATCTTTGATCTCGTAGAAAGCATCCCACGTCTGGAAATCGACAATTCTAACTCGGTCGCTCAACACCAACGCAAATTTTATCCAAATTATTTTAAGCGTAGGTGAAATTTTCACTTTCACAGGCTTCAACCAATCCGATTCCAGAGACGGGTTTCACACCTCGGTGGCGGTCTCGCCCTTGGGACCTTTAGCCGTCAACAGAGCTGACAACAACACCAAACTGGAGCGGGTCACCGTCCTTCTATAACGCGGGAAAGTACTTCTCAATCTCTTTCAATTAAACAGATGTGTTTGCGATTTTCGCAGAAGCATTAGCCGGTTTCGGCATATGTTTTATAGCGGCATCTCTCCATTCCGAAGGAAAAGAGCATTCTCGTAACGAATTTTTGAGGAGCTAGGTTTCTATCGTAGAAATCTCGCGGTTAAAGATTTTCAGATCTGCGGATTCGACCCTGTCCGGACCAGTCGCCGTGGAGCTCTTGAGCGGGTAGAAAGGCGCTTGGATTAATAGACCTAACGCGAGGCATCGCGAAATGGTCAGCGGATTTAAACATAAAGCAATCATTTAGAGCATCAAGGTCTAGGGAACCACGTGGTAGATATGAGCGACGGGTTCTCGTCAATATATTTAGATTTTTCAAGAGGTCATCAGATGTCGATGTTCTAAACAGCTCATTTACAAAAATCTGATTGAGCTTATTTACATCAGCTGTGATCATGATCAATATTGGTTTGATTTCTCGATGCCTGCCCTGGAGACAGAGCTGTTTCTTTTGTCACATCAATTGTCTAAAAAATAGAGGGTTGAGGGATAGTTCCGTAAGTTGATACAGAAATCGAAGATAGCAATTTATATGGTTTATTTCCTTAACAAAGACGGAATCCGCGAAAACGTTGAGGCCGGTAGTGGCAACTGAATGGCTTAAATTGCGCTGATTCTTAGCCTTGAATGGCACATGACGTAAACACATTCAATAGCGCTGGCAAAACAAAAAAACATTTGGTTCAGTTTTTATCAGCTCAGATAGATACACATCGCGACAACACCACCCTTGGACCTCGCGCCACTTCCTTTGTCCCGACGGAAGCATTCGAAATTCTCTGCCATTAATATGTGATCCATATTGATGTCCCGAAGAAAGGTTTCTTGTAGACGGACCACGCCGAAAGGTTTTGACAGACAAAAATGGTTTTAATTTTTGAGGCTGTACACGAAACGAATCGGTTTGTAAAAATACCTTTAAAATTTGGGAAATATCAATCCATAGATCAAGCTGGTATATTACGTGAAGAATAGTTAACGAAACTTTCTTATGTGTAATTAATATTCGGGAAAATTTAGGAGAGTTCGGAATATTATGAATGTGCTATGATATATGCGCTCGCCACAAATGGGTTTTAGTTGCAGCATCGGTGTTCTGAATTCCCGAAAACACAAACATATTTTGTCTGTATCAAGGTAAAGAAGAGTTCTTCAATACCAAAAAATCGAATATAGGACATGGTATATCTATCGTTATTCGAAGACTTCGTGACCCGAAAATCAGAATGGCACGATGGTCAAGGATGATAGTCGGGAATGAATAATATTGTTTATTACCAAACCAGACATCAACTCACCCTGACCATTTCAATTGTTATAATATCGATATTGTTATTTTCCAACTCATCTATGCCGCAACTTTGAAAGATACTGTATGTAACGAACGACGTGACAGGATAAGAGGCGGCCATCTTGCCTTTCTATCTTTCTATGGAACGAAGTTCGATCTGATGGTGTTTACAACCCTCTGGTTCACTCAAAGTGAGGCAACTCACTTTCTCCCGTCATACAGGATGCCTTTCGCTCTCCCAACCCTCCGCAACCGGCAACCGCAGCCGCTCAACCTCCTCCACACATCCTACACTGTAGGACATACAGCGACATCCTCCCTTCTCCCGCACTATGGACCAGTTGGGTAGTTACCCGTTATAAGGACCCGTCCCATTTTCGCCCAAAGCTCCTATTGTGTTCCAACTTCTTCGTCTATCGCTTTCCTTATTATATCTTCTTTCGTAAGTGCACTTACACGATGCGTGTACCTTCTACCAATCTTCCTTCCTAAGTAAAGGTCACTCGCCAATTTAAGTCGCCTTATTCATGGAGTTGACTGACGTTTGGGGAAACCCTCTGGCGGAATACAGGTTGCTATTAACTAATCACATTTTCCTAGATCACATTCCCACTGGGACATTACATTTGGTGATAGCGGTGACGAACGTGAAAGTTACCACGTTTACTTACCTTTACGCTCCTCGCACGTCTACCTTCTACCGCAATAGCAATCTCATCGCAACGCTATACATCCCTAGACTCACAGTACTGGGATTCCACTTTCTCCGCACCCAAACCAGCACAGCCACTGAGGACAGTGGCTTTCAAAGAGAGAGGGCTATGTAACGAACGACATGACAGGATAAGAGGCGGCCATCTTGCCTTTCTATCTTTCTATGGAACGAAGTTCGATCTGATGGTGTTTACAACCCTCTGGTTCACTCAAAGTGAGGCAACTCACTTTCTCCCGTCATACAGGATGCCTTTCGCTCTCCCAACCCTCCGCAACCGGCAACCGCAGCCGCTCAACCTCCTCCACACATCCTACACTGTAGGACATACAGCGACATCCTCCCTTCTCCCGCACTATGGACCAGTTGGGTAGTTACCCGTTATAAGGACCCGTCCCATTTTCGCCCAAAGCTCCTATTGTGTTCCAACTTCTTCGTCTATCGCTTTCCTTATTATATCTTCTTTCGTAAGTGCACTTACACGATGCGTGTACCTTCTACCAATCTTCCTTCCTAAGTAAAGGTCACTCGCCAATTTAAGTCGCCTTATTCATGGAGTTGACTGACGTTTGGGGAAACCCTCTGGCGGAATACAGGTTGCTATTAACTAATCCCATTTTCCTAGATCACATTCCCACTGGGACATTACATGTCATCAAGGCAACATTTACTTCCTTCAAATTTTTTTATTTGTTTTACCCTACTGTCGTTGTTTATTTTTATTTTGCATTTTTTACAAAGCGGACTCAAAAAAAGTCGTAGCTGATTTATTATGTCACCTTTGACAGGTTCAATAGAGATCCGAACGGTTTCTGAAGAAATGTTTTTGGGACCTTTAATTGAACAATTATCTCTACTTATCGGGCGTAATTAATTTCCGGACGGACAAAAGGGATTATCTCGTGACAAAGAAACTATCCAGGATTCCTTAAAGAATGTAAGTTACCGTATAAGCGGAGGATTTCTGTAGAGTATAAACACCTTAATTAATAATGAATAAGGTTCTTAAAAACCTTTTACGTAATATAATATAGCTTTGGTAATTCTCGTCTCGATTAAGGGTTTTGTTTAAACGAGTCAATAGTGTGGGTTATAATGGAGGACTGTTCTGGAACGGGAACGGCATGCGGTTGGTCTCTCTTGTTGTATATTTCCATTTAGGTGCGTAAAAACTGGATGAATATGAATATCGTGAGACAACGAACCAGAATTGGATCCACTGCGAAGACGACGACGGAAGGTCGACCTGAATCTTCGCTCGAGGACATCGCAGAAATGGTGAAAACGTGGCTGACGGATTGGAAGCTGTTTCGCACGAAAACGTTGGCAAGAGAGCAGAAGACCGAAGCGATGAAGCAGCTTCGCACGAGGATGTTGGCACGAAGACGTGAGCTCGACGGTCGGAACGAGACGAAGACGGACTGGACGTTACCCGAGGCGCTTCTCGCATCGAAGCAGAAGCTGGGGGTGGAGTCGTCTTTCGTAAACCCGGCGAAAGAGCCAGAGTTGTTCCCCAGTATCCCTGCCCCAAACCAACGACCATATTGTTTAAACCCCGTTACTCCCAGTCTTGTTAACGTGAATGAAGTCCTTCTATCTCCTACTGAGTGCCCTTCCCTTCACAATTTCGTTAACTCATTGCTGAAATAAAGATCTCAAATTCTTGAAACTGAGTATGAATAAAAACTTCTGATCTTCGATTATATTTAACCTGGTTGTTTCTCGGTAAAGGGTCTGGGAAAGCCGACGATAGCATTTTGGTGTTCACAGAGAGGCAACGAGTATCATATAATCTTTTATTTTTCGAAAGGCGATATCTGAATTCATCCGAACAGGCGAAGAAATTATACGCGAATGTCCTGATGCAAAGGAGAATTTCCAGGTTGCTTTGTCGGATATACGTGACACTGGCAGACGTTTTTATAAAATTGTCAACGCATTCCTGGACGACCCCATTAATGAGGCGGTTCTAATTTCATTATCGCGCGCTGGCCGTGGGCTCTTGTCCTCAGTCACCAGGATTTTAATTCTCGCTGATCTCGT
Source organism: Proteocephalus fallax (assembly GCA_028672205.1). Taxonomy (NCBI): domain Eukaryota; kingdom Metazoa; phylum Platyhelminthes; class Cestoda; order Proteocephalidea; family Proteocephalidae; genus Proteocephalus; species Proteocephalus fallax. The sequence continues at coordinate 302,259 of JAPUBX010004052.1, read as the reverse complement.
TGACATCCAACGTCTTCACGGCTGTCTTGAGAATATTAAAGAAATCATCGAGTGCATCGGAATCTTAACGGATGAGCAAGCAAGTTTCTTGATCCAACTACAAAATCGGAATGGATAATAAATATATATATAAGTAGACGATCTCTATAATAGGAATTTCCCAGCCTGCACGCAACAATAGAAGGTTATCTTGACCAAATGAACGAAATGCTCAAGCCTAGGCGTAAAGAATTATTGGATTCAATGCAACAAGACGACCTGACGTTGTCCCAATTTAATCTTAGTCTTGGGTGCCGGATGACACTCACGTCAACAAAAGTAAGTTTGCCCATAACGGCAACGGTTGTTTTGTCCTTAAAAAAGCCAAGGTCTTATGCATTATTTGCTTCTTAGGCCAGCTTGAGATTTCCGGACATTGCAACGATTGATGCAAATCGCAAATTTGCCGTACAACTCGCCTGTACTTCTATTGACCGACTCGGGTGTGCTTGTGATGCTTCCTATGCTCCAGACTTACTTCCCACCTTGCAAGGACTAGCGGTAGCAACACTAATGGAAAATATTTTGGTACGCTAGTGTTCCACACCGCAATGCTAGTAAAACGTCATAGTTCGCTGCAATTGCTTTCAGAAATTAGACGCTTTCGTTGGCAATCCGTTTTTAGTCGTCGGCGCTGACGGGCTCGGAGCGAAAAGCCTCTCAGGACTGTTTTCTCTTTCGGACTGCAGTCACCAAGCTTACCGAGGAGGTTTCTGCTCTAACGGTTTCAGTGGGCATGGTCGACAGCTTTCAGTCGAACATCGACTTATCTTTAAACGATCTTAGAGAATCCGTCGACCGTCTTATTGAGGCCTGGGAATTCGAGTGTCTGTGAGGTATTCAGAAGATTGACAAATCACTTTTAGACACCACAGGCACTTGAGGTGTACATTGGATCGATAAAAAACGCCTGTGCGGCCATTCGCAAACAGATCGCTCAGACGGCACTGTTGTTGTGTTTACCTGCATTTATCTCGAATGACATGGTTCTCAAACAATTGGAGGAATGTGCTAAAATCCCGAATGAAACCGAGCTAATGTCGGCCGTGGAGCAGTTGCAGGTGATTTCGCTTCTTTTATATACAGAAATTAAAGACACACACATGTATATTGAAAACATTTGTTCATACACATTTACCCGGGAGTTAAAAAACGGCTATATTTAAAGCAAATTGTCCGATAATCCGGAGACCCAAAGAGTTTTCCGTCTATAATTCTCGGTACTCACTTCCGTGGAACATCGTAATCCATGTCTAAGCCCCATTCGCCATTAATATCTTTATGTTTTCATTGATGCAGCAACAAACGTCGGACTTAATCGACGCAGCGTTTTGCATCTGCGGTCTCTTGACAAACACTAATGAGGTGCGTTGCATCCGAATGGATGCAAACGACCTTGAGGATGTCACACCCCAGCTGATCAACGCCACGAAGGCTCTGGCCATGAGAAATAAGTCGGCGGTATGTTTATTGACTACCTTCAGAACACTTTTTCGAGTACAAGTATGTTGAAAAAGTTAGAATGATAAGCTAGGCTTACTGGTGAATTCTTATTATCTGAGTGCTTGAGATATATTAATGATGATCCATGAACAACCGGAAAGTTTTGTAGAAAAGTAATCTTCACAAACGAAGCTCAGCTCACTTTGAATGGGTACGAAACAAACTAAATCGACGTATTTTGGCATTGGAAAACCCACAGTTAAATGTTGAGAAGCCTCTACACTTATCGTTTGGTGTGCATTTCGTTCCGGTGATGGCGTTGTGCTTATTGAGCCCAGCTATGCCGAAATGTCATCGAAATGTTCACCATAAAGGAAATCTCTATGTGTTCACGAAGGGATATTTTCAATTCTTTATTTATTACTTATAAATTGTGGACCTTCTTAAAAATATATTCATAAACAGATGATGAGTTTTCATTCAAAATGCGTGTTCAATTTGAATTTTAAAACGAATCTCAAACATGAGAGACTCCGTATATTCAAACTGATCCTTCATGTCCTTGTGACTTCAATGAACCACTTATTGCGCAACAGATTAGCGGCGACCTACAATTGACGTCTTTTGTTCTGTGTGCCTATTTCAGCTGACAAAGGAAAACTTCCAGCTCTTTCTTGAGGCTTACAAGATGTTCTGTCAACGACTTCGAGACGCCATTGATTGTAATTCGAGCATTCCAGATTTTCTGGAGGTCTACGACCACCTTCTCCTAGAGGATATCAAGATGGTCAAGGCTGAGGCCAAGGTAATCGAGGCCACAACGTGAGGCTTTTTGGTATCAGTGATGTTGGATTGCTGCTGAGGTGTGTGTTGTGCGTTGGAGTAAAATTTATTGAAGTGGGTGAGAAACGGAATTTCGTATGAAGTTCTAGGGTGTCATTCGGGTGGATTAGATTGCGGATGTGATTTGGGAAGGTTTTTTTGTCTCTCGGCGTCAAAGTTCTTCATTTCGGTAGAAAATCGATTATCAGGGGGCGAGGGGGGTCGTTTGAGGTCGAGGCTGCTATCGTGGGGTAGGGAGGTGTCTCGTTGACGGTTTTCTTCTGAAAGATAAGACCGAAGGCATCGAGTTCATAGCCCGTAGTGTCTTCTAAGAAATTAAAGTTAAAGGAACCGAAGAGGATCATTGAGAAAATAGTGATACCGCCAGTGGAGACACTAAGATTGGCAATAAGGCAGTTAACTGGAGTCCATTGAACCGCATGTGACTGAACTTGCGGTTGGTATAAACGACTAGCGTCTTTATGTAATTGGCTATGCGCTTCAATGGCTATGCGTCTGCAATTTTTATAATGCTGATTTGGCTTTTTTGGTTTCAAATTTTCGCCCGCCATAATGTGAATCATAACAGATTACTCAGAGAAAATCTCTCGTTCTGAGACAGTGAATGTTTGCCTATAATCAGTTCACCTCGCCAACTGACATGCCCAATGAGTCAGAGTATATGAAATGCAACACTTAACAGCCTCCAAGCCCATAATACGCAAGGGAAAAAACTTTCTTGATTTTAGGCGGGACAGGTGAGCGGCGTTATGGGCGTTTCGCGTGTTGCTGCCGCCCGGTGGTCTCGTTTCACCACCCTTCTATCCTCCAAGTTCGATTTCCGATTAGAACCGGATTTGAATGCTGCAATGCTGCGCATCCAGGATCAGGTAATTGTTCCTTCCCTCCTTGCCTCGCCAAGGTCATTCTTTTCCGCACGCCCTATTCCCCCTCCCTCCCTCCTTCCTTTCGTTCATCCTTCAGACTCTCTCCTTCATTCCTTCCATCAATCCTAATTTCCCGCCATCTCGCCATTCGTAATTTCCTATTTTCTTTCCCTCCCTCCCATCTCCCAACTTTTGCGCCCGCTCTTCTATCCACTTGACCTTTCCTCCACCACTCCTGCTCTGTATCCTCCCTTCTTCACCTTCTTCCTTCCATTTCTCTCTCTATTCCATTAGCCAGCCCCTTACTCCCGCGCTCCTTCATCCTTCCTTCCTTCCTTCCTTCAATCTTCCACCTCTATCTCCTTTGGTACCCTCCATCACCGAACCCAGCATTCGCCCTGCTGGTGTTAAATTCTCAACGCTTCTGGTGCGTTTTTTAGCTAGTTCCGGCGTTTACGGAGTCGGCACGCCAAGTGTGTCGCCAAATTCGATCGGTCCGCGGCACCTCGGCGTCCGACCTTTTGGGCGTGCGCGAGTCGGCGGAAAGCATTCAGAAGGCGCTGGCAGACCTCAAACCGCTTCTGCCAATTAGCCTTTGTCAAGCTCAGGCGTTTGACGACGAGACGGCTCAACAGGTGTCAACCAATCGCGACCCCGCCACCCACTCCACCAGCAAGAGCGCCACCCGCAAATTTGGATGGTTCGGACCACACTGGTTCATTTTCATGTAGGCCCTTTTGTTGACTTTAACTGTCCACCATCGGCACCGCAAGTGCTGTTTCGCCATACACTTTGCCACCTTGCGATATTTCCGAATTTACCCATTGTTGACAAACGTCAAATCAAATTCTTGCGAATCTCCTACTAGAGGATGAGCAGGTTTCATGTATGACAGTTGCATGAAGAGTCTTGAAAATATTTTCCAAGTGGCGTCTCCAGCACCGCCACCGGAATGACAGACACCCCTGCGCCTGTCATCCTTGCAGGCACTCCCAGGTAAGACCGCCAAGACGTCGCCGGGCGCTGCGGCGTGTACCCTTGGAGGCTGCCCGGTAGAGGGGGAAGCCGACTGCTGAGTCATCCAGAATTTGACCTCCCCGGGCTTCACTTGCTGCTTTTGTGGTGTTGGTTGAGTGTTGGATAATGCAGAGGCGGTCACTTCCACCGCCTCGGATGGTCCTGGGGACGTCTCTACCTGTATAATATTCCCGAGATGCTCCATGGAAACACCAATGAAGCAGGTTTATCGTCTATCAGGATAATGCCGGTACTGGCCTCGATTAACCTCGGTGATCCGACAACCACCGATGTCTCTAGGGGCCATGGTGGATGACTTATCTTAGCAAAATTCCCAAACAATAATACGTCGGGAGCGTATTGCGTTGGAGTATTCGCTCAAAGATAGAGGAACGAAGGTCGCAAATAAAAAAACTCTCACTTTTGCCTTACAGGAGAATCCAGTGAGCCGAAAAAGCACCGATTCTTTGATTTTGCGAAACGTTCACTTAATCCCATTGCCTAACACCCATCCCCTAGATCACGGTGTTTTTCGCAACAACAGTTAACCTTTTACGCATGCCCTTACATTTTCTGTTTTCGGTGATTTTGAGTTTATTTGATGAATTTATGTATTTAGGAAATTCATTTTTTTTGAGGCGTGGGGGGACTCAAAATTTCCGTTTTCATCAGGTTTGGGACACACCGCACATGCTTTTTTCCAGACGAAGACCTGGGTAACCACGCATTTGAACTGAGTTTGCATGATTTAAAGCTTCTCCGTTGTTTAATGGAATTTGTCTTGCCCTTCAATTCCTAACATAAAATCATTTCTATTAAAAACGGTAAATTTATCCATGATTTATAATTTAAAAACATTTATAAACTTCTTATGGGTTACCGCCAGCGTTTCGACTCTTTTCAAGGTAGCGTCATTTTGTAAAATATCTCATCGGTCAATTAATTCACGGTTCTCATTGGCCTATCACATTAAATCATTTCTACTGGCTATTCTTGGCCGCAACCGTACATAAATATCATTCTGATTGTGGCGAATTATTCCCAACTTTCACAATATAATTTAACCTTTTCTTGATCACAACAGTTTATGCAGGTACTACCTGGTCTCCGAACACAGCAGTGTGCAAATAACCAATCGGATACGCTTAACACGAATATCAATTCTTCCAAAAACGTTTTATTTTCTTGAGCTCCCCTTCTTAGTATCAGCACTGGCCCCAGATGGTAAATCGGCGCGTAATCTGCTTCGAAGGCTAACATCGCTTTAATTCCCTTTTTAAATACCCATTTACACGTTTGCCCTTGGTTGAGCATCATATCGCCAGTGCTGGTTATATGCTCACGAGAAGTATAACTCGTGGCATTTTAATTTAAGATTAGAAAATTAAGTAATAATAAAGAGACGTCACCAGAATGACAAATAAAATACCAAAGACGTGCTACTAGGTCGACGCCCAATGACCGCTTCCATTCAGCAAAGCAAATGCGAAACCCGAGGGTCAATGTTCTTCCCATTGGAAATAGTTGAGACCGTACGTAATGGGAATCGGTGTAAGCACGGTTGTGTGTGACATGCCTGGTTTTAACGTTTTAATAGGTAATTGGGTTCTTATTATTATTATTATTACAGTCACAACTACACCAAAATAGAAGCAGACACAGGCACTTCGAAATATTTTAATCTTTATTACAGTCGTTTGAGAAAATGAACTCGTCGTTTCGGTTACTCTGTTAATGCTGAATTCTAAGGCTATACGAAGACTTCAGGTTGCTTTAAATGAGGAGAAGATATGTACTCCCTTTAACAATTTAACACTTTTCTTTTTAAAAATCACATCGCTAGCAACCTCCCAAAGAATCCCTAGTGCTCGTTCCTGTATATCAATAAATGAAGTCGCAATTCCGAATGGGGATATTCTATCAAAGAACATCGGCCAATTCAATGCGGAGCGAACGAGTTTTATGCGTCAGCTTAAACGAAGAAAACATGGCCAGGTCTATGCAAGCATAATCACGCTATCTCAACAGATTTGTGCCCATCTGACCGACGTGATTGACTGCACCGACAGATGTGGCGGTGGTGGTGGAGAAATCAGTAATGATGGCAATCTTCTGCAGGTGAAATAATAATGTTTAATAACTAATGTTACTTTAAGGTAATCAGTAACCAGATTATGTTTGCAACAGGTTACGCGTCAATTGTCGCATTCGTGCGCTCAGTTGAATGGGGTCTGTGAGAAAATTGCCCAAAAATACCCGGATTCAACAACGAAGCGGGACCTAATGGGTTCCCTGAAAAACATTAACCTCTTCTCCCATCAGCTGGCCATAACTAGCGATAAATGGCGAACTTGGGGTAAGTCATCCGTAAATTCTGCGGTTGCCAGTTGGGTGCACAGACCGAGACAAAGCTTTGATTCGTTGATTTCGAGTTGGAAGACGTGGTTTCCCTTCATTATTGTACTAAACATTACACATGCCCGTTATTTGGGCATAGTTCATGAATCAAATTTAAGGTTTAAAGTCAATTAATAAAATCTATTATAAAACAGAATGTATGCAGCAAAACGATGATTGTTATGGTCGAAGAGATGCCTCAACGGGCTTCTTGGCCGGCGAATAGAACCTCTAAAATATTCTTCGACACTGCATCCTAGACTCCTGGTGTTTTCTCCACTTAATTCACCCGAAAACATGTCGTCTGCATCACGAGCACAAATAAAAAATCTTATTTTCCAGCCAGCTGATAATCTGTCATCCAACATTCAGATTTCGTTAAATGCTTTAAAACAACCCCTTATTACAAAAACAATGCTGATTGTTTTGCTTAAAAACTTAAGGTAAATAAAATTGGAACTTGAAATTTTGGTAATACATCGAATTAGAGACTTATTGTATAAAGCTACCAAAAACGGGATGTTTGACGGAGTGAACTGAAGCAGCTAAATAAAATAATTAGCCGATTTCAGCTGGTCTATATAAATTAAAATGAAAGCCTGGATGGCAAGGGTAACAATCGAAAATACTATTTTACTGACAATTTTTACAAACAATTTTGTATACCCCAGAATCTGGACTTCCAAGTTCTATGACAGGGTCATTGATAGTAAGGGAAATTTCGAGGTTCATTAAATACAATATTTATTTTAACAAAGCCTTTAAATATGATTCTGAGTAATGATGAATTCACAGCCAGGCGGAATTTGTCCTGATCCTACATAGTAATTGTCGGAGCAGTTTTTCATTTGGAAAAAGGGCAAATTAGACCCTGATTGCATGTTAAGTTTGGTAAACGTTAAATGGCGGCCATTGAAAGGCCTGATATATAGAGCGCGAAAAACAATGCTGAAAACGGGAATTTAATATTTCACAACAGTTACAAAAAATGTATCACGCTTTTGATGACAAATGTACGCGATAAGACATTCAAGAGTGACCTCAAAGGTGCTTCAGTGTCGGCGTTCCATGAGTAGCCCTGCCGGCCTGACCTGGGAGTCCAATCGAGGGACTCTCGCGGATAGATGGGGACTCGAAAAGACATAAGAGAGCTGCAGTAGGGGTGTTCAAGCGGGTTTTTTATTGAGAACTAAACGATCTTGGCAAGGGACAAGTGCAGGCGCTCACGAGGATCAACGAGGATCCATGACGCGAGCAACGAATAGAGGCATCTTCTGTTTGGTGTCGTAGATGGCACAGTAGATGGGTCTGTCAACGGTGAAAGGGCTCTGCAGGAGGAGGCATCGACATCGGCAAGATAAAAATGCTGGTAACCGCAGCCGCCTTGACCCCATATTCGTCCACTTCCATCACCGCGACCTGTTTGGCCTTGCTGGCGTAGAAGTTCGCGTTATTGCTGATGCCTGCGAAATGAGTAATTTTCAGTGCGTCAATTGGCTGCCATCGATTGATACGAGAAGCAGTAAAAGGGGGTAGGGGTTAGGAGTGAGGTTAAACCTTCGACTCGCCTGTTAAATCGGCACGTCCCTGATCAAAGATTCGCTTGATGCAGAGTCGTTGGAGAATAGGCATCAGGTCGATGTCGTCTTCAACCTTGAATCGCGGTAGAGACAACCAGGGACAGAGCGCATGAAGCTACGACTTCGGTGGGTCTTTGAGCATAATCAATTGGAACAAAGAGCATGAAGCTACGACTTTGGTGGGTCCTTTGATCGAGGCAATTGAAACGGAGGGCATAAAGCTAAGCCTTCGGTGGGTACTTCGCCAGAATAAATGGAAACAGAGCGCAAGAAGCTACGACTTCGGTGGGTTCTTCGGCAGAATCAATGGGAAAAGAGAGCATGAAGCTACGACTTTGGTGGGTCCTTTGATCGAGGCAATTGAAACGGAGGGCATAAAGCTTAGCCTTCGGTGGGTACTGCGCCAGAATAAATGGAAACAGAGCGCAAGAAGCTACGACTTCGGTGAGTTCTTCGACAGAATCAATTGGAACAAAGAGCATGAAGCTACGACTTTGGTGGGTCCTTTGATCGAGGCAATTGAAACGGAGGGCATAAAGCTTAGCTTTCGGTGGGTACTGCGCCAGAATAAATGGAAACAGAGCGCAAGAAGCTACGACTTCGGTGAGTTCTTCGGCAGAATCAATTGGAACAAAGAGCATGAAGCTACGACTTTGGTGGGTCCTTTGATCGAGGCAATTGAAACGGAGGGCATAAAGCTTAGCCTTCGGTGGGTACTGCGCCAGAATAAATGGAAACAGAGCGCAAGAAGCTACGACTTCGGTGAGTTCTTCGGCAGAATCAATTGGAACAAAGAGCATGAAGCTACGACTTTGGTGGGTCCTTTGATCGAGGCAATTGAAACGGAGGGCATAAAGCTTAGCTTTCGGTGGGTACTGCGCCAGAATAAATGGAAACAGAGCGCAAGAAGCTACGACTTCGGTGAGTTCTTCGGCAGAATCAATTGGAACAAAGAGCATGAAGCTACGACTTTGGTGGGTCCTTTGATCGAGGCAATTGAAACGGAGGGCATAAAGCTAAGCCTTCGGTGGGTACTTCGCCAGAATAAATGGAAACAGAGCGCAAGAAGCTACGACTTCGGTGAGTTCTTCGGCAGAATCAATTGGAACAAAGAGCATGAAGCTACGACTTTGGTGGGTCCTTTGATCGAGGCAATTGAAACGGAGGGCATAAAGCTAAGCCTTCGGTGGGTACTTCGCCAGAATAAATGGAAACAGAGCGCAAGAAGCTACGACTTCGGTGAGTTCTTCGGCAGAATCAATTGGAACAAAGAGCATGAAGCTACGACTTTGGTGGGTCCTTTGATCGAGGCAATTGAAACGGAGGGCATAAAGCTAAGCCTTCGGTGGGTACTTCGCCAGAATAAATGGAAACAGAGCGCAAGAAGCTACGACTTCGGTGAGTTCTTCGGCAGAATCAATGGGAACAGAGAGCATGAAGCTACGACTTTAATGTGTCCTTCTGCAGAATTAATCGGAACAGAGCGCAAGAAGCTACGACTTCTGTGGGTTCATGGACCGAGTCAATCGGAATTAAGGGCACAAAGCTAAGCCTTAGGTAGGGCCTTCGACAGAATCAATGGGAACAGAGCGCATGAAGCTTTGACTTCGCTGGGAACTTTGGCCGAGTCAATAGGAACGGAGGGCATAAAGCGAAGCCTTCGTTGGTTCATTCGACAGAGTCAATCGGAACGAAGTGCATACAGCTAAGCCTTCGGTTGGCAAAATCAATGGGAACAGATCGGAAATAGCGAAACAAGTGACCCAAGAGTACCCAATCTCGATAACGCCCAGGGAAGGTGAAAGTCGTCAATTTAAATAATTGCAATTAAGCAATGGTTTTGATGGAACGCAATTTCCTTAAAGATCTATGACGACCGTGCACCAGGACACAGCTGGCTGTACTGTAAGCCAGCGCATGATCCAGCTGGCATGCCAACAAAACAACGTAGGTTGTGGAACGATTTTTCTGGTATCGGTTTTTGTTTGTTCATACCAATTATACCCTGAAATAAACTTTTCCCGAGCTACCCAGAGTCACCAAAGGACTGACGGGTGCGACACAACCCCCATAATCGATTATTGCGCTAGATTAGCGCTCCTCGTCCATCTTGCATGAGCCCCATCCTTTTGAGGGATCGAAAATTAGCGTTAAAGAATTGAACAAAAAGGGGGGAGCATTTGTCAGAACAATGATGATTATAGTTATTGTAGGGCTTTGGAATTTTTCCGGAGAAACACTCGGAATGTGTTGAGCTGCGGGCAACAAACATCTACCTCAAATTAGGAGAAGCACGAGGACCCTTAAACACTTGGCTTGCCGAGCAATCACTCGTGGTCATTTTGAAGCGTTGCTCATTCAAGCCTTCAATCATGGGCAGTTAATTACATTTCTGTGTACTAATACAAAAATCCAGATCATTTTATCTAATAAGGTAGATTATCCCGCCCACGCTTTCCCACGTCTAAGTCTGCGGCAGGTGCAGTTTATCTTGTGATATTTCCAAAGCGCCCTGCGCCCCGCAACCGATTTCTACTCACGACCTCGATTCGCAGGCGTGGTCGTCTTTATCTCATGGTAAACCCCTCGTGGCATCCCATAAGTATTACCCCCTCTTTCATCTGGACCTGTCCGAAGCCGGGTTGTTTAATGGTTTATAATGGTGTAAATAAAATGGGTTGAATAAATAAAATAATTGTCATATACACCCTTCCGAGAGCCGCACGCGTAACTTTGGCTCAGTTTGCCGAGCCCTCAAACATCGAAGGCGACGCTTCCAAAGCTCAAGGTATCCCCCTCCCTTTACGCCATGTATATTCTATCATCCGTTGTCATTTTGGCGCGATGCCGGTGCTCTGTTAATCAATTCATCAGTTTATATTTCCATCTGTAGTTCGACAGTTGCATGGACTTGGCTGATGGCGGCTGCTGCACACCGAGTCTCGCATCTCGGTTGGCCATGACAGCAGGCTTCATTAAAGGGGGAGTCGTCGTCTTAGTACCTCGTCGCAAATTCGGTGACTTTAGAGCTGCCTTATGACGCAGGCCGCTGCTCCTGGTATCAGATATAAGTCGACATTGCATATTACCAGCGTGCTGCTGCTGGAGACCTCCGGTTGTGTAGCTGGTCGTAGTGTGGAGATTCCAGTGGCAGTAATCGAACCTGTAAGAATTATGGAAGACGGTTGGTATGAAGGTGACTTGTTGTTGTCCACGCCAGGGGTCAATCCTTGGTGATACTTCCCCATTCTATATCGGCAGGTTTCGTCATGCCAAAAGAGAACAGCAACTATTATATAATTTTACGCGATATGACGTCCAAGAGAGACCTTGGTGGTGCTATCATGTCCTAAGTGTAACGCATGGTGTGCCTGACCGTAGAGTCCAACCAAGGGTCTCTCAAGAACGGATGGGTACTCGAGAAGACATAAGATAGCTGCAATGGGGGTATTCCAATGTGTTTTTATTGATCACTGACACCCTGAATATAACAGCAAAGATCCGCACTCTGTAACAAGAATGCACACATGTAATTTCAAGGCCATGCGACCCAGACTGCTAGGACATCAAAGAGAAATACTGAGATATAGGTATAATTCTACCTCCTTGTTGGTGAACTCCGCTTCCTCGTAAAGTGCTTTGATTGTGTCTAGGAGACCTTCAGTGGTCTCAAATGACGTTACCAAAGACTTGACGGTGACGCAATGCTCGTCCAATAAGGGAGGGAGGGGAGAAAGGCAAGCAATCGCTACCTTTTGGAGAGTCATAAAAAATGGTGCACATCAAGATTTCCAGGCCGCTGTCGTTATTCGTAACTCTTGGGTCGGTTTTTTCGGTCTTGGTTCCCATTGACTTGACCCAAGCACACACGGATGTCGTATCTTTCTGTCCGCGTTTACTTGCCTGATTCTAAACAGTTTAAGGCATGATGAGTGCTCTTAGGTACTTTTGTGCCTATCGGTGAACCGTGACAGTGGGTCAGTGGCGTGATTCTCGCATCACCACCCTGCGTCTTCATCGGTTGCTCACCAGGGGTCAGAATCTGCGAGGGCATGGTGCGAAATTCTTGAATGTATTTGCATGAGAGCTAGTAAGAATTACATTAAGCCAACCAGCCCTATGCTTCAGCTTGATGTAGATGAGTGTTTTTGGGGCGATTATCGTGTTCGTAGACACATACACATTGATCTCGAGCGGTTGGTTGATTGTAACCGGGTTTTCAATCGGAGAAAAATATTGATTAACCGCTGTCTCAACCCCTGTATAAATACCAAATCACGTCTCTCTAGAACCCATATTGCGTCATATCTGTTCAATTTCGTCCAGTTGGTAGGGATCACGAACTTTAACAGCAATCATATATCTAGGCATCTTATCATGCACACATTCCTTCCACATTGCCTTACCAACATTTTTCTCCGACACACAGGAGAAGTTTGTCAGAATTCACTCCAGAAGGAAACTACCTGAAATGATCGAATAGGCAGACTGAGTTGAACCAAACTCGATTAATACGTTACACGTTGTCGTTAATTCGTCGTTGAAATGTGGTTTAAATGTATACAATTACCCAAATTTAAAAGAGGATTGTAATTAATAGCAACTTGAATAAATATATCAGGGCCGATATGTATATATTGCTATTTTTTCCACGGGATGGCAATAAACTGATAGAAGGCCAAGCAGGCCGATGTCAGATCAGACAAAGATCAAACACCCAAGAATATATGTATTCTTAAAGAAAACTAAGCTTATTGATAATCCCCCATTCTATTTCGCCGGCTTTGTTTCGCAATCCTCCTCATTCCTTCAAAATAAAACCTGTTGTTATTGAGAACTAAAGGCCATTCGCCATGGACAAGTGGAGACGCTCCCGAGGATCAACGAGAATCCATGACGCGAGCAACGAATAGAGGCATCTTCAGTTCTGTGTCGTAGATGGCACAGTAGAATGGCCTGTCCACGGTGAAAGGCTCTGCGTAATGGGGCAACGTTTTAAGAACGCAGTGTTTGCTGGCAACCGCCGCCGCCTTGGCCCCATTGTCGTTCACTTCCATTACCTTCCATGTCGTTCTCGATGCATGAGAGAGAACCATTTCCCCGTCGTAACACAGCAACAAACTGAAACAAACAAACGAACGTGTAAACATCCTTTTGCTTTCTTCCTGCATCGATTGGTCACTGTTCTTCTTGCTAATTTCTAAGAATATCGCCTACTTTATTTTTGAAAAGTATGTTTCGTGAGATCCCAAATTTGTTTTCCTTGAAGTGTTTTCCTATCGGAATAGTCGCCGCTTTATCAAGTTATCCTTGTTAATAGAAGTTATAGTAGCATCAGTATTACAATTTGTTGTCGTAGAAGTAGTAGTCGTAGTATTCTTAACAGGCGTTTTCTTAGCTCGTCGAAATTTTGTGGTTAGTCTCAATTATTCCATTTAATCAAATCATTTTCTAAGGGGACTGCCGTAATGGGATATCCCAGCTCCCCGCGAAGATTGGTTCGTGCCGTTTACTGGGATACAAGGCATCTATTTCATGAACGCTTAACTCGATTATGGCGCATCTCACACTTACGTTTAAAGCTTTGGCGATTAATTTGTAAGAAGTTTCGTCTGAGAATATATTAATTTCTTCAATTCAGGTTTCGATCCTCTGAAAATCTTATCTGCAACAACACGACTGAACCTATTTATTCAAACTGTGATCATGATAAAACTTTTTTTAAATTTCTCGATAGCTACCTCGGTGGCATACCCGTTTCATCCTTCGCCTCAATAATTTTAGAAATTGTAGCTAACACGACACTCTGAGCTCTACTTGTCGTACAAAAATCAGAGATACGTATTTATATCGTCGATTTTGTTCGCGACGACGTCTTTTAAATTCCACTGGTTCAACTGTGCGCTTCAACAGATTGCCTTTTGTCTTTCATATATTCTGCTCTGTTCAATCAAAATAGCCCGGTGATAGACGAAGTTTGAACTGTCTTAGTGATGTTCTTAACCGTTTATAATTGGAGCAATCCTCGTTGAGAACATAAACCGGTATCGCGATTAGTCCAAGACACATTATTGGTTTTCATAGAAACACCAAGATCGCATTATGATGATCTGTTCTCCTCGTAGTGTAGTGGTTGAAATCACCACCTGTTCGACCATCTTGCTAGGTGACCCCAAATGTCCACATTGTCGCTTGGAGTTCGCCCTTTTGCAAACTACGGTACTCATCAAACGTTCCATTGAAATTCGTGGGCATCGCTTAGCTTCGGCTGGTTGATATTCCACAACACAATTATTAGGACTCCTATCATCAATTGCTGCATATGCGGTGGCATTCCCGGCATAAATATTGAAGTAAAACATTCGCCTGCTTCCACAATAATGTCTAACGACACCTATGGGGCTGCTTTCCTATTAAATGCTATACAGCTAATCTCTCTAGCAGCTCATATTTATGGGCAGTTAGATTGATTGCCGTTCAATTACACTAAAATCCAAACAATTATATCGAAATAGGTAATACAAAAACACGAAATCAGCTACGGAGGGCATAAAACCAAGCCTTCGGTGGGTCTTTGGGCAGAATCAATGGGAACAGAGCGCAAAGAGCGAAACAGCTGACCCAAGAGGACCCAATATCGAAATCGCCCAGGAAAGGGGAAATTTGTCAATTTAAATGATTGGAATTAAGCAATGGTTTGGATAGAACGCAATTTCGTTAGAGCTCTCTGACGAACGTGCACAAGGACACAGCTGGCTGTACTGTAAGCCAGCGCATGATCCAGCTGGCATGCCAACAAAACTACGTAGGTTGTGGATCGAGTTTTTCTGGTATCAGATTTTGGTGGTTCAAACCAATTATACCCTGAAATCAACTTTTCCTGGGCAATATCCTTGCCTCAAAGGTAATTCCCCATATTGAAGCCAAATGCAAGTATGATTATTCACTCAGTAAGCGAGCTATTTTTGTAGAAAGTATGTCTGCAAACATAACAATATAAATAGCAAGGCCTCTCCGGCGAGAATGTGGACATTTGGGGTCACCCAGTCAGATATGTTTACCAGGTGGTGGTTTTAACAGTAGCCCCCCCTCCCCATTGGAGTTAAACAGCGTTTGTCCAATTATGGAACAATCCCTCACCCCCTCCGTGTCGTGTCATCGGAATTTCTAAAGCAATTGAGACGACGGAAGAAAGTGGTAGGAATCGAGAAAGTTAAACAAATTGCATCATCGTCACATTTGAAAGAAATCGGTTCAATCAAGTTGTTGCAGATGAGCGTTTGACTAGACCTTGAATGATGACTTTATCTTCAAATCCGTTTACCCATAAACCAAATAGAAGCACTTCGGAAACAGTGGCCACGAACTCACAGACCCCCCAATTTTCACGCGATGTTGTAGCAAAGGGAGTATTCTTGGTCTTCACTTCGGCTTTCAATGCAAATTCACGCGACTGCATCCTATCTCTACGGTGTAAAGGTAGTGTGAAGGACACCAACATTTGACAGCGAAGCGTCGTCTACCGCCTTGCCCAATAACTGTGGTGCGCTACAATCTACCGTGCTTGTTTCCAACCTTGTAACTATTTCCATTTCAAATTCGATTGCCAAATTGTTTTTCACATCTAAAATACGCGACAACCTGGCTCTATGCCATCCCTGGAATACGTATGAAGACCCCCAACATCTCGGGTCGGCAGCCACGGAGGTACTTGAGTGGTCTTAAGAGAATTGTCTGGTGAACACATTAAAATCTCCAAGGCGTTTTCCCTGAGATCAGATATTCACACGCCGACCATCGCTTCACTCCTAAATGTCGCATAAAATTTCGTTCAAATTCAAAATTACTCGAAACATTTGAGTATGTGATCGATAACACCCATTCTATTGCCTAACACAAAGATTAATCCAGTAACCCGTGACAATGTTGGTTCCAATAACTTGCGATGCTATTGAGACGACATCGACTTGACGCCCATTTTCAAACGACTTGGCATCCAGCGAATCTTCGATCAGGTACGTGCCGACTTAACAGGCGAGTGGAAGTTTTAACCTCAATCCTAACCCCTACCCCCCTTTACTGCTCCTCGTACCAATCCATGGCAGCCAATTGACGCTCTGAACATTACTCATTTCGTAGGCATCAGCAAACCAAAAAGGTTGCTGTGATGGAAGTGGATGAATATGGGGCCAATGCGGCGGCCGTAAGCGTCGTATACAACGAGCTTAAGTCGGGGAACCCTACTCAAGTGCTCTTCACCGTGGACAGGCCCTTTTACTGTGCAATCTACGACACCAAACTGAAGATGCCTCTATTCTTTGCTCGCGTCATGGATCCTCGTTGATATTCTTGGGCGCCTTGCACTTTTCCCTGGCGATTAGCGTTTAGTTTTCAATAAAAACCCGTCTGAATTAACCGATTGCTGCTCTCTTATGTATTTTCGAGTCCCAATCTGTTCGTGAGAGACCCTCGGTTGGACTTCGAGGTCAAGCCAGCATCGATTACACTGGGGACGCCGACAATAAAGAACCACCAAGTTTCTTGCGTTAGCTTAGGCATATTTGATTGTAAATAGGAAAACAGATCACCTGTATTGTAAATTTGTTCACGTCGCAATTGTACGTTAAACGAAGCTCCAGAAGCAGCATCAGTAGCAGATCGAATCGGTGATGGTGGTTCCTATTTTCAATCAAATATTTCTGACTGTTGTAGCTCGTGATCTTAACCAACAGGACGACTTTGAAGAGATAAGAAAATAAAGCGAAACATTGTGTGACACATTCAAATTAAGAGCTATTTAATATGTTCACGTCACAAATAACGGAAGGTTATATTTAAAGGGTATCTAGTTTTATTCTCGCATCGGATTTAACTATTTCCACGGATTTTTTACGAAATCATCGTAGACGACTTCCTAGCGTCGTAATCAAGAGACTCGTCCCATTGACTCTGTAAAGGACCCACCGAAGGCTTAGCTTCATGCGCTCTGTTCCCATTGACTCTTTCCAAAGAAAAACCGAAGGCGTAGCTTCATGGGATCTGTTCCGATCGACTCTGTCAAAGGACCCACCGAAGGCTAAGCTTCATGCGCTCTGTTTCCATTGACTCTTTCAACAGACCAACCGAAGGCGAAGCTTCATATAATAATAATTAGTATTATTATTATTATTGTAGTGGTGAGACTAAAAATCTGGACAAATAGGGAATGACCGAATTGCGATATGCCGCCGTTCTTGTTGGAATTGAACGGTATGGACGGCGCATTGGTCGAAGAGATTTACATTCCGATAAACTGGAATAGAGGGGATGGGAGGGGTCATTTAAAATTCGGGCAGCGATTAATGAGCAGTTATTGAAGTGGCGTTCAAAGATGATTTCTTTGATAGAGAGAATAGGCAGACCGCTAGAAAACAAGATTATTTTAAAAAGTCGATGAAGGGTTAAAAAGTCCGAGCATTTAAGGCCGAGGAAAATTACTGGGGAACAATATACAATCAGGGGAATTATACAGGCATGGACGAAGGTTTTTATATGGCTAGAGCTCAAACCAAGTCTCCTGAATCGGCGAACAAGGAAGCAAAGACGGCGGCTTTTACCAAAGACAACATCGACATGATCACTCCACGATAACCGACTGTTAAAAATCACCCCGAGATACTTCGATTTTGGGCTCGAAGCGAAGTTATGTAGTGAAGAAATTTCGGGGGTGTCGGCAGCGGCTGTCAGGGAAAATGTGATATGGATGCATTTTGATGCATTCAGCAAAAGATCATTCTTGGAAGACCACTCAAGTACCTCAGTGACTGCCTGCCCGAGCTGTTGAGAATCACCTTGCGTCTTGCATGGATGGCACAAAGTCAGGTCATCCGCGTATTTTATTAGTGTCGCGTCGTTAGGGGACCGAAGGCTCGACGTGTAGTAGTTGAACAGGAAAGGAGATAGCACAGCGCCTTGTAGTACACCGCAGTTATTTGGCAAGGAGGATGAGGCTTCATTTCCGACTCTGACATGTTGACGTCGATTGGAAAAATAGTTTTGAAGCCAATTAATCAACCATCCTTCAACGCCATCTTCACATAGTTGAGAGAGGATGCGGGACCGTGAGATAGTGTTGAAAGCAGAGGAGAAGTCCAAGAAAACTCCCTTCACGGCTTTCGCTCCGGCATCAAGTGAAGAGTGGAGTGTGTGCGATAACGTAGCCACGGCGTCCAGTGTGCTTCTATTTGATTTATAAGCAAACTGGAAAGGGTCATCGGCAGCTTTAAGCGTGTCATCTAATTAAGAGAGGTGGTGCTTCTCAATCACTATGGGCGGCGGGTTCCTGTCAATCTGTTAAGATTTTTCCAGAGGTCACCGGGTTTTGATGTTCTGAACAGCTCATCTACAAATATTTTGTTAAGGCGATTTACCTCAGCTGTGATCTGTATCGAAATTGGTTTAATTTCTCGATACCTCCCCTGTCGACAAAGTCGTTCCTTTTTCCGCCTCAGTCGTTTCAGAAATGGAGAAGATATGACACGGGGGTGAGGGATAGTTCCGTGAGTGGACAATGCGTATCGTACAAAAATCGGAGATAACTATTGATATTGTCTATCTCTTTATCGAAGTCGGAATCCTCGAAAACTTTGAAATCGGTTGTGGCAACGGCATCTCTTAAATTGCACTGGTTCTGGAGGCAGTGGGAGCGAATACGCATTTTTTTAGGTTTGGGACAACGTTGATGGGTTTTTTATCGTTGCCATATATTTTCGGTAGACCAACAACGATGCAGTGGTCCGACTGGGCTAAAAATGCACGTTTTCGACATGCATACAGAGAAGAATCGGACACAAATATGTGGTCAAGAAGATTTTCTTCGTATGTTGGAAAATTGACTATGGTATTTAGACCAAGTGTAAGAAGAGGGCTAATAGGCGCAGAATTGAAATCACCACACAGTAAATTGAAAGAATCATCCATAATTGAAGAAATAAAAGGTATAAGCGGATCATAGAACTTAGAAATGTCTGTTCTTGTAGAAGATGGGGGGATATACAAGTTAAAGACTGTCACGGACTTGCAGTTTCGAAGAGACCTTGGATGGCACATAACCCCAACACATTCAATAGCACTAGCTGCATAGCAGAAAACCTTTTTATTCGATTTTGACCAGCTGAGATTGATGCAACTCGCGACACCACCACCCTTGGATTTAACGCCGACCACTCTGTCTTGACGAAAGCATTCGAAATTCGCTGGCATAAATATGTGATCAAGATTGATGTCCCGAAGAAAGGTTTCTTGTAGACAGACCACGCCGACAGGTTTAAACAGAGCAGATGTTAGCAGAGAGTGAAAATCGTCAACTTTGTTGAGAATTGAACGCACATTAAGAGACGCAAGAGCTGGAAGTGGTGTATTAGCGGGATAGCGACTGCGAACAGCATTGAGCCAACCAGCTCGATGCTTCGGCTTGGTCTGAGTGACTGGTGGTGGCGGGAGTGCAGTAGTTGTAGGCACAAAACCGCTGTTCTCATGCGGTCGGTCGATTAAAGCCGCATTATGAATGCGAGAAACATATTGATTAATCGTTTCTTTTTTATAAAATAACCTGTTAGACAGGGATTTGCACTTTAGAAGGGACTCAGATAGACTTGCGTCAACAATCAAGTGTTTGCGGTATTCAGTGAGCTGTTTTCGCGAGTATTTTCGTTTGATCAAGGGTAAATCCATGAAATTGATGAGTTAAAACAGAGGAATTGTTTTTTTGCTAAATGTAGTAGAAAGATCGATGAAGATGTTTTGAAAGAACAGTTTTCTATAATAAAGCAAAATAATTTCTTTTTGATGGCGGTGGCCGTCAGAAGGCCCCGCACTAAAAAAAACCAATAACCGAGTAGGCGTCTCTGCCATTTGTTTGTATTTTACAGGCTTAAAAATAATCCCGAAAAGGAAGAAAAAATCCCATTGAAGTGGCTCAAGTGCTCAAGTATATCGGGAACACGGGGCCTTTTCTAGGGATATCTGAGGAGTACTATAAATCACGATGATGTGAAACAGATTCTGAAGAAGTTGCCACATGCAGTGGCAGTCTCTGACTACGTTGCGCATGACAATGGGTTTGTTTCAATAAAGGTGAGCTTTAAGGACTGCTTCAAGGGATTTCCTGCAAAGGGACTGCATTTCACACACACATCGTTTCTTTGTGTTTAAGACCGGCGAGGCGATATTTTTCAACGCGATCGAGGATATATATATTGAGGGACGAACAGCCAGTGGAAAGGTCGGCAAGTTTCTCTCCGATTGTTGTCAGGTCATCGTCCAGCAATGATTGTTTTCAATAAAACATTCCTAGTACAATATCGAGATCCCATAGCGCGGTCAGTAAAACCGGTGCGTACTCCTTGCGCGCTACTGTCCTCACGCGAGACGATCTTTGTGGATCGATATGATGGGCCTGCCTCCAAGCGGTCCTACTAACCAGACGTGCAACTCCGCCAAAAGACGAGCCCACGCGACCCCTGACTGCGAGTAAGATTATTTTTTAGGCATCTCCATTCTATGACCATATTAAGAAGTGTTGCAACGGCTTGGGGACAATGTAAAGTTCCGTGGTGGTGTTTCAGTCCATAAAAATAATCGGTTAACACCTCAGCGAGCCACATGATAATAATAATAATAATAATAATAATAATAATAATAATCATAATCATAATAATAATAATAATAATCGTATTCGCTTTATTAGGGTCACGAAGACCTAAACTTTTAGAATTAAAATTCACAACAAGAATAAGTTAACATGAATGCAGAAAATAACGACAAGTCAATTTTTTGGAAGAAGGCTTATTAGACCCTCGACGAATATAAAGTATGGCAAACGCGTAATGGCGGCCATTGAACAGTGGTATCCATAAAGCACGCCCACAAAACGAATCACCAATCTGTAGAATTGGCTTGTCCCGACACTAAGCTAGCGGTAATTCGCCTTAAGGGCACGAAGACCGCAACCTTAAGCATTAAAATTTACAAGAATAATTCAAACCAGTCCTCTTCAAAACGCACGCCCCCAAAAATGTTAAATAATTTAACTATATCGCGGATTCCGAGCCTACTAAATCGAGAGCCAACATTGTGCAAATGAATCTAACTAGTGAATGATTGAAATGGGGGACAATTGAAGGCGGCAGACTGAGCCTTCAGTGCCATCTACACAGTGGTATCTACGACGACCTACGCCAACCAGAAAGAAGACGCCTTCTGGTTCCATGCCTGGACGGCGGCATTTGGCACTACCGCAGAGAAATTCCCTTCAAGGTGACCCTATACTCCCTCCTACCCCGCGCAGTATACAGACGGAATCAACACCGCCTTTCAATTGATAGAAGTAAGCCTTTATCGCCCCCTAAGCCAATGTCAACGACATCAAAGGCCGTCCGGCGGAAATTCATGTTTGATTGCAGCTGGAAACTGCATCGGGCATTGACTCTCTTCCACAGGCTATAGAGGTCCTTAGGTTGGCCCTCCTAGGAAAGGAAATGTCACCCAACGACCAGGCGCACTTCCTGCGTCCTCCAGCAGCATGCTGGTAATAATTTACTTCTACCGATAGCTACGACCAGGAGCAGCACCCAAGCTCTACTATCCACATCATTCGAAGCTGTTTTTCCAGTCTTACAACGACTCTCTGGTTATTGAAGACTGCTTTCATCGAAAACTGAGACCTAGGATGCTTGGGGCCGGCACTATCCACGAACTGTCCGACATACTTCGTCCAGGTTCGACCCCTGGCGCTGACATTCAACCAATTGCTTGACGTCCTTCGATCCCTGTCACGGACAATCATTATTCTTAATCAATGGAAGACAAACATCCCCAAAGCCGTATGTAGGTCATAGCGACCGGACCTGCAACGGGTGCGTCGCGTTTCTTCGCGAGGGGAGGTGCTGGGAACCGTTTGGATTCCCCAAGAGAAATATTTATTTTCGTTACAGCTGCCCCCTTCACGAGGTATATGTTTACTCATACACTGTCGTCAGGTTGGTAGTAGAGGAAAGCAGCTTCAATGTCTTAAAACAACCAATTGACATTATTTCGTTGTAAAAACAGCCATAGAAAGTCGCTTTTGAGCGAAATCTCAGTCAGAGTTAGCTAGGGTGATCGAACAATAATTAAAATATTTGTTATGTCTACATTAAGGACTCCGTATTCTTGGGTTAGTCCGACTCCGGTCAATTTGGGTGTAGCACGTTCTGAGCGTCAATTACATGGATTGAGTAAAAAAAAATTTTAAATTATCCGGTTTATCTAACTTGGGCGCATGTTTAGAGGGAGTAATGAAAGATATACCAGGTGGTCTGTCAGTTGTCCCCCAAAGCGAAATTCAGTTTGGTTCGAGCGCTTGTCATTGTCTTTAACTGTAGCAAGTGTATGCTTCTAGAAGATAAACGATAACATAATTGCTAGATTTCAGAGTTTAACAGCATACCAGAATGGTATTATCGTCTTCTCGCTAAACTTGAGGCCAAGGTCGTTGTCGCTTCTTCGCTCATCCCGGACATGCTTAATCAAACGGTTTGTCAGCTAAGGTCATTAAGTGTCTCAAATCTTCAATTCTCTTTTCCTTTTCCCGCAATTGCAGTCGAGAAGTGGAATGTGTAAACAACTTCTATTTTAACTGGTCTATCTCTTCTTATGCGACGAAAAACAGCAACCTGCAATGCTATTCACGTAAAGAATCCTGCGAAACATGGACGATATTTTGTGGTATTAGTCCTTTTTGAGACTCTTATTCCGTCAAAACTTCCTCTTTTCGGTTACCAGCTTAATCCGATAATAAACCCATCTAACCGAGTTATAATGTCTAAACTGGGGTTTTTGCACGGTTCTCTGACCTTGCAAGCGTCACACGGACAACCACATCAATAATCTGTGACTAACCAGTCCAAAGGATATGAGTACCAATAAAGCGATTAAGCACGCCTTCAACCTTTAAACACATTTTTAACACGCCGAAAATAATTAATAGAAGGAAGAGTTGCTTTTTATGAATAAACAACGCCGATCTTCCACACTTGTTTGAATGTACTAAAACCAGTACGATTACAAAGTACTCTAATTCGGTGTGTTTCGCGAACGTGTTGAATTTGTCAAAATGGTTGGTTTTCTCTATCCTGCTGTTTATTTTTACAATATTAAATGTATTGATTATTATTTAAATCCACTATGTAAATATACTCGTTGGGCTTTGTTTGCTGGAATTCTTGTTTGGCGTAACTTCAATAATTTATTTCGTTTTTTATGCAATAACTATCCATTTCTTTGCTTGCCAGGCTGAAAATAATCACAAAAAAAATGGAGCACTTCGGGTTCGTTTCTTAAAGACTGTACTTTTCATACTAATGCATATAACAATTGTATACGTTTTCAAGGCTAAGTTCCAGCGTCTGAAACAGTGAGTTTTACTTGGACAGCATTGTCATGTTTCTGTCTTTGATTGCACCAATAACTGTCAAATGATAAATACATTTTATATTGTGCATGAAAAGTTTCGTTTCTCATTAATATGAATCGTTATTTGGATTTTTTTCTGTTTATAGAAAACTGGGGAAGAAAGAGCCTCAGGCATTTGTAAGTCTTATAATTGCCGTGCTTATATTTTCTATCGCTGGTGTTTCAAATATGTTTATTTTCTTTTTTCAGCAAGAACCATGGTATTTTATTTTTAGATATTTTTCTATTGTTTCTATAGGCATGATCGGTGCTCAGTTATTGGGCCAGACATTATCCGTCCAGATCGCCCCATCGAGAATATACAATTAAAAGTCCCTCACGCCATCGTAAA
Organism: Proteocephalus fallax; assembly: GCA_028672205.1. Taxonomy (NCBI): domain Eukaryota; kingdom Metazoa; phylum Platyhelminthes; class Cestoda; order Proteocephalidea; family Proteocephalidae; genus Proteocephalus; species Proteocephalus fallax. The sequence goes on along the minus strand of JAPUBX010004052.1, from coordinate 278,251 downwards.
GCATGACTTCACACCAATGCAAGCCGACGAAATAGAAGTCAGTGTAAGCAGTTTTTTTACTTTAAATACCTTCCCACCAAGAAATTGGTATTTAATTTCCAGTCTAAAAATTATATCGCGAAAAATAAAAAAACTGAAATATAATTATTTCCGTGATACTTTTTTATGTCAAAGACAAAGTTTCGAGAAGCTAATCTAAGTAGTTATTTTGGATAGTCACTAGGTTATGTGTCTATAATTTCCGATTTAGCGGTGTGAAATGATTGCGCTTCTACGACGCGTTGATGAAAATTGGTACCAGGCATGTTCTCTTGATCACAGAAAGATTGGATACGTACCTCGTAATTATCTGGATATCCAGATTGATGTAGAAATGCTCGTGTCGCCAATAAGTGAATATGCTAATGATTACACCCCGCGCCCTCGAGCGACGACACCGGCGCCTTTTAGAGTAAGTGCATCTTCTACAGAAATACACAAAGTCGTTTATTGTCTTGAATCAATTCCTTCCATTTTTTATTAAGGGTTCTCGACTATCGCTTCATGAGATGTTTGATGACGAAACAGTAGGTCAATTATATTCATAGCACAGTTCCTCTTTTTTTGTTTTTAAATACCAGGCTTGTGTTTGATAGGTTCAAACATTCCTCCATGACAAAAATGATTGCTTCTTCGAAGTACAGAACACATTTGATCCGGAGGCCGATGACGATCTCGATGCTGAGGTAAGAGTCGTGAGATCATTTGAATTATTGAGAATAAAACACGTTTTGTTGCTCACGCCCTCTTGATGCCCTGATAAGCGGCTATTTAAATGAGGTCTGTACACAGACATTTGCGTTTCGGCAACAGACAGTCTTGCTAAAATGACCCTATTTTTTTGGGTTTTTCAGACTGGTGATATCTTGCTATGGATCGGAGCGGATTCAAAACCGGGTATGACGCTTCCCTTTGACTGGCTTCCCTGTATGAGTATCACCGGTAAATTCGGCAACTTCCCTGGCAATTTGGGAAAGGCCTTGACATCGGGTGCTGCGAAACGGGCTCTGAAGAAGTTGCCACATGCCGTGGCCGTCTCTGACTACGATGCGCACATCAATGGGTTTGTTTCAATAAAGGTGAGCTTTAAGGACTGCTTCAAGGGATTTCCTGGAAAAGGGAATGCATTTCACACACACAGCGTTTCTTTGTGTTTAAGACCGGCGAGGCGATATTTTTCAACGCGATCGAGGATGGATATATTGAGGGACGAACGGCCAGTGGAAATGTCGGCAAGGTTCCGTCCGATTGTTGTCGGGTCATCGTCCAGCAATGATTGGCAAGGTGTACTTTCTTTTGAATTTTTGTAATTTATTACACCATCTTATTTTTTTTGCTTCAAAAATAATTGGAATATTTGTATCCACATTTTCGTTGACCGAAGTAACATGCAACGTTTTCTTACATATATTGTGGTGGCTTTCATTTCTCACGCAAAAGACCAATTATTGCATGCATTTCTCGTGGGGCTCTGGATTGTCGAACATGCCGTGTTACTTTCCATTAGCACATACTTGTGATACGCCCTTCGGTGTGCGTGCGCTGCAAGCAACCTAAATTAGACATCGCTTTTTCACCAGCTTGCGTCAATAGACGACCACTTTTCCAAAGATTATTCAGCTAGTTTGAAAAACCAGATTTCGACGGGCTGGTTTGTAACTGGGAAGGCCTTTACGCGGAAAAGACTGCTTCTTCGAGTTAAGAGGATGGTGGAGTTGGAATAATCCAATGTTTGATGGTTTCTCTTATTGAATACAAAGCATAACAACTTTAAAATGCGATGATTTCTATTTTTATTATTATTTTACGAAATTCGAAGACCCAGACCTGACAAAATGCGCTACCGACAGCGATGCCCTCGGTATTCAAATGAATGAAATGTGTGCTGGTATCTCTAACTAGAGCATAGACCGGCTTGCTTGGTGTTGCCATAAAGTTACTCGGGAATATGTTTACAGGTGTCGTCCCCAGTGCCACCCGTTTTAGTCGAACCCATGTCCTTACCAACAGAGCTGGAATGCTTTCAAGAATACGGCATCCAACCCGTAACTGTCAGATATTCTGCGATTGAAAACCATATCGTGATGCGTTCTGGTGAAGACAATTACCACATGACCTTTTGGGATTTTGCTGCGCTGAACTATTAAAACCGTCAAATGTGGATTTTTCGTTTCATTCTACAAAACATTTTGGCATCGCCGAATTATCAAGGAAGCACCTAAGGCATTATGATGTATGGTGAAGGTGGATGCCTTTGGCGAATGTCGTTTGATCTGCATTTACAACGCGACACGTTTATTTCTACCCATGATGCTACTTCTATAATCCATCCAAAAAGGGAAAATATTCATATTTACGGTATAGTTTCGCGAGTAGATATTGTCAAATTGCGTATTCGCGGAGATATCTTTACTTATGAATAAATATCCAGCTTTTGATTTTATGAAGACAGAATTCGCTTTTTCAAGTGCTGTGGTGACTAAATGTTTCATTCAGCCTTTCTCAGAGTGATGTCATCGAGCTTTTTTTTAAATTTGGAAGCATGACCTAAGGTGGGTGTAATTTCTTGCTAAATGCCACACTTCGCTCGCATCGGCATTCTTTCTCCTGTTTGTCAAATAATCCGATATTGATCTGTGTGTGTGGGGGTGGCTGCGGTTTCGCGACATTATCGCTAGCAGCGCATACGCCATACCCCACGCCATCAGGTATTTTTAAGTGTCGTGACGTGACGCTATTCCTGGGGCAGGATTCACGCTCAATGAAAGTCGGATTAATCCTGGGGTTTCATGTGACAAGCTGCCCAGGACAGCCATAATGAGTCGATATATATAAAAAAGGCATGATATCGTATACAAGAAAGGTTTTGAGTAACCACGTGGTGGTTACTCATAATAGGTACCTACCAGACTGATGGATGTTTTGGAAGAAGTGAGGATGTCACAAGAGTCTTGGAGACTGGAGGAGATGTGTATGGTGGGGATTAGGCGAGCAGAAGCATACTGTGTTGAGGGAGAGGGAACGTTGCCTATAGCTTGATCGACCAAATATTAATTAATGCAATTAGGAAGGATAGCCGCCCCGTTGAAGAATAATAAAATGAATCGACATCCCACTTGAAAGACGTGGCGTTATTTTCTTCTTTTTTTTAAAAAAAATTTAGGCTGTTGCAACTCGTTGGAAATTTCATTCATTCCGAATCAGGTTCTCAAGCATGCAACCAATTTCAATCAATAGCGCAGTTCTTAAAGGGTATGGCATTACGCATCTTCCTTTCGATAACTCGGAAGGAGTGGGTGTGTGTGTTGTTGTCGTGCTAGTTTGCTACTTTATTTTTGCGAGTAGTGGATATAATAATGGTAATGATTTAATATTAAGGTCACTAGGACCAAAACGTGCAGCCTACAAAATATACAATTAACAATACGAAAACTGGCTTTTAGTTCCTACTTCGCGTGTTCAGGTTAAATTGAAAATTGGAACAAATAATGAGCGACAGAATTGCGATTTGGCGCCGTTCTTGTTGTCATCGAACGGTATTGCGTTCGCATTGTTGGACGAGATCAAAAGTTTTATGCAAACTTGAATACCGTGGATAGAAGGGGTGACCAGCATCGGTGAGTGAAAAACGATTGAAATTAAGATGAGTGTGGTCTCTTGGACAGGGGGCCACTAGAAAAGCGCACTCAATGTCGCCTGAAATTGCGAATTAAGAGCCAGAGACGATAGTATTCATCGAAGACGGAATCCACACGATTAGCTTCTAGTAAATCATAGTAATTAGGCAAGTAGGACCAGGTTTAGTTTCGGACTCAAACGTATTTGTGTCTGTTAGAGCAACCATTTGAATCTAGTTTATCAAAAATCCTTCTACACCGTAATATAGGACTCGGAAACGCGCAATGTTATTGAATCAAAGCTGAAGTATTAAAATACTGCCTTCACTGCCTTCAAGTGAAAGGTTGAGACTGTGCTAGAACGTTACAACAGCGTCCAGAGTGCTTCTATTTGGTTTATAAGCAAACTGGAACGGGACATTCGCGGTTTTTAGTGTGGTCACTAATTTGGAAAGAGGTTGTTTCTCAATTACTTTCAACAAAACGGAGTAGATGGCGATTGGTATATGCTTAACAGGTCCCGCAGAATCATTGCCCGATTTCGGAATAAGTTTTATGGGAACATCTCTCAATTTCGAAGGAACAGAGTATTCTTTGGCGAATGATTGAAAAATTGGGCAACAATCGCAGAAATCTCGCCGTGACAGCTTTCACAACTTGTCCGGACCAGCCGCCGCGTGCTCGTGAGTTTTCTTCTCTTTTTTTATATCCTGTGGCCCTGCCAACCTGAAGACGGAAGAAGAGAGATAAGACGCTGGAGGAGTTTTAGAGAGTTGACCTTTATTAAAAAGCGTGAAGTGGTATTTGTACGCGGGTTGGGAGTAGTAAGGCCAATGAGGGAGTTTGAGGAATGTGTCACTCGATCAATTCGATTGTGACGCGACAAAATGTTTACAAACTGGGGGGGGGCAAGTGACCTTGAGTGGTTGTCTACACGTCAGAGGAATTAATGAAGGGAACTAAGTCAATAGCAGAGATTTCTTGGGGGTCCAAAAGGGTCTCCAAAAATTTCCTTAGCAAAGTAGGAATCAGCGAAAACGGTACAGTCGATTGTGGCAAACACATCTACTAAATTCACTATTTCTGGAGGCAATGCGAACGGACTACGGGAATCGTTTTGGTTGTCCTCGATAGATACTTTCGGTAGACCAACAACCATGCAGTGGTCCGCCTTGGCTAGTGATACACGTATACGACATGCATGCAGAGAAGAATCGAACACAAATATTTGGTCAAAAAGATTCTGTTCGCGTGTAGGAATATGGACTATGGCATTGAGTGTGGACTATTTGGAGCAGAATTGAAATCACTACACAGTAATATAAAAGAGTCATGTGGTTTGTGTGGTCTATTTTACGGAATTCGTCATTATCAGATGGTCCAAGAAACGCGCACGAGTCACCTGATGCAATACCACCAGGGTGTAGCCTACAAGTCGGCATCATTTTTATTCGATGCTTCTATTTAAGGCAACTCGGACGCCTGAATATCCGCGGGACGTCAGGAACCAACCTGAAGCCCATGAGAAATTGACCACTGTCCTCTACCAGCACTTTGCACCTCCCAGACGCGAATTCACGCTCAAAAGATTGCTTGCTGCCTTCATGACCAGCGCAAATGCCTATGAATTCGACGTGGACATTGAATATCGGGAGTACAATCCGTTTTTGCTATTCATCGGCACGTTTTGTACCTGTCCCTTTCTAAAACCTAACATCAAATTACACCGCTATCACATTATCTACGTGGAAGACCCGTCTGGAGTTCGGGAAGCCGAAATAACATTTTATATTGTTGGTTAAAGTCTTAAAGTCATCCTGTTGTGTCCGCGTTTATCACTTTTAAAATGAATGATTTATTATGTACTTTCAAGTTGTTTGACCAACGCAAAAGTATGCTGTTAACAGGGAATTATCCATCACAAATTGGACTCCTGGTACTATGGACGACAGAGCGCCTACGCGGTCCTGTCGGCATTTCTAACCGGTCGTACAATGTGCATCTTTAGACAAAGTGCATCTCCAAAGGACATTGGGAACTGCTTGAGTCAATGCGCATCTTTAGACAATTGGGAATGGCTTTAGTCAATGTGCATATTTAGACATTTGGAATGGCCTTAGTCAATTTGCATCTTTAGACTATGTGCATCTCCAAAGGACATTGGGAATGGCTTTAGTCAACCAATTAGGAATGTATAAATAGCATTGTGATTGACTGGGGGTTGTCTGTTGACCTTTGACACACCAGGAGTGGCTAAGGAGGCGCGCCATGCCAAAGGTGGATTGTAATCGACGAAAAACCATCAAAAATATAAGAATCGGTATTCCAAAAAAACAGATTTTAATGATTAAATGCAATAGATCAAATGTATATACAAAATGAGGCATGATATTTCCGCTTTTAAATCAGCAGTCTTCAGCAATAGTAGATCGATAGGGTGTTGTCGCCTCGTCACTATGACAAAATATAAACTGATAGAAACCCAGTTACCTATCGCCGGAGTCTGGATAGTACGTCTTGTGATTCTTCAGGGGACTTTTTTTGCGCCTCTTAATTGGACGACTGCTGGAATATTCAAGACCGTCGCTGGGGTAGTGGGGTTCTTCCTCGTCTGAGAAATACACCAGGTCCTCCTTATCTTCAGAAAGCTCCGTGGCCGATTGTCGCTTCTGTCGAAGCCGCCGAAATTCGGACATGGTCATTGACACACCAAATCGCTCTAGATGATGATGTGGTTACGAATTTGATGGGAAATACTTTTCAGACACTCTTGGATGACACGATTGGGTATCTTCAGATCCAAAAGAGAAGACATGTACTCGTGTTGAGCAGTCGTCATTCGACGACTGGTGGGATAGTAATTAACGAAAATTGTCGACATTTCGTGGTTGTGAGCCAAATTTACAAAATCTACAAGAAAACAGCCTTCTTCGTATCGGAAATTTATTCGGGAGGGGCAATTTGTGCGGATAGACCTAGTCTGAACATTTATTTTAATTGCATAAGGGGAATACCTTGCAGGAAATACTGTCCGTGCCTGCGCGAATACATAGAAAAGCAATGAACTTGTAGACTATTTTTTGGCGTCTGTCATCATCTAGCTCTATTTTCATTCCATGGGAGAACGTGAATGCTGACCCGGAAACCTTGTGAGAAAGGAGGTATTAAAGAGGAGTCACATCTACCTCATTGTACTCAGTCACTCGACTACAAAGTTTTTCAAAAGACGTCATGGGCGATTCATTAAATAATGAAGAAAATACACCCGTTTTGTCGATTGGTATAACGAGACACCCGGGCTGCTTGTCGGTCTCCCCCTCTGGATTGGAAGAGATGTTTATTTGATCAGTAGGGACCATCGATTTCTCGTGAATACCCCGACGTCGTTTCCAGGATCGCGCTGTTCCCATGCCACAGTAGTGGTTGTGCTTCATATTGAAACCGAAAACTCGAAGCAAACCTTTGCTGGCAACGAGGGTTATGCTTGCACGACAGCCTATTGAGTTATTAACACGCCTTTGTCCGACACCTACCCGTCTTGGAAACTTTCGAATAGGTACTCTCGTTCATGTTACAGACGAGCACAATTCGTTTGTATACAATGGCCGGATCGAAGGGATCATCTCTTTTCAGCTTTTGGCTATTGCCCGTAACGAAAGATTGGCCTGTCGCCTAAATTACGATTTCATTAAAACACAAACCAAAAGACCAACCTGTTCGAGGCTATCGAGCATTTTCATCGCATCAGCATAAGATGAAAAAGAGCGCTTTGTAAAATATTCCGAAAAACATCCCGTTAAATCGGCCATCACAATGTCTACAGTAAAGGGATGATCGATAAACGAGACCTACAATTAGATGGCTGGAGACTGTGAGAATGGGTCATATAATATTTGCTAATGCGTAAAATGTCGTGTTTTTTCGATAGCACGAAATAGGAGGGGCAATCAGGCGTACAACAGTCAAATTTCATGTACCGATATTGGAGTGTTGTCTTTTGGTTGGTGTCTGGTGCCAATGGTGTGCACCTACTAACTTTGTATTTCACGTTGTTCAACGAGAAAAAGTCGGGCAATTTACTCTTGAAATCACTATAGCACAGAAACTCCTCATAACGGAAGAAATGGTCAAACGAATCCTGAATACTCTGCTCGTCTGGTAGAGATTGCGGCTCTTGCTTAGATGGTTTAAAATGTGTAGAATCGGCTGGTGTGTTTCCAGCACATAGTAACGTCCTTAACAGTCTTTTTTAAAAAAAACGCAGTTGATTTAATTGGAAAAAATTACGTTGGTTTTTGGTGGGTATTATCGGGTTCGGGGATATTTTCGCACGATGATTCCACATGTCGGAAATCCGTGGCACAATTTGGAGGCTGTACAGGAATATCATTTCTAATGACAGTCTTTGAACTTAATAATGACCGTAAAACACTGAAAATATTCCAATTTATTAATATTTAAACATACTTTGACGTTGTTTGACTATTTTCAGAAAACATTTTTACTATTGTATATCTGGGTTAAAAAAGAGTTACAGGCTATTTCATGTGCTGTATATCGTGAAATGTGTCGTCCCGGAAATTTGCCAGATATTGATACAAACAGAAATTCAGTGGTACAATTACTTCCATTAGTTGTGATCTTAAATATGATTTTGCAAAAATTCACCGAGCAATGGTTCCGTTGAAACTGTATGTATAGACCTAGCGCTAGCTCTTCTTTGTGGCTGAAATTGCATTGAGAAGCGCCTCTTCTCTGAATTCGAGATTATTTGTTTGTAAACAAAAAAGAAGCTCTCTCAATGTTGTGGCAACGTTCTCACACATCCTTGTCGGAATCAAAGACCCCTTTTCCTCCTTTCCTAATAACTGTGGTGTGCTGCAATGTGCAGTGCTTTATTACTTCATTTTCAACTATTAACCCGTATATTACACGTCAATCTGAGCTGGCTATCACCAACTCATCGGTCTGTTTGAAAGTGATTGAGAAGCACCTCCACTCTTAATTAGAGTACACACTAAAAACTGCCGATAACCCGTTCATTCTGTTGCGTTTTCCAAAATGCATTTCCATTACATTTTCTCTGACAGCCGCTCTAGACACTCCAGAAATCCCTTCACTCCATAATTAAGCCTCGAGCTCAAAATCAAAATTCCTCGGCATTCTTTTTAACAGTCGGTTATCATGGAGTAATTATGTTGATGCCGTCTTCGGTCAATGTCGTCGCCTCTGCTTCTTAGTTCGCCGGTTCAGGAGACTTACTTTACGACCTAGCCCTATAAAAAACGTTTTCAATGCCTGTATCATTCCCTTTATTGTATATTGTTTCCCAATAATGTTCCCCGACCTTAAATGTTCTGAATTTTAACCCTTAGTAGGCTTTTTAAATTATCTCGTTTACTAGTGGCCTGCCTATGCTCATCATTCAAGAAATCATCGTTCAACGTCACTTCAATAGTTGTTCAAAAATCGCTGCTCGTATTTTAAGTGACCCTTCTCATCCTCTCTTTTGAAGTTTATCGAAGTGTAAATCTCTTCGACCAATGCGTTGGCTATACCGTTCAATACCCAAAAGAACGACGGCATATCGTAATTCGGTCATTCCTTATTTGTCCCGATTTGTAGTTTCACCGGAGCAGGTGAACTAAAAGACAATTTTCATATCTAGTACTTTTTATACTGTCTTGTTTTATGCTGAAACGTTTTGTCCTCGTGACCTCAATAAAGCCACTATAATTATTAATATTATTATTATTAACCTTTGGTGCCCTCACATGGACACAACCGCCTCCATCCACAGTCGCCGAGACTAGAGCAACTTCCTTCCTTTCCAAACTCATGGACCAGCATCGTGGATTTCCCGTTATAAAGACTCATCCCATTTTTACCCAAAATCTATATTACCTCTCAATCCATTTATAACTGTTTGCCTCATTATATCCATTCCTTTCATTTCAATGCGTCTCCTCATTATGGCTGCCTGGGATGTGTATCCATGTTCTACGATTGCCGCTATAAAACCCCCAGCGAAAGTCTAACATTTCTTAGGTCAGAACCCCACAATTGGAACAGCGTCATACTGGCCACAATAAAGCGCATCATTATTATTGTATGACATACTTTAGTCTTTGTTAAGATATATCACGTGCATAAACTCCGCTAGACTTAGTTTTTTGTCTATGTTTACTTCATATTTTATGCAAACAGTTTAATTTGTTAAAATGTTTCCTTGTTATCGAATGTTGTTAATCTATAGTAGTATAATATATTGTCATGCAGACCAATAAATAGTATTTGCGGGGGTAATCCAATATAGTCGCACTTTCTTAAATTAACAAAACCTTTAGATTTGCCCTCCCTTATAAACGTGTGCTAATATCGTTATAACTAATTAATAAATTAAAGTTGAAAAATTTCACCTACCTTTGAGCGAATATGTTTCTTTATTTTACATGTGATTTATCAATCTTTAGGTGATTCATGTGGATATAAGTTATTCAAGCTAGTTTACGTCAACAATACATTTGTAACGCAAGTCACTATGGATCACGTTGGAAGCAGTTACGTTGGTGATTATAAGAATGGAAGGTATTTGTGACACGTTCGTTGTTTATGTTAGAATGGAGGGAAATGGTAATTATAAGCTGCCAAGTGGATCCATGTATCATGGGGAAATGCGGGACGGAATGTATCATGGGAAAGGAGAAGCCAGGTTCCCAAGCGGTTCGAAATTTTCGGGGACTTTCAAAAACGGATATCCAACTTCTGTAAGCATACCCGACATCGAGTTTATATTCAGGGAACTTATATTTACGAAGATGGACTGCAATATGCTGATAAACAATGGCTTTATTGCGATGGCCATGACAGAAGATTCGCTTCTGAAGCACGAACGCGGATTGAACCCGCTGGTAACTATATGCGACCTGCGGTGCTTTCCAACGGGGGTGTATAAATATTAACGTGTGTGACATTAACTATCATTATCGAATTGTAACTGTCACTTTTTTTAGTGCATTCTAGGTGTTACCGGAGACTTTATAACTATAACCTTTATCCCATGACTCGTCGGGAGAATGTAATTTTATGCGTCACCCCGATGTCATATTTCTTGTGTGAAATATGAACAAAAAAAATTAGAACCCAGATTGACTATCGTATATGTTTTAGTTTGATGATGAAGTAAATCGAATTTTATCTAACGTCTTAACCACTATATTCCTTATGCCATATTTAGTGTTCATTTGTACAACCGACAATTGAAACGTGGATATATTGTTGCTCCTAGATTCCACTAAAAAAACAGATAGACCAACAAGACGTGTACCAGCCGGCCACTACGATGTTGGTGATGGATTCTACAACCCGGAAACCCGTGTCGTTTACGACTACTCCATGCGGTTTCTTCGAAACGCAGGTACAAGTCAAAAAGACTAAAATATAATTATTTAGATGTTTCTGAGCACGACTGGGTGATCAAGCATGCCCGCAAAGGTTGGGATGAATATACGGGAGGACAGAAAGATCCTTGCCATCCTGAGTTGTCAGATCCTCGGTTGTATGACGGTGATTGGATTAAGTAATAGTTTATTTTTCTCATAAATCATTCACCTCTAGGCAAAATACGCCGGCAGAATATGATGCACCCATTTATGTGAAAAATCCTCATTAAATATCCACTCTATTAAAAATATTCAAAGCCAAACAATTCATTTGACATATTTTGTGTGATCCACGAGGTCTGCATGGTATAGTGACACACAGTTTGTGCATTGTATATTTATCCTAATTGATTTGTCGTTGATGGTTCCTTGTCAATGCAAAACTAAAAAACCGGAGTTGGCTAATTCGTGTTACTAAAACATATATAAGTAGCTTTTGCGTGTAATACAGTTTTTCACCGTTTCAATCTGTTTCCAATAGAACTACTTCAAACACTTGTTATTCTTATCATTAAAATACGATAAATACTTTTAAACGAATAGTCAATACGTGGTAATAATTATTGATTAAGTATTAAAAATGTACGAAAACGGCTCATGATTTCCTGCTTCAGATATTCTGGAGAGGCTAAAAATCAGGACAAATAGGTAATATGCCAAACTGGTTGTGCAAATTATCCGTCCATAGCCTTCGAAGTGATTTACATCGAGACGGAAAAGAATAATTATGGTCGGTGGGAAGGAACACAATGGGTAAATCGGTCACCTGTAGGTTGTGGTAGTATTCATAGTACTGATAACCTCTCACAAAATAATATTAGAAGAAATCAAGTAACCTCATTTTATTATATCTATTGCAACCATTCGAAATGAAGTACAAGTTTAAATCAACTAATTTTCTTAGAAAGATACTGGCCGCGACATCCCCCTTCAAACAAAACAGAGCGAGTCATTCACGCAGGTGTCCGCAGGTATCGATCTGCTTTGATGCAAACTGAAAATCCGGGGTAACGGCTGTTGCCAAATCGCAGAGAATGCGACCAATCACTGATCTACAGTTCGCGTATGTTACGTCAACAAAATACCGGTCGGCGTTACTGTTGCAATATATACACTAACCTACGCGCACACATACGCCGATTACGGGGTGCGCTTAGCACCCGCGCTAACCATTTGATGTTGAATCTGTGAAAACTGTCTTGAAAACAAATCACCAAGCTTGCCGTTGCAATAATTCGAATTCGACGCAGATTAAATAATACTGAATACTTTCGAAAAGCCAATTTCCTTATTGTTTCGAGACAATGAATAACGTATTTCCAGTTGTCTGATTGAATATGTGCTGTAAACAGGCACATGACGCGATATTGCTGACCTTAACGGCGATGCGCAACTTCCCACACATCGCGCGCATTAGTCAGCCAATGGATTCGCACAGACATGACTCCTCCCATCAACTATTACACGTCAAGCCTTCGGTCCCCTAACTTATAAAATACGCGGATGACTTGACCTTATGCCATGCATGCAAGACGGATGGTGATTCTCAACAGCTCGGGCAGGCAGTCACTGAGGTACTCGAGTGGTCTTCGGAGAATGGTCTTTTGCTGAATGCATCAAAATGCATCTATATTACATTTCCCTGACAGCCAATGTTGACACTCCCGAAATCCCTTCACTCCATAATTTCGCTTCGAGCTCAAAATCTAAATTCCTCGGCGTTATTTTTAACAGTCGGTTATCATGGAGTGATCACGTGGATGCCGTCTTTGATAAATGCCGTCGACTCTGCTTCCTAGTTCGTCGGTTCAGGAGACTTGGCTTAAGCTCTAGCCATATAAAAACATTTGTCCATGCCTGTATAATTCCCCTCATTGTATATTGTTCTCCAATAATTTTCCCCGGCCTTAAATGTACTGACTTTTCAACCCTTCATAGGCTTTTTAAAATAATCTCGTTTTCTAGTGGTCTGCCTATTCTCTCTATTCAAGAAATCATCGTTCAACGCCACTTCAATAATTGTTCACTAATCGCTGCTCGTATTTTAAGTGACCCCTCCCATCCCCTCTATCCCAGTTTATCTGAATGTAAATCTCTTCGACCAATGCGTAGACTATAGCGTTCAATACCAACAAGAACAGCGGCATATCGCAATTCGGTCATTCCCTATTTGTCCCGATTTTTATTATCACCAGAGCAGGTGAAACAGGAACTAAAAGACAATTTTCACATCTAATACTTGTCATATTGCCTATTTTTAGTGCTGAAAGTTTTGGTCCTCGTGACCTCAATAAAGCCACTTCAATTATTATTATTATTATTATAACTTTGGAAGCAGACGAGAGGCAAATATTGTAGAGAAGATCCATGCAGTCGTTTTCTTGCCCACGCTGAATATATACTGCTCGTCTAAAACCAGCCTCCTTAAAATTAAATAACTTGCGAGTCACCAAACTCTATTGATCTACGGGCGAGCACACTGAATCCAGGGGCTTATAGGCTGGGTGGCGGAAACCGGCTGTTGCATCATCCGAAATTTAACCCGCCGTGCTGGGTGATGCAGCGGCCACTTTCAACTCTCCGAGATGCCCTGGGGACGCCGTCACGTGTAAAATATTCTCGACACTCTTCCTGAAAATTTCACGATCAACCGGCTATCCTATAACATGAGATTGCAGCACAAAACATTAATTGCGAGTCATAAGTTCAGCTGTTGTCCCTAGGTACTCGCTAGATGTTTATCGGGTTGACTGTAGAAGGCTATGCAGTTGTTTTATACCCATATCTTGATGGTATTAATGGGTGTAACGGCAACAGAACCTATGAACTCATACTCTTGAAAACGATTGGGACACTAGTCATTCTCCAGACACGGATTTTGAGAATTTCAAAAGCATCCATGCTACGATTATTCATTCAAGTAGTAATACGTTGGTTGGGAAGGCATTGAAGAAACGCGAACTTGCATTCCTGCCGCCCGTTAACAGCAGCGTTGTTTTGGTGGTAATCGAGGAGATGCGTGGGCGTGTAAGTGGGTGCGTCATCAAATTGGCCAAACGGCCCAATTACCAAAAACCAATTAACGCAACAGTTTATAATAATTGCACTTGCTTTATTAATGTCTCGAGAACAACACATATATTGCCCATTTAAAAAGGCAAATTGAAACCGGGAAGATATGAAGTTTTGCAACCTCGTAATGGCGCCCATAGAAAAAAATAATAATAAATTTCTAGTCCACATATCTTTACTAAAATAATTACAAATTGATAATTATATTTTATGTTTCAAGATAGATATCTGGCGCACCCAAAAGACGACGTCATCATGACTCGAAGTCAATACCAAATATTTCGTAAATAGTTTAATATATCACGGGCATCCACCCGCAATATGCAATTAATTGTTGCCTAAGATCGAAAGTTCACAATTCTTGCTTCGATTTGCGTGGCATTTTCGGAAGGTACCAGTAAGTGTTCGATCAGTTTATGGTATGTTATGCTGTTTACGTTGGGGTCATTTGAGATGCGGGCGATTAAATGTCACCCGCAGACTTCATGTATGATAAGCATAATCGCTGACAGACGGAAACACGTAGCAACAGCAATAATAAGCTTAATGCTGGCAAAGCTGTTAACGAATCCATCTGTCAATTGACCTCTAAGATCTAAATACCACACCTTGTACACATGGTCGTAACTTTTCAATCACCAAAAGCCCCATCCAGCGTATGTGAATAGAACCGCATCGAGGCCTTGGTGAATGCCTGTTTTCTTTAATATTTTTGGAATTTTCTTTACTATCGTGCCCTCAATTCAAGACACGATCATTCATAGTCATTTTTATCGTTACTTCTCGTATTTTAGGCGATCCCTCCCATTCCATCAAGTCTAGCCTGTCTGAATGCTAATCTGTCAGACCCACGCGAAGTAAACACTGTTTAATTGTCTCAAAACGACTGCAAATCGCAATCCGGTTGTTTATTATGTGCCCAAATTTATTGTTTCACAGAATAGGTGTAGCCGCAACTCGGTGTCGTCGTAACTGACTACGGAATGTTCGTCCCATCTTAACTATGATTAGACAAAGTTGAAAACCCTTCCAGCCTGCTTTAAACTTAGCCCAAAAGACGCGTCCATGAATATGACATGTAATCATCCACGTTTCTGTGGCAACCAATTCTTTGAATTTTTAATCAGTGCGTTTTCCCAATGCTCTATCGGTGAGAATAGTGTTATTATATCTACTTTGAAGTATGTCAAATGGTTCAGCTAAATAATATATGTTCGATGGGATCGTGGCTTCTTGAAATCTCCTCACAGTAGTTGCATTTGACGAATTCCAGCAAAACATATATTGGAACGATTTGTAAAGTTAACATGACACAAACGTATCATATAAACGCCAAACCTCTCACTGCGTGCGAAGATGTCGTGGAAAAAATAGTGGACACCGGGACTACATTGCATCTATTGATTTCAGAGCAAATTGGCACCGAAATATACCAAGCAATCATCTAAGTACATCTCCGTCAGTGTACCGTTGCACGCACTTTGTGACAATCCGACTGTGACAACGTCGTACCTTGGGGTTCACTGCGAGTAAACAGACCGCGTGGACCGCTAAAATAGTTTCGTCAAACCGCAGATGCCAGATAACCGCATTGACGCTTAGTTATCCAACTCCGTCTTTGGCTTCGGTGTCTTTAAGAAACTGATAATAATCATAATAATAATACTTGTAAGCACTTTTATGAGGTCAGGAGAACCAAAAATTTCAGCATACTTCTGGTTTAGTATTGATGACACTTTTACTTCAAAACAATCGCGTAAGAATGCCCATGAATTAGCAGAAATCATCAGATCCAAGACCCTGTGACCGCAACCACTCTTACCTGATTGGACGAAAAATAACCAATCAAATTTGCAATCGACCACATGAACGCTGCTCTAAAATTTGATTGGCTGAAATATAATGAAGGTTTCCTTGATATTTGCTCTTCGCTAACGTATTTTGGATTATGCAAACAGCACCTCTTGTCAATAAAGCACCACTACAAATCTAATAATCAATGGAGGGTTTTTATTCTATCGCCGAATCTGTTGCTAGTTCAGCCCAACAAAAATTGGATGGAGGCCTTTTCAAATATTTCCTCGATCAGTACTCTAACATCAGCACGATCCACGCAAATTCTACCCAACCTCCACCATTCGCGTCCCATTTTATTTCTACCGCAAACTCTGGCGGATTCATAGCTGGAATATTCTTTTGTCTCATTTGGTCCATTGGGCTCATAACCGGTTTCTGCTATCTGTTGTGGTTCCGCAATAAAATGGCGACCAAACCCAGCGGACAGCACAACAATTTGGAGGCCAACAAGATACACAGCATCATGTTGCGATCGCCGTTTAAATCCAAAGTTTTCCTGTGTCGTCAACGCCTGCAATCAAAGTGGATTTATTTAGCATTCCAGTGCGTGGGAATGACAATGCTAGTCTGTTTTCTATTTATTGCCTGTATTCTTGGCTTTGTTACAAGCCATTATCTACACAATAGCCTTTCTCCCAGCTTAGATAAAACCAGTCGACATGGTCTTTTCCCAGGAATCTCCAATGCCCTTGAGAGCACTCGACGCTATATGAAGGAATTCCTCAATGAAACACGAACGGCTACCGAGCCAGCCCTCGAAGAGCTAATAAAGGCCACCATTAAAATGCAAAACGAAACTACGTATGATTTCAATGCAAACCTTTTCTCAATGTTAAAAATCGACCGAGCCTTCGAACTCGGAGACAAACTGGGCGAGCATACGGTCAATCTGCTCAATCTGGTTGCGCCGCTGAAGAAACACTACAACGACTACACTGACACGATTTCCTCTCTTAGCATGGCGACGGCGAGGTGGAATGGTTTCATGGAGCAGCTTGATGTTGAACGGAATTATTTGCTACCCTCTACGTGCCAGTCGGATGGAGCCTGCGTGGCGCCGGTTCTAGCCCGGGCGGACATCTCCGTCAGCTCTCATTCACGACTACCGCATTTCGACTTTGCAATCGCGCTCAACTTCGTCACAGATGCTCAGAATAGGACACCCGAGGCCATCGAGGAACAGCTGAAATCCAGCCGAATCCTTGCCTCCGAACAGCTGGGTAAGACCATCGAGCGAATGCGCACTGAATTGGACATCCCCGGTACCCTCAGAAATGTCTCTGAACAGAACTGGCAGAACATTGCGTTGAAGCTCACAGATACCCTTACAACCATCGATCAGCTGGAGGAAGTTATTCCCATGAAATTGGCACCAATGGTCTCCGTTGCGTCCAAATACCTGTTGGCTCTTGGCTGGGCGCTGTGGCTTATAACCGGGTCAATTGCACTCGCTGTTACCGGGCTAATTTACCAGTACCACCATGTTCCAGCTGCTATTCCGTCGGCCAATCGACAACGTATTCGATGTGCTGCCTCGATTGGATTATTCCTACTCACATTCACCGTGGTTATTTCCTGTACGCTATTCCTCGTGGCAGGATATGTCCACACTGAGCTTTGCCGTTACATCAGTCCATTGAATGCTGTTTCAGTTTCCAGTGGTGACGGCCAACGTGCCTTCGTTCTGGACGTCCATGTAAACGCATTTCTCGACGAAAACTGGAAGGAGATAGTTCGCCTGGCGGAGACCATGGACCAGAACAACGCAAACGAAGCCATACCCATCCCACGCATTCGAAGTCCCGTCCGAGCTCTGTCTATTGGCTGTAAGGCAAACGATGGGATTCTGGAGGCATTCCAGGCAGTGGATAGCTTTAATTTCTCCGTCCTCAACAAGCCCGAGATGACTCATGGATTTGTGGAGAAGGGGCGATTGATCATGCGAGATGCCCTCTTGATGCTGAACGCCACAGAAATGTTTCCCCCGGCTCTTATTGAATCAGTTCAGTTGGCGGATCGTCTGGACGACTTTTTGATCCCCTTCAATGAAGTGCGGCAGCAGCTTCCACGCGATTTTTTGAATGTCACCACTTTCGAAAATAAGACCATCCTAATGCCAGGCTCCGAGCTGTCAAGACTTTGGCTTAGTTATTATGCCTTCTTAAAAGATGGTGGTTTGGCCACCGAGAAACTCGTGAGAGCTGACGTGCTTGCAAGCAATGTGTTTAACCTCTCCTCCGAAATCTCCACAATACTCAAGTCTGTGGACGAGAGTCTTCAAGAACTGGAGAAGATTCAGAAAATCGGACCGACAGTCAATGAACTTCAGGAAATTTTGGATAATCTGATGGATGAACTCAGGAATCGAGAAACACTAATTGGCCGGGCGATGCAGCTCTACGATACAGGGGTGGCAGCACAACTGCCGCAGATGGCCGAGCGTCTGGTCTACAAGCACGGCCCACCACTCATTCGTGAGGTGGGAAGGTGTCGGCGACTGTTCGATGCCTACAACGCCGGCGTATCTGGCGTCTGCAGCTCCGTGGTCGGTCCGCTAAACGGCCTGTGGCTCTTCGCTGGGTTCTGCACCATGATTTCGACGGTTCTGGTTGCACTTGCGATGTGTCTTCTGCTTCACAAAGTTCCGCCCTTTCCACACCCCGAATCCTCCGACGGAGAACCGCTGTTTGGCAGCCGTGGTTACAGCAGGATTGCGACGTTCCCCCTCTACCCCAAGGCGCCACGTTGCCAACCACTGCCGTCTGTTAATGGGGTTCGACTGAGCTTCAGTCCAGGAGCCCACCGATTACTTCATACGCGGGCTGCCTCTCTTCCGCAATCCCCAACTCCTCTTTGAAGGAATCACGCCAATGCCAAATGAAAAAACAAACAAACACCGTTTGTCGTCGATCTAGGCAACCTCGTCAGCCACTGGTCTTTCTCATAAACAGCCACCGCCCTGCCAACCCGCCTGCTTCTACCCACCTGTACAGAGGTCAAATCCAGCTTCGTGGCAGCTCCACACAGCTTCACGCTCTTCACTCCTAACCCAAACATAAAAAAAGCTGCGTTTTATCTAACGGTGGGCATAAGATTCCGCGAAGAGACGTCATCGTTCCCCAGAAGAGCCAACTTCTTCCTTTGCAAGGCGGACAATTCTCGTGGATTGACTGACCTACATCTCCAGCTCTTCAAACATTTTCCATCGTTTGACGTGTCTCCTTTATGCATTTTTCATGCCAGAACGCTTTTAAGCTCAATGTGCACACGTCGTTACATCCTGTTGTTTTCTTGGTTGGAATTGTAAGCCGGGATAAATGCATCCGTTGCCTCCCTAACCCAGAATTATGGAGAGCGAGTGAATGGCATAGCACGACGCTATGAATAAGCATACTATGGAGCGTTGGTGGATCGAATCAACCGGTATAATATATCCAACCTTAAGTTATATAAGATAGGCGGTTGCATAAACCTGTTGGTTTATCTGTCGAACCAAACGGTTCCTAAAACTTGCAGCGTTCTAGAGGGACTACAGCTTGTCTGTCCGGCCGAGATAAATCATAATGAAATGCCAACCCATAAGTAAAAGATGTCACGGCAACTAACAAAAACTCTAAATTAAAACATGATTCATAAGTAATCTACACCGACTAGCCAATCCTCAGACGATTAGGACACACCGAGCGAGAATAGTGAATTTCACACTTGCCACAATTGCGTTCAACTACCTTGTATGCCTTTGCCTACCGTGGCTCATTCTCTATTCTCGATCCCGTCGAAGAGACACAACTTTCGTGAGTCTGGAGTAATATTGACTTTTCTACTGGTTATATCCGAATTCCCCCTGAAACTTAAATAACTTCTCCCTCGTCTGGATTGATATCCTCGTAAGTTGACACCAGTAGGCGCTCATTGAGAACTCTTTCTACCGCCGGTAAGTATGTCGTCGGCGATTCATTTATCAGCAATTGTACCCAGACAGGGCATCAATACCAACCAAATTGAGCTGGCGACCCTTTCCCAACCCCCACCTGTGTGACTAGCACGTGGCCAATTAAAGTGACATTTCACTTCCCACGCAGTCAAGGTTCGGTCAATTGGTTCCTCTCAAACCTCATCAAGGCACCGACTAAATTCGCGTGAAATAGGTGCCTCGATACGAATTTGATTTTTAAAACGCGAGGGCATTCGCAGCCGCGAACATACAGGGTATTTCAATATCGCGTTTCCTTTTCAAATTGAAAACTTATTTTGATGGTAAATAATCATCGGTTTATTAATATCTATGTTGTCAAGGGTTTACACCTTATGGCTGATGCATTTTAAATATTTCAAATGTCCCCCGCTTAAAGATTTCGACTCTTGCTGAAATGGCTAAATGACACAACCAGATCGAAATGCCCATCAAACAGAGGCATTCGAGAAGATTTTAAAGGCTTCTCAGGATATTGTCGAAGGTTTCCGAATGCACAAAAGGGGCGATGTTGTTGGTTATCAATGTGGAAATGAGCTTCGTCTAAGATATCATTTATCATTCACACATAGTAGACCCTCTTTTATCTATATATAAATCAATAAACAGGTAATAATTTGCCATTCGAAACGGGTGTTTTATTTAAAACTGGGAAAAAACGCGGTCATAATCTACCCTGACCGAGGCAAAGTGCATTACTTCGCAATCAGTCGGTCATGCCACAAGGTACTATACATGCTAGTTGGGAAATGTCATCTTAAGGCCAAACCATATCTGCGGTAAAAAAGCAACATTGCAATTTGTTTTTATTTTAATTCAATAATAATCGAATAACGACTCATTTAAGGCGGCAAATCATTCTTAGACACATTGTATAAAGATTGATTGGAAATGACTCCATTTGCAGGTTGGTTTAATTGGCGACCCTTCTTCCAAGCAATGAAATATTTTGCACTCATTTCTTTGTAACAACATGTGTTCGAGAGGTCCCCAATTGTGAGACAGGCTAATCTGGTGGGACGGGGGGGGGTAATTGAATAGAGGCGGGAGATACCAGCAAAAAGGCGATGAATGATTGGACGTCCTGGATTGACGACCTTGATAATCCACTGGACAAACAGAGATTACTTCAAAAAGCCTCGGGTGTGTAAACGTCAGCACAAGTGTTCCTTTGGCGACACGTAAGCGCAAGGATCACGTTGAATCGAGGACGAATTGGAAATTTGCTAAAACACATAAACAAACATTATTTTATCTATATCTGGTTTCTTATTGCTGACCTTGGGCACGTGTCGCTGGCCTAGGGATGAATGACCAGATTATTCGTAACCGCGGATAGATTTGCTTGTTCGTATTAACTTTCAATTAGAGGTAGGAGACATACGGGGGTATGGAAGATGTCGGTAATTGTTAACTTGCTAGAAGAGGGAATCTTTCTCCGCCGAATCGTCCAAATTGTCACGTTTCTCTGACCCCGGTAATGCAATAAGTAAGCGTAGGCCCGATAAAGACATTACATCCATAAAAATGTTGTGAACTACACCGTTCCGTTGTTGGGCCTTCGCCAGACACTTACATCAATCAGAATCATTAACATAACACACAAAAAACACCGCTGCACACAGGCGTGGGCCAATGCGGTTTCGAAAAGGTCAGGCATGCAGTTCGAAAATGTAATTTTGAGAAATTGCATTCCAGGGGAGGATTCATTTGACACACAAAATCAAACCTAAAAATTCTACCAAAATAATACCAACCACAAGACAAGGCACTTTGAAAAAAATGTACCATCGATTACGTCTTTCAAATAAAATTTACGCATTTGTTGTTTATTCGAAGTCCATGGATATCGAAAAGGTAATTGAAGGTTTGTCTGCTACAGATAGGCATCTTGTATTTAGTGTCCACAAAATCAGGGTTAGTTAAAAAACCTACCGAGGGTTCAACCGCACCAAAGGACCTCAGTAACTAGGGGCGTTGCTAAAACACCCATAAAGAAGGTTGAATTTTCTTACCTCACTGCGGGGGTTTAAACTTTGACAGAATCCCAGCCTGCGCCAATAGGACGTCGCCTTGAGTCGCTGCACTCTTTCACCCGGGATGATCGTCCTCCATGGCTTTAACAATTACGTTTTGGTTCATCAAGAATTAGCCAACTTGATCTCTCCCTCCCAACAGGATGACTCATTCAGAATCATACACGGCCACTGCTGCCTGCCTTCACTGTCGACAAAACTCCATCCTTCTCAAACTCATGGACCAGCCTGTTAGTTGTCCCATTACACTTTACACAATCATCCTTCAACGCCATATTCGCATAGTTGATAAAGAATACGGAAGATGAGAGTGTTCGGGTGAACTGAGAGCGGATTTACTTGAGTATTTATGCATGGAGTTGGCTTAAATGAGCCAATAGAATTAGAGTGGGTAGCGCACAATGTCACGCTGGCGTGCTATAAAAAGCTGTGGATGAATTATGTTTACGATGAGTAACGCCTGCACTTTAAAGGGATTGACTACAAATAACGACCTTGAAATGAGTCGCTTTTCCAGAATGTGGGTTGTTCGTCTGGTGGCGTGAGCGTTTGTCAAGAAAGAGCAAGTAAACAAAATTTAACTACATTTCAATAAACAGATAATGATTTTTCATTCGAAATGGGTATGTAATTTGAATTTTAAAAAGAAACTCCAACTTGATTCACCACAGCCAGGCTCTTCTGCCCAGAACTTCATGCTAACAACCACTCATGCCAGGAACCTCAAATAGCTTGTACCAACACATTCAAGCAAGCACCAACCATGCAGATATTGGAGACGTTTACTTAGCAGTGCTAGTTCATTGCTTCCAGGATTTCGTGGCAGAGATAAGCTACTCCACGCGTCCTTTATTCATCAAATGCGACAGTTCGTCTCCGACAATCGCAGTACTGCCGTTTGTATTTCAAAATTCCTCTTAAATCTCGAGAGGACAATCTGGGGAATCAAGCCTCTGGGAAAATATTCGAAGAATTGGATTTGTATCAGGAGTTAATCATACGAATTTTCCACGTGACGATGAAAAAATGACAAATTTAAGGCGCGCGGGATAACGCATCGTTCGTTATCTAATAGCCCCAAAAGTAAGTGTTCCTCGTGATGAATTTGCGATGCTCGTTTACCGTTACAGAGTATTCATGTTGTTGAGGATTAACCATGCAGGTTCTTTGCATTATTTTAGAGGTTGCGTCCCCTGTGGAACCCCGAAGAGGTTGAAGAGGCCGCTGCATCAACCAAAACTTTGCAAACCGCACAGAGACCAGGCGTGAAAAGAGGGTTGGAAGGATTCTGGATGATGCAGCGCCCACCGTTTTCCGCAAGCCGACTGCGTCCAGGTCTCCGGGTTACGGATGCCCGTCGCCACGCTCGGCTAATTTGGTTGCATGGACCAGGAAGTCGAACCCAGTGTTAGAATGATTACCGATACACCATTGCGTTGATGATTGCTCAATCGACACGGCGGATGATGCTGGCGCATGATGATGCTGGCGGATGATGCTGGCGGATGATGCTGGCGAAGCACCGAAGTCGTCAGGAGGTCGCTCCAGCTCTGCCATCTCGGACCTCGCCAGGTGTAGCGGCGTGATCGCCGGTTATCCAGCGACCTGGACTCCCTCGGGTAGTGCGGGAAACCGTCTGCTGCATTTAAAGGAATTTGACCGGACCCGAGTTCCGTGGGTTTAGTCCCCGTGGGTGGGGGAGCCGGTACATGCGTGATTCGGTAATAATTTCATAAGGCAAGCGGAACCAAAGCAGCTTATTCAAATTGCGGTGAAATTGATTTCGCGTTGCTCATGCGAATCGACGGGACAATGTTTGGCTTCATAACGTCATTAACGTTTAATTGAGATTTTAGATTTCGACTAAAATCACGGAGAACAATGCCTCCCAATGACCGGAGGCGTTGATGCATACCACACCTTTCGTTTCATGAATCCACACCAATAAGACAGATGAATATAAGATTTCCCAGGTTTGGACGCGCAGCAGATAAACGCGGCTTGTGTGTGTCTCACTAATCACTGGAGGTAACGTTTTGGTACAAAATTGATTCTCGTGCAAACATGCTCAATCGTTGCTCTACTTTAATCAATAGGCATCACCTTCTCATGTAAATAAAACAGAAAAGAACGCAACGTCACACAGACCGACGGTGTCTGACCTCGCATAGGACTTTACTACTTGGCCCGACCTGTAACAACCGACAGAGCGGTTATTTTAAAGGCACGCGGTATTTATAGAGCCTTGAGCATGCGGCTACCATGGATGTTCCTGGCTATCACCGGTTTCTTAGACGTCACAGAGAGCTCCTGCACACGAAGGACGATCGGTTGCCAGGTCTGAGCGTTCCGGTTCCAATGACGAACTTCGTCGATGGATTGCAGGCCAAAACGCCCCAAAACCGTGTTAGCAGTGTTGATAGATTCTTTATAGTTGCCCACTCCTTACCACAAGTGAAATTAAAAACCGGTTTACAGTGATGGTGAAAGACTATGATTAAAAAGCTCGTTTATTTGGCTGAATAGAACCTAGACCAATAAGAGCACACACCTGATTGAGGAAGGTAGACAGGTTTATTAAAGTCACGAGGAGCAAGGTTTTCAACACTAAAACGGTTAATCACGACCACCTCTGACAACTTTGTTTCACCTGTTCTCGTGAAATCAATAGGGAACGATCGAATTGTGAAATGGCGCCGTTCTTGTGGAAATGATTACGGCATAGCTTACGCATTGATCGGAGATTGACCCGATGGTGCAGCGTTCAGCATTCTGTCTCTGTTGATGTTAGAGATGTGTTCGTCGCCCAGGGCAGGCCACCTCGAATTGCACTGCAGACCTCGCCTGTATAAATATTCCCGAGAATCTGCATGGCAAACAACCGTGAAACCGATTTATCCTATAGAAAGAGATAACCGCACCATTTTTTAAATGTTTTGCATTGAGGCACGGTTATGTGAAGGGCCACCTCATATACGTCAAGTGAGAAGGTGCCGAAACCACGGAACCGATGGCGATATAGACAGTTGGATAGCATCTCGTTTTTGAGTCAGTGTCGTATAATATCATCATTTGAAGAATCGGGCTCGCCAGACGCTCTGAGGTTTTTTCTGGAAAACTCAAAACAAGGCGACAGAATCCATCAACGAGTTAAGCGATGTATTGAGGAAGATGTCTGTCTTACACACAGGCACAATCTATTAATCAGTATCGATATATGTCAGGTTACTCGTGAAGACTTTGTCCCAGAGGTCTCTACGCGGATAACGGACTAAAATAGACCGCACGGTAAAATTGTAAGTTCAAACAAACAGGGTGGCGGGCTAGAGATATTCATGGGCGAGTCTTGTGCTACGCCAAACTGGTTGAATTTCATTCCAACGACGATGACACTCGTTTACAAAAATACATTGAAATTGTAATCACGGTTGCACTATGATTCAGCGACGATACACAATGAGTTTGCATGCGGAATATCGCTGCAGGAGACGTGTCAACGTTTTAAATAGTCTAAGGAAACATTAGTTCACACGAGTAATCATACTAATATTAATTTTCTTGGCTTTATTAACGTCACGAGGACCAAATATTTCAGCATTCGAATTGAAAACAAACAAAAATGATTAAAGAATTGTCGATTATGCACAGAAGATTAAGAATAAACAAAATAAAATCGATTTAATTAGCAAGAAAGGCAAATTAAACCCGCAAAGTTTGCCGAACGCGACTTTGTAAGACTTTAAAAGCGACATTGAATTGGATTTCTGGAGCAACCGTATAATTAACTTATAATTACAAAGATAAAAATACAAACAATTACACTTTAAAGGCATCGTTAGTCCGATAAGCTCAACACCTTTAAACAAAAGTGATGCGGCCAAAAGCTTAACTGTGACGGGATTCGCGTTACGTATACTGCTACTACTTTAAAACTAATGCTGCAATAACTAATACTACTACGATTCATTCTGAGGATATTAAAAAAATGTAGGCTTATTTACAGAAACCCGCTGTTATTAATACATTGGACTGAATAGACTCTAAAATGCAATGAATAGACCAGAGATAGCGAATGGTCTTTTGCTTCGTAATTGAGAGATGTGTTCATTACGCCTATTCCGAAACGGACCAATGGTTCATCGGGAGCTGTCAGGTTTATACCTATCGGTATGGCTAAAATTTATCGAGAAGCCCAGTCCTCAAAATTAGAGGACGCATTAAAAACGGTTAACGACACGTTTCAGTTTGCTTATTAACCAGATAGAAGCACTCTGAACGCAAACACAAGGTTTTTTCAACACTATCACACGCTTCCACATCTCATTCGAATTGTTTGAAGATGGGATTGATTTATGGGATGGTTGATAAGTTGGCTTCAAAATTACTTATCTCGCCGACTTCTGCACGTTAAATCCTCTTTATCATTGATCAAGCAAGCGCTTTATTTAGGCTACGAGTAGCAACACTTTCAGCATAAAACAACACAGTATAACAAGAACTAGAAACAAAATTGTCTTTTAGTTCCTGCTTCACCAGTTGTGGTGAAACTAAACATCGGGACAAATAAGGTATGACGTCAAGGTATGATTGCAATATGCCGTCGTTCTTGTGGGTATTGAACGGTATAGCCTACGCATTGGTCGAAGAGATTTACACTGAGATAAAGTTGAAAAGAGGGGATGGGAGGGGTCACTTAAAATACGAGCAGGGATTTGTGAACAACAATTGCAATGACGTTGAACGATGATTTCTTGAATGGAGAGAATAGGTAGGCCACTAGAAAACGGGATTATTTTAGAAAGTCTACGGAGGGTTTAAGAGTCTGAATATTTGAAGACGGGTAACATTACTGGGGAACAATATGGCGACGACATTTACCGAAGAAGGTATCCAAATGATCACTCAAAAATAACGCCGAGGAATTTCGATTTTGAGCTCGAGGCGAAATTATGGAGTGAAGAGATTTCAAGAGTGTCAACATCGGCTCTCGGGGAAAAAATAATGGAGATGCATTTTGATGCATTCAACGGAAGAACATTCAATAACTTTGGTTTACTAAAAGGCGCAATGCTCTATCTTTTTCTGGTTAATGATTACAGGTCTTAACTGCGGTCACCTAATGCGGTTTGGTGAGTTCGTCAAACTGGATGCCGATTTCATTGATATGAACCAAGACCAAACAAACGATTACTCTATTTTAAAGGCCATCTGAAAATGAGACCGACAAAACACGGCCTTCTCAGTTGGATGCAACGACGCCAATTGTCATTTATTCTGGCATTGAAAAAATTCGTAGAAAAAATAAACATTTTCTTCCACGATTTTGACTTTTCGATTGGCGATAAATGGGTTCACTCCACTATTTTGTCTCCTGTACAACATAAACATGGCTGGGCGTATATTTCAAAAGCCCGTTATCTTGGAGTGATCACGTGGACGCGTTAATTGGTAAAGTCCGAAGTCTCCGTTTCTTAGTACGCGATTTCACTTTCAGTCCTCGTGATTTTAATTAAAAGCCAATGATTTGCACCTTCTTTCTTTCTTAACTTCTCCTATTAACCGACAAGCCAGGCTTGAACACCATAGTTTTTTCTCAAACCGCAAAACGAAACATCCGGAGGTTACTTCGAAAAAGAAAGCGTTCTGTTTGGAAACCACCAACATTATTCCGCGGCTACTGAACAATAATTACTATTCTAGAAGGTATACTGGGGTGCAGTAGTTAAAGACAACATATTTGCTTTGCGGGAAATTGCATTCTTAAGGACAAAGGGGTATCCCGGATAAGCAGAAATAAACACAGCGATATTTGAAGTCACGCGAGGCAATCTTGGGGCCGTGTCTGGGATTTGTTTGTAATTGCCTGACGAGCCACCCGCCAATGGCGATCACTTACAAACCTACCGCCCACGCATCCGGCTCTGGTTCGTAAACCCCATTTGTGTTGATTGGTTTGCTGTTAGGAGTTGGTGTAGGGCCTCTTTACTGCAGCCCAAAACATTGTTTACGGTCTACTAATAATAATAACGGTATTCGCTTTATTAAGTCCCTAATCACGAAAACTATTGTAAAGGGGGTAGTATGTTGCAGGGTTAAGAGGGATTTCATTCTCAATGCAAGGACAGACAGGAATGGGGTTTGGATTGTTCTGTCGTGGGTAATGAACACGAGTTATTGACAAATCTGTCATATTCTGCTTCAGCTCTTGACTCTCCACTTGAAGCTGCTCGACGGCTATTTTCAGTTGGCGGACTTGCTCCCCCAATGACTTCCATGTATCTTCTTTCGTCTTGTCACGCGAAGAAGAACCCGGTCGACGTTCAGTTGTCGACGTTCTCGTAGGTACGGTTATTACGGCCATTTCTGGCAGGATATTTTCGGTCATCTGCTTCACCATTTTCCTCAATAGAAAAAGAATTAACACAAGTATCAATGGTTTCAGAAAGCTCACGATAGCGTGATCGATCGTCCCGAAAAGTCCGCGCTTCAGCACGGTGATATTAAAACAAAACTCTTAATCGAGATGAGAACTAACAAAGGTATGTTAAAGTATGTAAAAGGTTACTAAAACCCTTATTTGGAATTAATTACGCTAGTTATCCTCTACAACTATCAGCATTATAATTTAAAATAAATTGAATTGATGAAAGAATTGACCATCATCAATTTTCGTATTTGTTAAATTTTGAGGGGCCATAATTTTCTGACGACTATTAAAATTTAGAATAAGTTAACACGAAATAAGAACGGGGCACAATTGCAAGAAAGGCAAATTAAACCCACGAAATATATTAAACTTGAAAAACGCATAATAAAGGGTAATATCCATAACGCGCTCGCCAAAAATATGAATAAGTTATGGTGATCATTTTTTTGTTGGAACAATCCAATCATATTTAAAATTCTGTCCTACCTCACAATTTTGGATTGATATAAGCGGTTTCTACAGACAGAAATAACTGAATTAGTCGTCTTAACATTGACGCAAATTGAAAACCGTTTTATAGACAAATCAGTAAATGACAATAATTTAAGATGCGACTTCCGGCAATCCTCTGGCCTCATCAAGAAGAAGTCAGACTGCGTTTATTGGTGAAACAAGTTTACCCTTTGAAACAACCAAATCAGAATAATAATTTTTTAAGTGAACTCTTCTAAATTCTTGGCGTGAATCAACTCAAAAGAGGTCAATCGATTTCCATGATATCCTTTATTCGTAACAATTAATTTGTATTTTGCGTGTTATTCAAATGGAAATCAGAACTATAGGGGCATCAGTCTGGAAGCTTCGAGATGCGACGACCATTCGAGTGGCCTTCACCTTCATTTCAATCGAAATTGAAACGAATAGCCACAGACGCCATTTAAAAACCATCTACGTCGGTCTATGAACCGCCTTTAAACCATTTGGACGCCGGCAAAAAGGAGAAATATCTTCATTTCTTCACAATTATGTCTTCTTACAGCTATCTCTTTGTGCGGAAACATTTGTATTGATATGTAAATTTTGTTTTTTCGTGTGGTCGTATCCCGTAATAGGAGACACCGCCTAAACAGATGTCTTCATGATGATTTTGGGGAATATTGCACAGTTTTCGTCCCTCTGCAACGCAAACCGAAGCAGTGGCGGGTGATGCTGCATCAATAAATCAATAACACAGGAGCCACAAACGGGACTGGGGCTTGTTAACTTCCGGAAGATCATGAGTATTTCTGTCACCCGGCGTGGTTGAACTAACCTGGGAGTCGAACCAAGGTTCTCCCACGACCAGCTTTAGGGTGCTCCTCGCTAAACCATCGGACGGAGAGGAAGGGACTCTTAACATTGTTAACATTGTTTCTCAAACGGTGTGTCGCGAGAGATTCGCAGGTGTGTCGCGAGATTTTTGAAAATATTCAAAAATGCTGGGGTTTTTGGAACTCCGACATTTCTTTTCTAACTTATAATTCAGCTTGTATTTAAATTCAAATAGATATACGTAAATTTGTACCAAGTTTTTCATCTGAAGATATTTTTGCGAAGTAAGTTGATTTGATTTCCTGATTTTTGATGAAATTTAGTAAAAGAAACTTAATTTTCTTGCCATGGATAAGTTTCGAAAAAATTCTGAACAATCTTTTGTAAAAGAAAATGTACCGAATCAACGAAAAGGAGCGAAGCGAAAGTTCAATGAAGAGTACATCGAATATGGTTTCACAGCATCTGGACCTGAAGATGCTCAGGTTCCTTATTGTTTGATCTGCAACTCTACTTTGTCCAATGTTTTTTAAGTTAACAACCATGTCCAATGGGCAGGTTTACCCCCAATTATCGAATCTGAAAACAACAACATATTTCGAGTAATCCACGTTTCTCAATATTGCCGTTAGGATATTGTGCAATATACAATGGCTATTTACGACAATGATCACGCCCTTTGTACTCTCCAGCATCTGCCCACTAGGCGTGACTGCACCACTTATCTTGTTCACCGTAAAGGAGGCCCATTACTCTCACTACGGCATGACACCTCGACAGATGCGCAATTACGCCCAGAGGTAGGGCGATGTTTGTATATAAGTTAGTGACAGAGAATTGTAATCTAAATATGCATCGAACGCGACTTTTTAAAACTTCAAAAGCGACATTGAATTTGCTTTCTGGAGCAAACGTATAATTAACTTATAATTACAAAGATAAAAATACAAACAATTACACTTTAAAGGCATCATTATTCCTATAAGCTCAACACCTTTAAACAAAAGTGATGCGGCCAAAAGCTTAAATGTGACGGGATTCGCGTTAAGTATTCTGCTACTACTTTAAAACTAATGCTGCAATAACTAATACTACTACGATTCATTCTGAAGATATTAAAAAAATTTAGGCTTATTTACAGAAACCCGCTGTTATTAATACATTGGACTGAATAGACTCTAAAATGCAATGAATAGACCAGAGATAGCGAATGGTCTTTTGCTTCGTAATTGAGAGATGTGTTCATTACGCCTATTCCGAAACGGACCAATGGTTCATCGGGAGCTGTCAGGTTTATACCTATCGGTATGGCTGAAATTTATCGAGAAGCTCAGCCCTCAAAATTAGAGGACGCATTAAAAACGGTTAACGACACGTTTCAGTTTGCTTATAAACCAGATAGAAGCGCTCTGAGCGCAAACACTAGGTTTTTTCAACACTATCTCACGCCCAGAGGTAGGGCGATGTTTGTTTATAAGTTATTGACAGAGAAGTGTAATCTAAATATACATCGACGCAAGGTGCGGTTTCCAATGTCTTTCTAAAAACAATGAATGCATTGTTATCACATCAAAGTTCCATATATCTGTCTTGCCTGCCAATTTCCAGCAAATCGAGAAGTCGATCAGTCACATTAAAAAGTTCTTTACGATTCAATGTAATTTTTCGAAAGCGTGGGGGGGTTTAGTGTCTGGGCTTTGTTTTTATTTAAACATGGATGAAATCAATGATCCCGTAAGGGTTTTGTAAAACGGCAATGCAAACCGTCACTTTTTACAAAACAGGAAAGCTCCGTTTGTTCAGAAGACTTGACAGAAGCAGGCAAGGAGGTTTTTTGTGGGCACAGCTCGACCATCTTCAGTCGAACGGCAGCAACTGGCTGCTGCATTATCCAGAATTTCACCAGGCGGAGTTCACACATGGCCCAGCGTGGTTGGATGGCGCAGCGGCGACCTTCTCGACCCTGGAGACACCGACGGTAAACAATTTAAAAACAACCGCACGGAAAAAAACATCATCTACGAAGCCGAGTTATCCTCATACAGAAGTAGTTGTAGTTCTAGACCCACCTTCCATTTCGTATACAATAACCACAAATATTATTCGCAATCATGATGAAATCAAAAATGATAATTTCGTAGATTCTTGGAACGCTATCTCCGGAGTTCTTTCATCATGCCACGTGCTTCCAAAATATCATGTGTTGGTATCGCGGTATAAAGTGTCGTTTAAAACAAGAAAATAATTTTTTTATAGCGAGCAAATAATGGGGCGGGGAGTCAAGAGTAAAAATCGCTTGTGGTTCATTATTCATGAATTGGCGAATTCTGAACTTTTAAACTGACTTTAGACTGTTAATTTTAATGTAGTGTCAGAATTAATGACCGCTTCATATCTCGAAACAAAGGCTGCTTTCTCACAAACCTGCCATGATCTATAGTACTCTCCTACAACTAAAGGGACTAGATTACACCCACAGATAAGCAATTAAGTCCCAATATGGAGGGGTCAATATTTCTCCTTCATTTATAAGACAAATGCAATCGGAAATCGACCCCAGTATTTCATGCTGTTTGAACATATGATCTTTTACTTTGAAGGTCATATAAAGGCCAAATATTGGGTTTTCAGTCTTAAGCCGTTAGTTCGGGCATTCGCCTAATCTTAAAACACATTTCTAGACGGCAAATAAAATTAAATTTTCTGGCTTATTTTACACGTGTTCGATAAAAACCGTCGGATTAGAAAAAAAAATTAATGATTTCTTTATATATATTTCATAGGCTATCTCAAATATATGATCTCCCAGCGACGCCAAGATTTGGCACTCGACAAGAAGCCGTCACTCTAAAGAATTTTAGCAGTTTGTAAACAACGTCTAAGAGCTTGTAAACAAGGCGTCATCTGGGGTAAACTGACTGCAGCCTCGTTGTGCCTGATGGAGCATAACTACCACCAGAGGATTGGTCGGTTTCGTTGGTGAAATTTGAATGAAGATTTGCGGGGGAAAAGGCTAAAGGTAACGTCCGCAGTGCCCCTCGACTGGTAGCTTCTGTTTTAGTATTTACTTACTGTGGGAATCCCTTGCATTTCCGATTTTATCCTTGCTATAGCTAGTTGTTTCAATGATTCATTCACCCTCTAAATATTGAATCATTCAATTGCACTCGAATTTAATCCTCGTGAATTTTACTCAATCGATTGATTGAAGGTCGACATTTCTAATTGATATCGACTGATCGTTTTGCTGTCGACATTTCTAATTGCAGTTTACTGGTAGGATGGGCGGCATTATCGTTCTTTATCTGCATCTAAGGTATCTCACGTTTGTGACGTCAAGTGAAAATACATAGTCATTCGCAATTTGTCGTGATTTATGATCACTGTTACACACGATCTCCTGTAATGCCTCACAGAGTATCCCACGATGAATGCTACGACGAATTATGCTACCCAAACAACGGTAAGGCAACAAAACTACGCCTGCCATTCAAACTGAATAACGAGTTGTTAATGGAAACAACGGACCAAAAGGGCCTGCAAAATGGTAAGGACGTTTTCCAATGACAAAACAAATTAACGTTTGATGCAATCATGAGATTAGATGAATGCATTACCAATAATCGTGTCGTTAGTCAAATTAGCGAGTGTAGTTCGCTCCACCGCGAGTGTAACGAATGACGTGTGGAACGACATTTTCGACGAATCGTGAGTAGTTATTAATGGGGCGTTCATCGCGATAACGCAAGCCAAAGTTTTCAGTGAATTAAACTTATAGAGAATATTTACCAGCGGTACACGATTAATCCATCTATTCGATCTGTTCCACGGGCATATAATTTGCCGACGACAACTAAGACCCATTAAAAGTCAACGCGAGCTTGAAAAAAGAACAAATGGAATGTATCCGAAAGACAAACCACACCTCAGAGTTTGGAAAACGCGCAAATTGCACAATCCAAAATATGCCCACGAAAGTGCACGTAAAAGGTGGCAATTGCACGCATTCTCTATTCCTATTACAATGTACGATAAGACTTACCTTTAGCACGTGTGTGGCTCGACATCCTGGTGTTTTCTCTACTTGATTCGTTCCTGACCGGTTTGATTGTTGAACCTCAAGTAAACCCAAACAAACCTCGGTTTACAAATGAAGCGCCATTCGTTATCAATGCACTTCAAACTCACAACCCAAGATAATAAAGAAACTTCGCGAATTTCATTTTGCACCATTGTTCACTACTTCAACGGCGAATGCTATCGTTATCAGGAAGATTAGCTTCCTGATCAGAAGGCTCTTTAGAGGTGATGTGAAATACCTTATGCATATAATAAGCTGCATAATTTAGCAAACGGGATTGTATTGCCCTGTTTCTGGAAGTGCGCAGTTGGAAATGGGGTCAAATTTGATCATTCAACGGAGATTACTACGACCGAGAAATAGGCCAAAGCAACATCTGTGTTTGAAACACAAACCGGTGTCGTGATTCCCCGAAGTTTCGGCATTCATTATTGCATTTGGAAATTACAATTGCTTCACCATAACCGATAGACATCAAGAATTGCCGGATTCCGCGGGCGTTTGACGATAAAAATCAAATTAACATGATAGGCAAAGCAAAGCGCGTAAATGAAAGTTAGCTGGAGA
Organism: Proteocephalus fallax; assembly: GCA_028672205.1. Taxonomy (NCBI): domain Eukaryota; kingdom Metazoa; phylum Platyhelminthes; class Cestoda; order Proteocephalidea; family Proteocephalidae; genus Proteocephalus; species Proteocephalus fallax. The sequence continues at coordinate 243,829 of JAPUBX010004052.1, read as the reverse complement.
GGTTTGTCTGAATACCCGAGGCCTGAAATGTGTGTGATTGATCTGAGTATAGACCGCAACACATATTTTCACACAGGCAATTTGTTTATTATCTTGCATTTTTTAAATATTCTGATTATGTAACCATGTTCTAAACACAGCGCCCACATTTCACGCATCAATAGCCTATTTGGTGAAAAAAATGGTGGACATGCACGACCGAAAGGTCAAACGAAGCGTTTTTGGCGGTGTGGCTGAAAGGTAGCGCCCCCAACGCTGATGCTTTGAACCACTCCTTATAGGAGATATTTTGATGATCGCGGTAATTGGGCAATCATGAAAAAGAACGCCCTCGGTCGGAAGGTGGGAATCTAAAAGACTTTCCCAAAGCCCAGAAACCCACATTGCATGGTTGGATAGACTTTTATGCGTGGAAAATTGTCTAATTGACGCACGGACCAATGATTTCTTGCAAAGGATCATTTACGAAGACGTTAGATTTTCCAGAAATAATATTTTAACCAATTATGCAACATTTCTGTGTGGTTAACTGAGTCGGATGAAAAATTATGATTTGACTTAGAGAATAATTTTAAAGACAAAATAAAGTAAATCAGGTATCTTTTACTTTCAAGCGAAAAGAATGCAAATCTTCAGGTTGCCGATGCTGTTTTATCCCTCTCAAGGTGTCTGCTAACTCACTGTAAAACAAAATCCGGATTTTTAATATACGAGTCATTAATATAGGTAAACTTCAAGTGTCATTATGCATGTTTTTACGTTAACCAGGTTGCACATTTACGAGATTGTAAGTGGTGAACAATTTTAGAAAAATTTACCAGAAATAATATTCACCAATAATTTACTCGATGCATTTTCATCAATGAAGGTCGAAATCACTACCTATTTACTAACGCCGTTTACCTGTTTTTCTGACGAACGACGTTCGTGCAGATAGTCACAATTCGTATTAAAAAATAACCTGACTATGGTGGCCGATTGTCTTTTCGAATATTGAAAATCATGATAATTGTGGTCGTCGTTTTTGTAGTTCCGAAGTGATCTTGGTGCTGGACAGAGTTCGAGATTAAGGCTTCAGCCAATGGTTGAAACAACCCCGAGAATCGCGGGGGATTTAAATGCGGATGCACCTACCACGACGACCAATAAAAAGGGTGGTTCGATTGATTACGCTCTGATAAATTAAAAATATTGTTGATCAGGTGGCTCGAGGTCACAGAAATAGTCATATGATCCGCCTGTTCATCCTATTTCATTCATATCGATTGGCCAGGAGCCCTCTTAATGGAGTTGCGAAGCTGCTTGTGTACAGGGTATTCTTCTTATGAAATTTTATTAGAATCATTAATTTCCGTTGCATTTCCTTACAATTTATACTTACTTTAACTCGTTTGTCTAAATAAGACAAATACCTGCACGGCATTCGAAATATCATGCTAATGACACAAAAGACTCATTAAAACGAACAGGTGTTGCGAGTAACTGAGACACACATAGATTCAGATAGGCTTGTGATTGACTTCATATTCACAATAAAAACCGATTTATGCACATAATATTATTATCGTTAATTTTGCGTCGTTCCTAAGCCGTTTAAAATTAATTGACGCGCAATCTTCATAATGCCGCGAAGCGACCACATCGGCTAATCACATGGCAACAAAGGTGCTAAGCGGGTAATTTGACAGTCGCCTGTGGTCCGAACAAGATTTAATCACACCCTCTCTGATTTATTTTGGCCTGGTGCTGTGAAATGTCTAAGCTATGACGGCTGCTAATGCAAAGTCCATGAAAGAACCAAGCATATTTTATTTGATTAAATGGTTCAAACAAACTTCAATTAACGTCCAATTGGGATGCTTACATTGAAGCACGGCGTAATTTCGAAATGATTACTAAATTTCGCTTACTTAAAAAGAATCCCGTCTTTATATGAATATTTACTCCATAACATTTGTGTCCAACACGGATTTTTTTTTTGGAATAACCACCTTCATGTTAATTATATGCATGATTTGGTCCCGAGAATGTGCTGACATAATTTGCATATCAGCGATTCCCCTAGACTGCGTTTTTCATACGATTGATGAATGGCTTAGTGGTGGCGAATGCTTCTAAACCTAGGTTTAGGTATTTTTTTAAGGTAATAGCACTTTTAGGGATTTTTTCTACTTCGCAACGCTGTGTTTTAAATTCAATCAATTAAAGACACAAGACAGCGCACTATTATTCATCAATCTTTTGTGGTTGTCTGAAAATATGTTTAGAAAGCGGGAATCGCTAATTTATTTTTTTTGGAAATTCTTATCTTAGTGACTGCGATGGTTCACAGCATTCCTTATCATAATACCTTAAAAATAAAACCGACAGGTTTACAAATTAAGACGTGACTATACAAATTTAAAGACAGCGCTACGTATTCATTCTGGGCGGGGGGTATTTATTTATGATATGGGAAAACATTTTTTCATCCAGTCCTTACCGAGGACTCGGGCAATACAAATACCCCAATCAAATATGAAATTTTTTTAACGCAGAAATCAGTTTCGCGATGTACGTAAATTCTGAAATGTCTTACGAAATTTAACAGCATTTAAAAATTCAGTAACAATTGTTTTCACGCACACTGATTTTCTTATGGTCTTAATTTCGAATAATATGAGCCAAAATGCATTCTTAATTCTTTTTTTGGACTTAACGGACTTAAGAAAGCGAACAAATATACTATTGTTATTTGACATTTTTTCTGAGATGATTCAACGTCTGGACTTTAAAGGCATCGACTATCAGCGTTGACCTTGATATAATAGATGATTTTGCAAAACGTGGGTTGTATGTGTGGTGGCGTGCGGGATCGTCAGTAAAGAGAGAATGCAAGAATGCTTTCTTGGTGAATTACGCGTTTCCCCAACAGTAATATATACTTTTTAAATGACTTTCCATTCAAATGAAATAGACATGAGCGGAAGATAAACCTATTTCTAAAAATTGGAATTTTTGTTTATGAAAAAAGACTTTATCAATCGTAATAATTTTAATCGGAGTTTTATTAATTACATTATCTCTGATTTATTAAGTAGCCCACCTGAACTAATTTACCAATTCGATCGGTTAGAATGGTATATTGCCAGACAACAGCAGTGTTCGCAGTTTTTCTTTTAACTGGTTTCTAAACAACCTGGTAACTTTACTCTGTGACACTCTTCCAGTTGTGGAATTCTTACATAAGAAATATTAGATCTTCACTGGGCGGTTGTGAAGGTAATCGTAGCTCATGGATACACGTCCCAGGCAGCAAAATCAGGAGATGCATTGAAATGAAAGGAACGGATATAATTAAGTAAAAGGATAAAAACTGATGGCGATGTTTCATAGACTTTGGGTAAAAATGGGATTAGTCTTTATAACAGTAAAACTACGATGCTGGTCCATGAGTTTGCAAAGGAATAAAATAGCTGAAGTCTCGGCGACTCTGAATGATGACAGCGGTGTCCTTGTGTGATCCAGCGTGAGGCATCCTGTATTGAGGAAGAAAGTGTGTAGTTTCACACATTACGCGTTTGCCAAACTTTGTACACTTCAAGGGTATAATTTGCCTTTGTTGCAAATTAACCTCGTTTTTATTTCGTTCATTCTTGTTCAATTATTTTACACCTGCTATGTACAATCGCAACTTCTTATATTATTTTTGTCTATTGTAACATTTAATGCTGAACGTTCTGGTCCTCGTGACCTTAATAAAGCGAATACCATTATTATTATATATAGATCAACCAGAAAACAGTCTTGGCCATCATAGAAGACAGCCTGGAGGCGAAAACCACCTTAATTAATTACAATTAAACATTTTGATAAACTTTTAGACGAATTCGAGTCGGGTTTTGTAACTGTCACTTAAATATCGATTTATGGGATTCTTGTTTTAACGATACCGGAGCCGGGCGGAATCTGGAACTTGTCTGAACCCTCGTGTGAAAAGCGGTGCGTGAGACCAGCCTTGTATTTTTGCTAACCATACGCCTTCGTTAAGGGAATTATGAACCGGATGGACACTAGCAATTCAAGTCGCCAAGCAGTCAGAAAGGGATCAAACAAGAGGGTGCCGACAACGAGATGTCGGGGCGTTTCTTCTCCGCGAATCATCGAACTGGAGAATAAGCTAATGCAGGTGAAGATCAAGGGGCTTGAGCATTGCGACAAGATGCAGAACGAGGCCCAGTATTTGCCCATCCCCGTTCCAGCTACCACCCCGGAGCTGAGGCCCCTCACCCCTATCCAATCCCCACGACAGTACATCCCCGTTCCAGTTACTATACCAGAGCTGAGGCCCTTAACCCTTCAACAGTTTATGCCCGTTCCAGTTACTATTCCAGAGCTGCGGCCCCTTACCCCTACCCTAACAGTACATTCCCGTTACCCTCTGTCCCTCCCCGTCTACTGTAGTCCCTTTCCCCCCTGTTGGGTACCATATAGTTCACACAGCCACACCGTGAAATCGTTGTTGACAACAGATAGCATCCTATTAGCGCGTGATTGATATTGTGTGTCCTTCGAATCCCGCGCGAGGTCCTGGTAAAACATCGGTGCGTTATAACTTTCTTGGTACTGAAACAAGCATTCCATAAGTTGAATGAGTTACGTTTCTGATATTCTTTTCTAATTCGATACAACTATTGTATTTATTATGAAATAATACAACAATGCGATATATAATATAAAAATACAGAATTTAATTATTGTTGGTTCTTATCACATTGACCTATAATAAGTGTGCTGTCATGATGATATTACAAGCGGGCTTTTGAATTATTCATCGCAATTTTATGTAGAGTTTTAATTTGCCACACTTTTGTATTTGTATTCACTATTTTATCACAGTATTATTATATCCGACCGATATAATAATATATTGTCTGTCACATGATCTATATGGGCACAAACAAGCATGAACGCATAAAATTTCGAAATGTTCTCGTGTATTAAGTGGCTGTGACAATCATGTCATCTTTGCATATTTGTGTATCAGAATAATGCGCGTTTTACTTTTTTAAGACAATGTCTTCGTTATAGACAATATGATAGGTAGCAGTTTCAGTCAATATTCCACCATATTTAAACCATGATTTATATATTCTCCCTCACTGGCCGATGTACGCCATTTGTCGTGACTGACGATGAGCTTGTTGTTCGAGCCTCGACAAAACCATCGAATTTAGGAATTAAACCATTTTATTATTGCATGGCAGGGCCCTAGTATAATTCCTCTTGCGCCTATCTAAAAAAATGTATCATCAATTTAAATAGGCATGGCCCCCAAAAACCCACCACCAATAAATGTAAAGGTAGGCGTTTTGTCTTCTCGCCAGAATTTTTAGATAGAAAGTCCAATCGGGAAGTTGCTCGGATCGATTCTGAGGGATTATGAGCGGATGTGCAGTGAATTCGACTGTTCTCCGTGCCCCAAAATCCGAGAAACCCTACGCAAAGGCATCAGCGAAGAAATCCTCATGAAGATTGTACATCCACATGATTTATAACCAAATCTCGCATTTAGTTTGTCATGGATCCAAAAGATCGACGCAAAGTGGAGTACTGGGAGGACAAACAGTTTGTCGAATGGTTCGACAATGGTTGTGAAGACCCTCGACCCAAGAAGAAGCAAAGAGGGAAAAAGAAATTCGAGAGAGCTGAAAAGCCATTGGTCAGGCTTCTTCCATTCATCGATGCACTGCGAAACCACAGATACCTGCAAATAAAGGAACTTTATGTTTGGGGAGTCTACGTTAACCACAGCGACATGCTCTGTCTGGTATTGCAACTATACAGATGTTATAATGGCATTATTATAGGGTAGTATGGTTTCGAAGGGTAATTACGAATTGGAATACATTGAACTGATTGACTGCTTCATAAACGAAAAGGCCCTTGACGCGTTCGCGCCGTTTGTAAACTTTACAAAGACGTTAAGCGACCTAATTCTTGACTTCAACGAGTAATTGAGCGGCTAAAATCATATCCACAAAACGTAGGTTCGGTGATTCCGGCTGCTACGTGCTTTGCGAAGGATTAAAGTCCTGTCACTGGCTAATTCGTCTAAGCCTCTGTTTTTGCGGCCTTAACAAACAAAGTGGCATTTGGCTTGGAAATCTTGTCTCCGAAACCTCAATAAGGTAAATTATGCACGAGTTAACACCACTTTTTTCTCTACGCCAAGCAAGAGACACAAGTTGGGGTAAAACTGAAACAGAATCACGATTTTTTAATTGACGCCATGTTAATCCATCAGCTAAGTAAATTGATCATTTTTATTATTGGCTTCATGACAGCCAATCGAAGGAATGTAAAACCGAGTGTATTATTTGATTGGCTAGTGATCTCGCGCGTTCATCTCATTGCGAAAAGAGCCATGCTTCAAAGGCTTTGTCTTTTGCAACACAGGGAACTTTTTGTGGACGGAAATCACCTTGAGGCGGAGGGCGCCATCGCCCTTTTGACTCAGCTGGCGGAGGGTTCCACCCAAGAGGGCTTCGAACGCGAACGCATGAAGCAAGAGAAGTTGGACGCCATTGAAGCCGCAAGGAATGGTAGGTCCCTCTGATTTGAACCATCCTGGGAGGGGGGGGCTGGGGGTTATACCTAAACGCGCCCCTTTGAGGTATGAGATGAAATAATGATAGTAATGGTAATCTATCCAGTTAGTTCAGGACGACCAAAACGTTCAGCATAAAAATGGTAATAAAAAGGGCTCCATACGTAAACGGCCGATGTGTTCATGCTTTAATCCGTTCGAGTGAAACTAAAAATCGCGCTCGAATTGCTCTACGCAGCGGGTCTTTGTAGCATTAAAAGGTATTGCTTTCGCTTTGGTCAAATAAATTTGCATTCACAGAAACTTGCATAAAAATGAATGGCATCGGTCATCTAATATACGATCAGCGATGAGTCAACAACTAGTGAAACGGCCTTGGATGATGGTCTCTTGGATGGAGAGAGCATTGGCGTCCAATGTTTGGATCGTTTTTATTTCAAACTTTTTATGTGTTTTCACAGAAGTTTTACGTTATTTGCCCGAATAGGCTTCTGATAATGTAATTTTGTGATCGATGTTCTCCGTAATCGTAACGTAAACAGCAGGCCAATGCACGCTGCATACTTCTCCGAAAATGGCATGGACTATATGATGTCAGAAATGTTTGATGGGCGTTTAGATCCCCAATCGACCGGTAATCACTCACATGAAAAGCCAAAAACGACCCATGTCATTAGTTACGTATATCAGATTGACTAATTGTTGCTCACGTTGAGTTTCTGTCTGAACCGTCTATTACAGACGAGCGTTTGATTAAGGTTTTGGTCCTCGTGATCTTAATAAAGCGATTGTGGTCATTACGTGCATAAAATGTCCAACAAACACTTATTGCAACTTCTACCAGTCTAAATTTAGCTAAAATAGTGCGTGCTTTATACGTTTGTCGAACTTATAATGGGAAATCAAATAACATGCCTAAATATATAGTAAGGAAAGGGGGAAACCTTGTTGCACTCGATTTATCAGTCAATCACAATCTGTCAAGAGTTATGAGTCGATATTAATGAGATATGCCGCTCGATCAATGAGCGCAATTAATCATTATTAAAATGCAGTAAACTCGAGTGCGACTGAAAAAATGGAAATTGGCTCATTTAATCAACGAGTTAATGCAAGAATAAAATATAAATCAACAATAATTATAAAGAGCCATAAATATTCAAAAATAGTCCGATTGACCTCTTTATTTTATCTCAAAAGTTGCAAGAACGCGCGTGGATTTGGATGCGCCCCTGGAGGACGAATCTGTGGCGGTGAAACAATCAAACGCGAATAATCCAGCCAACCTGCCAGATGACGGTGGTGTGATCCTCTATACGGACTCAGATTTCAGCGACGACGATGACACGAACATCAACGCGGCAATGAAGAAGAAAGGTAGGTCCCGAGAAAAATTGGCCACGCCCGGGAAAGGAAAGAAGAAAAAGAGGAGACGCCGAGTAGGTTAGTTCATGATTATCGATTTTGTTTAATTTTTGAAAAAAATTAACCGCCTTTTATTACAGATAAACCCGGCGACCGTGGCGTTGTTATATTGTTATCTGTTTGTTTGAATAGTGTCCTAACTTAGTCTTATATTATTGGCGGACTTTTCAAACGTTCTCCTTAGACAGAAAAGGCGCGAAAACAAAAAAGCCGAAGATGCCACCAGCTGGACCACAAATAAGTCACCTCCACATGGCCGAAAACAGCATCAACAGCATTGGAAGGGGTGGCAGTTTCGCTCCCGTCCGATGCATGCAACTGCTAGCGGCGTACGTCGATAATTGCATGCGACCATGTTTTTTTCGAAACGGCTTTCCATGATATGGTAAACTCGCCAGTGGGATGTTTGGTATCAGCGTTAAGCTATTTTATCGTTCCCCAAATAAGAATGGAACGACAGGACCTGAATTCCTTCATGGCGAACCCAGCGTAACTGCGGTATCGTATCGAGGATAATAATTTATTTAAGTCGCGGGGGTAAAAACGTTCAGCACCAAAGAGTGGCACTGTTACCTACGAAAAGAAGATCACTTGACCGACTCTGTGATAGCCTGATGGAGCTTTCGGGTATCATCCACCGTTTTACTGCCATGATATGGTGTCAGGTTGCCTGCATTTTAATGAGAGCCTCACCATTGTGGGTCAGCATGCTTTACGTGTAATAGTTAAACACAGAGGGAGCGCGCTCTTGTAGCACGTCATAGTTGTTCGACAAAGACGACGGAATTTAAATGCAAACCCTTAACGTACATAAAGTTTTAAGCTGCCTGACCTTTGCACAGTTAAGATCAGATGCAGGAACGCGAATTCTGTTAAAAGCGGAGAACAAAACACGCCCTTATTGAGGAAGAAGGTTTTCAGTTCAGGCCATAAATCCTTACTGATCATTTGAGGTCATGCTCGAATAGGGATAGCTATTGAATGAGTTCGTCTATAGGGATTGTTCCAGACCTTCGTGCCAATATACACACCAAATGTATCACGAATTATAGCGGACAACGTAAGCAAACCTGACGATTATAGATCAAATAAATATCCATTTAAGTCTCGTGTCTAAATTATGTATTTAGGATAACGGCATTGCCTCTTGGTCAAATTAGTAAAATCCAGTTGCTATGCATATAATTCTCCATATAAAACATCAAAAAATGGATAGCACGATCACTATTATGAAGCGGATCGTCAACCAATATATTCGTAGACAAAAACTGCATTAGACTAAACATCGATTTATTGATTGGACGTATTTCCACGACGTGAACGCACAACTAAGTGACACTCATTGGACCTGATTTAGGATAATCACGAACGCCAAGGACCTCCAGGAGGTGGACATCTTCGGTAACGACATTGGACAGGTGGCCAGTCGTATCATTCTCGAAGGTATCTTGGCGAGGAAGGACAATTCTCTACCGAAAATCGGTGTCCGCGTTACGCACCTCCTCAACCAGGACACTTACGACATGATCTGCAAGCTGGCTCCAAAACCGAAACCCAAGAAAAAGAAAAAAGGGGCCCGCAGATAAACAAAATGGACAACAAATTTATAACTTTTCGAGATTAAAACTGCCTACAAAAATTCTCCACTTTTATGCTTAAACTGGTGTCTTTGGTAAGACAATCAAAATATCACGGTTGAAATAATGGGGGTATTATATTTGTTGTGGGTAAGGGTTTTACTCGTAGCAAAAAATCACAGAGAAAGGCCAGTTTTTGTTCAGAAAGGTCAAGTGACACCAAACCTGGGACATGTGTGTCAGATGCAGACTGTCCGTTTTATGTCCGGTTAAGAAGTCTTGAGATGTGATAGCCTCCAAATCGAAATACTCCACTACCGAGCCAATAACACGCGTATGCAAAACATGAAATGAATAGCGTCCTCGATCCCCACCGGAAAAATACCCAATACCGCGAAGTGGGCTTGACAATCATTAATTGTGCTTTATTGATTGAGAAGGCGGTGTCCCAGACGCGTTTGATGCCCGCAACGTGTCCGATTCCAACAACAGCAACTACGACACGCGGCAGATCTCCAGTGGATGGCCATTTATGACAGCACTGAAACACGTCCTCTGGAGGAGAACGGTCTTCTGTATTCACGCCGTTTTGATTTCGATGGCGCAGTTCGATCTCTTCATCGTCAGTTTTCAGTGGTTCTTGTGGACTCTGTACTGGCAGTGGGAGGGCGCTAATTTCCCAAATGGAGCGAGCCAGATAGAGATCACGCTCCTCGAGAATGGTTCGTGTTAATTCCGGATAATCACCAGCGAACGCTTTAACGAGCTGTTCTAAAAGATCCTCTCGTTTCATCTCCTCGATTTCCTCAGGCCTAAAATAATAGAGATCTATTTTATATTCATTTTAAGAAACTAATAAACAACGAAATGCCGAACGTACGTAATCTTTTCAAAGCCAAATACAAGAGTAAAGAAAATCTTCGTCTTCTGCCATAAATTAAGAGCGTCCATTGCCCGCTGCAGTGTGACATTGATTGGCCTGTCGCCAAGAATAAGATGACAATGAGGTTGTTTGGTGACCTAAAATAACGAATTAAAAAATTAAAAAATAATCAAATGACAGTCGGTCAAACATACCTCCTGAAGCGCCGCGCGAAACTCACCACCGGGTGCAACACCAATCTGATCCATTACATAACTTGTAAATCGAAGAAGAAGATATTGCAGAATACCATTTGAAACTCCTAACTGAAGAAATATTACACAAATATTAACGCACTTATAAATATTAGTATGGCTTTTGCTAAAATAACTCACCCCTTTAACAAATGACAACAAACTGCTCTCTTTAATTTGACGTTTTATGTCATCCTCCGAGAGAAGCATGGAGTGCGCTCTGTTTCTACACAGCTCAACCATAACCATATCAGGTAAGGTCTTCTCCATTACCTTAATAACGATTAAAGACCAAAGGAAATCATACAAAACGAACATCGTCAATGCTTTCTTTACTGAAATGGGCGGTACCAATAAGGTATATTTTCGTTCCATTGGAGCATTCGATTTGTGATACCGTTTTTGGTAGGTTAAATGGTGTTTGTCTAACAACCCGAACAGTTTGCAGAAACATTTGGTAGACGTTGGCAACATCTTCTAAGTCACTAGAACATTCGCTTGCTGTCGTATCATGCGATAGATCACATTCGGCCACGTCCATTGTGTTTTCAAAGGTTAATAGTTAATTTTCTTATGACCTTGAAATAAATATTTCTGGCAACATTTAATGATATGCCTGTTACCATTGATATAGACTATAATATCTTCATAATTGCAATTGCAAGCCATTATTTTTTGCGTTTTTCTTTCTAATTACTTACTTTTTGAGGCTTCGCGTAGGAAGTGATAGAAGCGCTTCGTGATTTTAATAAGCCAAATAAATCCTATTTGTTGCACATGTACATGACGTAAAAACGTGTAAAAATAGGTTGCAATTGCTTTCTTGCGTTATAAATAAAAATTACATCAGGTATTCCGTCACGTTATGACACAGACATTTTCGCACTGATTCCACATTAAAAAACATAACAAAAGTACTTTACACCATTAAAGACGGCGCTGGTGATGTGATTCATGTGGTAAACACAAAGTTAAAAACCTCTCACGGTTTCCATGCTTTCTTATTTGGGCCGTAATCGTTAGCATCAACAGCTCGCTTCATTAAATTTGGGCACCTGTTGTAATTGTCGAATTTAATTGTTCAATTAAATGATAGATATATATACAGGAATGTAAAATTTAAGTTTTGTTCTGCTTTAAATCCTGCACTTAAAATGTATCAACCAATTGCTGCGTGTTCTTCAGTTTGCTATGCGCACATTACCTTATTGGTTAAACTTTAAGCACATATGCATTAGTCTAGCAGCATAAATTGACGAATCCTAAGGTATCCTCTAATTTTGGAATGAACAAGGAGAAGATGGCCCCTAATGAATCTGGAAAAGAAGCTTCAAAAAACAAAGCCGCGAAGAAGGAGAAACATTCCAAGGAAAAGGTAGTCAAACTCTCGTCTAAATGTCTGTTGAAAACTCAATTATTTGAAAAGACTAAAGATTTGTACTCCTCCGATGAAATCAAAGTTATAATGCGTGATATTAATAGACCCAGTAGTGGATTTCCAATGTATGCTACAAAAATATACGGTGATAGAATTGAATTCAAATCATTGAACAAAGGAAAAAAAATAAAGCCTATCAAATACTTAGCGATCATTCAAGTGGTGCCCAACGCTGGTGGAAAAACATCTTTCTTCGTTCATGTTCCCAAAGCTAAGAAGACCAAACCATTCACTGGAATTTTGGCCTTTCCGACAGAGACCAATGCAAACACATTTTTTGAATCTGTTCGCAACGCTAATCCAGGCGCTTTCAATGGAGATCTCGTTTTGCCCATTGCGCAAGATGTGACAGAAGGAAACGCAGAACAAGATATGGATTTCGTCGGCAAAAAACTAAAAAATACACCTGCAGGTAACAAAAGAGCCAAATCAGCAAGTAACGCAGCAATTCGCACGTCACTAAACACGGATGACAGTGAGACTGGGCGCTATTCACCGGGAAGAAATCAAGTGGACCCCAAACTCAATGCATTTCGAACGAACGCCCAACGATCTTTATCTCTGTCCAGCTCCTCTTTATATGGCGACAAGCAGAGTAGTTTCGACGCCCGTCAAACCTTCACCAGTTATTGCCCAAACCGCGTTTTCCTCAATAACTCGAATTTCAATTTCCATCCGAATGATCGTTCTGAGTCACCGTGTTCCAGTGATAGTTACTTTTCAAAAGACTCCAGCGATCCTGAATTTATTTGCCGAGACAGGGAATCCATCTTCTACGGAGAGCGAATGTCCCCGAAGTCACAGTATGTGGACAAATTACTTCGAGAAACTGTTCGAAACCATTGCCGAGGCAACTAATCGATTTATATTTATGCGTCATGTTTTGATGCATGTAAATTGCAATTTTAATATTATCCCGAGTCGCGTTGAACTTTTTGCATAACAGATTGGCGTTTGGGGCGACAGGAAAATCTCACCTGTTTAAAGTGTTTTGGATAGCGATATTTCTTCTGCTGTTGAAATCCTTCAGCTGTGAGAAACGCAATATGCCCCTGATTGGCATTATATCCTGACCTTTTGCATGCGTCATCATAGACAAGGCGATAAGGAATTTAGATCTACCGATCAGTCTGCAGTCATAGCAACGTTTATATTACGCACCTGGCATTCAAAAGTACCAAAACTGGGTGGTATAACGCTTTTTTCTGCTAGTTTATAGGCACTTGAATCAACAATCCCAGTGACTAAGAAAATGAGGGGGGGTACACAGTGATAAAGAGATATCGAAATATGCGGAATAAAAGTAATTGCGGTAAACTAAAGTGGTGATGTTGCAGAAATCTCTGATGTAAAATTGAAACTTCGAATATTACATTTCGACCCGTAAAAGTTATCTTAATAAAGACATGCGTTGTGAGATAAAGTTGTCAGTAGAATTAAATTCACGAAAATTAATTAGCGTAGCTTTGTCGAGGCTGAGAAAGACGACATAGAAATTCTAAGAGATCGGTCAAGCTAATTTGGGTCACGCATGCAACTCAACAATTTAAAATGGGTACAGTTTTCGCTTATGATAAACTTATGAATATATTGAACGCAAAGCAATTTTGATAAAGGAAACGATACCGTTTTCCGGGTGACGGGAATAGATTTAGACTCGAACAAGAACTGAAGCAGAATGATCGTGCGTGGATTCATTTCATAAACTCACTCCAAAATCAACGACGATATAGGCGTCGGTGCTTAGGAACATAAAAAGTGTCCCTTCTGTCCGTAAAGAAAGAATAATAGATGTTGTCGTCTAATTTTAAAACGTGGTTTCGTTTAAACATGAGGAATGAGCAACAAGTCTTTAAGTAGCAACTATAAAACACTTGCTTTGATAAAGTTTACTGAAAGACCTATCGGAGCGAAAAGCTCGTTTCTGTACAGTATATCATATCTGTCTGTAATTTCTATCAAATATTCTGAGGTATTGTGTTTCCGATGCGAATTTACTGAACTCTAGAAAAAATCAATACTTGAATTGAATGTTGTAAACAATGTTTATTTTATCCAAGTTGCATTTTTAAATGTATTCATTAATATCTTTCGTTTGAAGCATCGAAACAGATTAAATTAAGTAATGTGATTCGAAGCGCATAGTCGTAAAAGCCACGATTAACGTGTTTTTATAAGTGAATGCGAATAGTCGAAAAGCTTGGCGATATTCGGGGTACATTTTCTCAATTAATAATGGTAAAATTGCAGGTTCTTTTTTTAGAATTTTAAATTACTGTATTCGTGCATGATGATGTCGAAATCAAGTAACTTCTGTCATTCAACAGCATAGGGAAAAAAATGGCGTAAACGCCGACGAGTCATACTTGATTGGTTCATATTTTTTTCTGGATTCACATGCGAATCACCGTGAGAAGATTGGTTATCGCATTGTTTTTATTTTCACGTTCACCGAGGATAAATCTGTCTCAACTATTTTAAATATACGAGCAGCACATCTCCATGAGAACCGCGACGACAATGGGAATTCAAAACCGATGCCCCTATTGTTCAGGCATGATCCGGCGCTTAGTTTGCAGCTTCGTCGGCATGCATTTGATGCCTGTTACGTGCCAGAGCGATAGCCACGCCTCATTCCCGGCGACGTATTTATCACATGCGCACCCAAAAGGAGTGCTGAGATGCTCTTCAAGTGTCTTACATAACCCTGTTTACCCGATCAAACCTATGAAATGGTTTACTGTTCTCCTGTCATGTTTGCATACGGCTTGCTAGGAATATTGAACTGATGATGTCCCTAATGGTATAAGAGTTGGAAGTATCCGCAACTCAAGCGGGTTAAATTTCGGATGATGCAGCGGCCGGTAGCTACCAAGTCGCTCGATTTCAGACGCCCGCCACTGCTACCTGCTTATTTTTCGTTGGGAGTCGACCCAAGGTAACCCACAAACAGATTGGCGAAGCTGACCGGCACACCATCGGGTCGGGTGGTACCTCATTGCGTTTGTCTTCGACAAAAACGGTGGCCTTGACTTTCAATCTTCTGAAGGTCATTTTGAGGAATATCTGCATCAATTTGTCCAGTCGGTTTCTTAGTTCGCGGGTACCTTTAAATTGAGGTCAGACCTTATCAAGGCCATCGTAGTGCCCGACGTTATTCCCCAACATCGTATTCTGTTCGCCCCTTTTTTCTATGTTTTCTGACCTTTGACCCTCATTTGGTTTTCAAAAAAAATCCCGTTTTTTGTTGGATTATCGATTCAATCAATCTTACGCGTTAGAGTCTTTAACGAAAGCTCTTCTCCCGAGTCCAATAACCGCGGTGTTCAACAAGGCGCGGAGCTTCCCTACTCCCTGTGGACACCCAATGACTTGGCTCTCATCAAATACGTGGATGACCGGACCCTATTCCATGCATGCAAGACGACCGAGCACTCCCAGCTGTTTGGCGGGGTCATCAGCCAGTGATCGAGTATTCTTCTGAAGGCGACCTTCTGCTTGGCAAAATAATATTGCTGTCTGGTGAATTATCTATGCACTCTGTTGAAGACACCATTCGTACACTGCATTTAACTAGCTGTAACGGAGGGATTGTTCGAATAACCGGTCCTGCATTTATTTTTAAGTGGTCGGGCCTCGATGGAGCACGACTGTGGTGATCAAGAATCGCGGCATTCGTGACAAGAGCTTTGTTGTATTGGTTTAATCAAAAGAGGGCTTCATTTGGAGCAACTGATATATTTAAACAACGAATCAATGCCACATACGCAACAACTCTACACAATGCGAGCAACTGAGTGCCAAACCTCGAGATGTGTGCGACTGTGTGACCAACTCCCACGCATGAGTCATTGTTTGTAGCGTGCCAGCGTGGGTGTTTTAGGTGGAACCTGAGAAGCAATTCGGATACCTGAAGGCTTCGAGCAAGCCCAAATTCTTTCAGTCGAAGCGGTTTTGCTAGGATGACATGTGAGAAACAGAGCAATAGGCCCATGTGAGTTAGAAATAGTTGAAAATTAGATCGGAGGGTGTTTGAAATTCCCGAATTTTGATGTTTTAGTTCCCACGGTAGGGACACTGCCTTTTGGTGGGTTGAGTTGAGCGTTTACAAAAGTAAATTTTACGGCGGTTATTCCCTGGAATTTTGTTCATGCATCTAAAGTAGACGTCTTTTGAATGCAAGCAAAACGCAGGATTAACGCATTTTAATGCATGTCGTCATTGATATTTGATCGTGTATCTTGTATGGTTTTATCTTTCAAAAAATCGACAAACAATGACATTTTCCTGGCAATCTTTTGCACGTCCGTCCTTTTGCAATGCACAATCGTTAAAGTGAACTCGTGATAGTGAATTTAAAGGTTTAAAGAGACTGAAAAACATTCGGAAAAGAATTAGCAGAACCCCTACACTATACAATCTCGAACTCTCGATACGGGATTATTTATTGTCGATGCTGAGGATTCGTCGGTTCCAATCGGAATTATGTTATTGGCCAGCATTATAATTTGACCAACGTTACCCTCTTAATCGCATGAATTGATCCAGGAACAATTTGACGCCACCAATTATGTATGAAATTAATAACCAGATAATGTGAGATACGACCATTTAATAATTAAATTATCCACGAAACGTGAGCGATCAAAATGGATGAAACCCAGAATTTCCTGTTCAACCCGGAGTGCCAATTCAGTGAGGTTCGGTGTGTGGCGAGGGTGACTGGTTGCGTGAGGTCGAAGAGGAGGCATCACTCCAGTCACTGGATGACGCATTCAGATCATAGATCTTCACGCGACTGTATTCAGCCTCCTTCGAAGGGCTCACGTGTTTAATCAAATAGACGTCCGGGTGCTTATCTTTATGCTGATTGGCGCGTTGTGTTGACCTTGAGCGGTGCTTGCATGGCATCGGCGTTGGCAGGATGATTCTGGATGTCTCAGTCTTACGAACTAGCTGTTCATCAAGTGATGTGGAAGAATGCGACCTGTTTCGTGTTGCAGGGGGCTGTTGAGCATAGTTCTCCTGTTCTCGCCGTTGCGACACCGGCGAGAATTCACAGTTGCTTGGAGCAGGCGTTTGGACGATGTCTGTCTTCAAGGACACGCGGTTTGCGGGTGCCGCAGCGTTGAAGAGCACCTGGAATTTCACCAAACCTTCGAGGTGGGTGAAGCGTAGAATGAAGAGCTCATGTTTGGACCCTTTTACTTTGCGTGCAGCCAAAAGACAATCTGCATCAGGCAGCTGGTTGAATCTGTCCAGATTCTTTCTCTTGAAGACGAGGCAGGGTTTCTTTTCTGTTAAATTTCTCAGAGTCACCTTACGCTTGAAGACGCTGAGGAGCATCGAATTTGTTTGACGCCTGGCCGTGACCGCATTCGTCAGAATTCTCTGCATCTCTTCTTTGGAAAACGGCGCCGGAATAATGGCTCTGAAGAGCACATCGACCTCAGTCTCGAGAAGGGGTGCCTTTCTGTACATCATGGGCGATTTGATCTCTCGTTGGAGGTCACAGCGGTGCACCGGGAACCTTTATAGTCGAAAATGTGAGTAACCGAGGTGCCACATCTGCTGCTGCTGCGACCGTGCTTACTCCGGTGGGAGGGAATCACACGAAATCTGAATCCTGCCCATTCTCATCTTCGCTGGAGGATCAGCAGGGCGGCATCACGCTGCTGCGCAGTTCAGATACGCGCAAGATGACACCTTGGGGGGCAACAGCGGCGACACCAGGGGCACCATCTCCTCATTTTCTTTTCGCAATTGAATAAATCAAAAATTCCTAGTTACATATGCAACGCTTGAGAAATAAGCGTCAATTTTAACCGATATTACATTGAAACAGTCGGATCAAAGACCATGGGTTTGAGAAATTCGGTTTTAACTACCGGTTCATAAGCGTAACGCAACAATTTTAACTGCCTCGTATAACAGGAATCGAGCCAAGTGCAGGAAGGCGCCATTATAAATGTGGACTTCTACATAGAAAAGGCTTTAGGAAGGAGAGAATCTGGGCTTTTACATTAAGTCATTTGAGTTCAGATAATCAGTGGGGGGTGTGGGGGGTAGAGAATTGGCTTTATTTGTGGTGCGATGGTGAAGCTGTCAGAATCCTCACTCTTTTCGGGGGGTCCCATTGGTTCGACTAACAGGGCGGTTCAGCGGCTTGGAATTTGTCGGGTGACGGCGAAACCGGTGGCGCTATCTGAAGGTTCCACGTGTGACTCATTGGCAGGATAATTGTTGAAGCGGCCACTTCCAGCAAAACGCGAGAGAGACGTGGTCGTTCTTCATTCGTCATACGGTGGTCTGAGACTCCATATGCTGGACAAACGGGTGTCTCCTTATGTGTGTGATGGTTGGAAACTGGTGTTATCGGCACGAATAGTTGCCAGAGTATAGCTCTGTCAAAGAGGAGGACACTTGTCAAATTTTTTATAGGGTGTCTTTCAATGTCTGGGGGGGATTATGGGAGTTCCAGGGGTGGATATGCGCTTCAGTTATTGATCTTTTTGTTGGAAGAAAAGGAACCGTCCTCAAGAAAGCCATTCTTTCTATATTTTCACATCGGCAACTATTAACTCGGCTATCGAGATTAACTACACATTAATTACAACAATCTATGAATTCTTGTATCGACACTGTTGCAATGACTCCATCTACGCAATTGTGAAATGTAACTCACGGAATTCAAGTTTGGTAAGAAAGGGTGTAAGCCGCACCTAATTATTGATTTTTTCGGAATTGTTTTAAATGCCTTTGAGTGGCTGTATCGTCGTTTTCAAAGACTATCTATAAAATCTGATAAGCCCGGATGTTGGATGAAAAGCGCGTTCGTCAGCGGATTTTATATTATGAACACACAAACGAAACGGTTCTTAACAGTTTGTCTTTCTGGGGAGATGATAGTCGGATTGTCAGTCACCCAGAGTCTGAGTCCGTGTGTACTCAGATGTGATTCTCACTCAGTCAATTTATTATTGATTAAAACGCAGCTGGGTCGATGCAAATGCATCCGAGCGGAATAAAATTTCGACCAAGAGTTTGCAAGAATAGAATTGATAAATTTAAGGGAAATCAGAAATTGAATACAAATAGAATCTACAGTAACTGTAAGCAACGTAATCACTTGATTAAGGGCATGAATCACTACATCAAGGGAGATTTTTTAAATCCGGATAGCTTTGTTCAAATGACAAACACAAAACCTTTTAGCATTATAAAAAGTAAAAATATTTCAGTCACTGACTTCCTGCTTTACCTCATCTGGTGAAACGAAAAATCGGAACAAATAGGTGATCCTTTAATTACTATATGCTGCCGTTCTTGTGGTAATTGATCGACACAGCCTTCCCATTGGCTCACTATTTCTCCAAAAAACTCTTCATTACTTTTTGCTAACTATTTTATAGAGAAAAACTGTGTATTATTTGGTGCCCACTAATTATTCTACAATTTCATCTCACGCCCTGCTAGCATCTCATTGGCCAGCATTTTACCGATCTGTTAGGCTTGATTAAGACCAAATCCCCATTAACAATAGACTTTTTCGTTTGAAAGCTAGAGAATTTTGGCCTTCTTCAATTGGAATGTTTGTATCATCGTATTTCTTCTTGCTCTCGCTTTTGGAACTTATATTAACGACGTAGTCACTGAGGCACCATGACAGTTGCGGGTCAATAGGAATGTGGTGGTTGTAATAATTGAGATGTCCATTATCAGAATGGTACGATGTACTCTGAAGAAGGCCAAGAATAAATTAGATTTTTGATTATTAACACAATGTTTAGCGCCTGACCAGGACCGAGAAGGCCGTCAATGCGCGTAGGCGCGACGTCTGCGTCTACCGAGACGTGTTCGCCTCAAATAATCGTGTCAGAGTAGAGGAAATTGGTAGTAGGATCAGCATAATCGATTACATGGTCCATCGGTTGTGTAAACGGGACCTATATTTGAACGTTGCAGCCAGTCGTGGACGTTTGGTATAAATGTGTAGATCACAAACCGAAACAACCATAATGCTTTTAAAATTTATCTTGCGGTTCTGGAGTTCCATCGGGCTGAGGCTTTTTTATCCACCAAGACAGAATTACCCTTTTCAGTCATCAAGGTGTTTCAAGAGGATGAACGGGATTGCAGCTGCTCCAACACGACGATGGAAGGTCAGGTCGGATGTAATCTTGGTCGAATTTCGGTTCTATCTGCTCACTGCATGGACCGACGGTAGGCCTATGCGCTTCGCAGCCGCTTCACATTTCTAATCCACCGTTTCAGTTTTTTGTTGTTTCAATGGCTGTCCATCGTTAAACGTGACCAAACCACTTCGGTTGACGACGTTGCAGATGGGCGGACAACCCATCGGCGTGAAATTTGCCAATTTTAAAGGACCCGTGCAGGACACGGTATGGGACGTCGACAAAGGGGTTTCTGTTCGAAGGTTCACCCCCGGAGTGGTTGGTGGACGGATATGGATGGATTTGATGTTGTGGGTGACACTTGATGAACTGGGGGTGATCAGAACACAGTTTTGGCAAAAATGGGTTCGGATACGTTTTGATTAATCGATCCATTGATCTTAACAGTGTTACGAAGTTCTTGTGTATGCGTTTGCACGTTCTGCTAGTGAAACCAATTAAATTAGTGCGGTTAAAAATACGCATTTAAACTATTGGCCTATTTAGTCGGCCGATATGTGCATTCGTTCATTCTTATGATACAAAGTAGAGCTGCAATAAATATGTTAAGATTTCGAAAGAAAATGTATTTACTGTACTGAAATATAAAAAGTAGCATTAATAAATCACACTTACAAACGTATACCCAATACATGTTTCACGATCCTAAACCCCCTTCAGACAACTTAATTCACGTATTCGTGTCGAGGTGAGGGCCCTTTGGTAATTTTTTGCAGCATTTGGATCATGAGTTGGTCGATGGCTTGTTTTAACGTTTTTATATTATTTGGTACTTGTATTGGTAAAGGTCTTGCTGCCAATATTTCCGTTATTTTGTTCCTGCATTTTGAATTCTCACTGGAATTAGAATATCGGCTGTCGTGGCAATGACCAATTTTCGCCAACACCGTCGACAATCAAATCTTTTTATGGAGGTATATTTCGAAGGACGTCAGATACAAACTTGCTTAGGTGTTGTACGTGGAATTCGAAATAAAAATTAGTTCATTAAATACTGTCTCTTATTTGTTGCACACCAGCGCTGAACGTTGTGTTCCTCGTGATCCAAATTATAATTACACACCACTATGATCCCAAGCAACTGGAACACAGAAGAATAAAACGCCGGAGGAGTTTTAGAGAAGTTACCTGACCAGTCTCCCTTATGGAGGAGCCTGAAGGTGCTTTTATACATGCTCATTTGGCTTAATGAGCCAATAAAAATTGGGGCTTCAATAGGCCGAATCTTGGAAATGGAGTGACCATGACTGGAGATTAAGGCCAGGCAGTGTTCAGAATCGGGGTTTTCTGTGCAGCATATGGGTTCACACACGAAAAAATTATAAATTGGAATTAATTCAGAAAGCAGTTTTTTGGGGCACCGAAACTGTTCCCTTCGCGGAAACGTCTGATGAACCTTTGGCCGGTCCGGTTGCAAGGACATTGTGGACGGTGCCGGGAGATTGTTGGAGGCCGTTGATGAAGAGTTGAATTATATTTGTCAGCAACCAGGATCGAAGGACGTCCATTGCTGGGGTCGAACCTGAATGAAGGATGTCGGGGAGTGTACGGATGATGCCGGCCCTATGGACCAGGCGTCTCGGTGGTCCATGAAAGCAGTGTTCACTAACCGGAGAGTAGTTGTAGGGCTGGAGATGCAGTCGCAAATGATGTGGATAATAGAGCTGCCTTGTGACAAAGGGTGCTTCTCCTCTTCGAAGCTACCAACATGCCGCTGAAGGACGCCGGTTGCGTAGCTGGTCGTAGTTTGAGGATTCCTCTCTATGGAGGGTCTGCCAAGGGACCTCCATAGCCTGTGGAACCAGTCGCAACGTCAGTTGCTGTGTCCAGCTGCAATCGAACAGACTGACCATCGATGTTGACGGTCACGAATTTCCGCTGGCCAGCTTCGTTGAGTCGATGTTTCGCCCATAGACGGAGGGGGGCTTACAGGCTTACCCCTGTTAGATGAAGGACGGTGGGATAATCTGTCTCTGCGTCTAGCGCGAGAGTATTGGGTGTCCTTAAAGAGATTTTCTCGGCGGTAGTCACAAATATCGCACAAATAATGAAATGGAACTTGCTATTATTCTTATTTTATTTTTCGCACAGAATCGCAGAGTTTATAAATTATCATCAAGCGCCTATGTGCGCAGCTTCATCAGTTATAACCTCCCATTATCGATACTGAGACGAGTGAAAATACGGTGACACCAGAATCAGCCAAATTTGTTATCAGAATAATAATAATTTTCGCTTTATTAAGGTCACAAGGAACAAAACTTTCAGCATTAAAATGTACAATAAACAAAAATGTTACAGGACGTCACGATTATTCGTAGAAAATGCACAATAAGTTAAGAAGAATAAAAGAAGTAACATAGTGATAAATTTACAAGAAAGGCCAATTTAACCCACGAAGCATATAAACTTTGGCAAACGGGAAATGGCGGTCATCGAAAGGCCCTATCCAAAACGCGCGCCAGAATATTGCGCCGAGCACTAAATAGGCGACACTTTAATTCTTCTAAACAATATTCCGAACCCCAGAGGATTTCCCGCCAGTCGAAATCAGTAAACTATGCGTGGGGTATCTTAAACTGTCTGCTTCTCAACGCAGCCTGAAGAAAGCATCATTCGTATGCCAGTAAATTACGCTAGGCAAGGTCGTCGTTAAAAAGGACAAACGTTTTTGCACAATTTCTCCTAATTTAAACGAAGCGTCGATATGAAGAGCACTAATAAACATGATTTTAAAAGACATCTATCCAGATTTCTATAGTATATAAAGCAGTTTATTGAGAATATAATGTTGTTGATTCAACCCGCACGTTTTCATGTCATCTGTTACTCACAAGTTGCAGATGTGTTGAAGGTAGATTAAACAATTTCGAATCATAACTGCGACTACTGTGGAAAATCCAGATTTCCCTTCAAAATACCTTCAGTCCGCATTGAGGTGATGTCAATCAATTAATTGAAATACAATTTGCGTGGAGGATAAATCGGGAATATTTTTCCAGAGGCGTCTGGACCAGGTATTCGAACCCAGGGTCCTCAGCAATAGATGTATGCGATAATATTTCAAAGTGCAACAACAGAAGGGAATGTGGAGCGTATTTGCAATCTCCGGAAGCGGATGAATTCGGTTCGATGGGGGCTACAGAAAACGACCACATTTGAATTTTAGATTACCTTAACACATAGTTAATGGGCAAATGGCCTTCCGAAAACGAATTACGTCTGAATTGTACTTCTAATTATATGTAACATGCTGGACTTTAACCAGTGATACTGTCCAATTGAGCGCCAACCCACACGATTTTATAAGGAATTTCGTTGCCGAGTTTCGATGCAAATAGATTCCCAAGGAATAATTCTATTCATGCAGGGATTTTCGTTAGATAGGCACGGGAAATGTTTTAGATAAGATACTTCCTATTATCGTCTAGCTAACAGGGAGATCAAAGACCTCGCTATCGTGGTTTTAATTGGCTTTTAAATTATCCTATAAACGTTTCTTTACTGACATTCTGAAAGTAACTAATGAATATAGTCATCGATAAACATGCCATAGCTTATTAAAGTCACAAGGACAAGTCCTATAAGCATTAAATGCACAAAAATGAGACTGAAACACTGATTGGAGAAAAACATGTATTTCTGAGTTTGAAATTTCCAATCGATTTTTTCCGAAAATGAACTCTCGAAATTATGGCGCTTTATTAGTCTCGACACCTGAGTCAAATTAAACTTACGGTAGCACGTTTCAATTGACTTTCAATACAACTTCCGAAAAGACAGTCATTTGCAGAAGCATAAAGAAGGCAAATACTGCTCAATTGGGTCAAACTGCTTACTAATGTGGATCAAATTACCGGATGCACTGTATGCGATTAGACACCCATTATCACAATAGGTGGCGTCAGATTTATTTCTTCGGCAATGGCGAAGTCGTCTTAGCAACGTACATCTGAAGACGAAACACTAGAGAGATCTGCCCACACGAACATCGTCGGTTTATTTACATATCGCGTGGGGACTTAGCAACTCACATGATTACGGAGGGTAATTTTTCCTCGACGAATTCCGTGGAATTAAATGATTATGGGTTATATATTTGTGTAGGGGCTTTTTTCTGTAACCTTTGAAAGTTCTCTACGGGGATGTAATTGACCTCGTTAACCAGATCGATTTTAAAGAGACCAAATTTTGAAAGACGCTAAGGAGTCACGCGAATTTTCGAACAATTGACAATAGTACACAACTGGTAAACTCGGTGTGGTTTGTTTACACGAAGTTGCAGCAAGTGTAGGAAACGCGGACTGTATGCATTTTTTTCGAAATCCACCTTGGTAGCGAGACATTGTGCGGCTTTTAGACGAAACCCTCATTCCAAATCTGCCTGTGTTCCGAGAGTCACTTGATAGGGTTCCACGATTGGGTTGATCGTGGCTCTTCTGTGTTAATTCCCGCAAAACCTGTGCCTCTCGGCTTGGGCCGATCGTGTCGCCGCATTTCTTAAGGTGTTCCATGAAAAGCTGATTCACACCTGCCATTTGTCCTCAACAATTCCCACGAATACCACCACAACTACGACATTATTGACGTCCAAATCTGCTCAATGTGATGGAGAGGCCATCGTGTCTACACGGCTGTTTTGACTTAATTTTCCTTCCATGGCAGTATGCACTTTACTCCACAATTCGTGATCCACCATAATTGCAACCCTCGTCGGTGGTATGCAATCAACAGTCCGACATCCCATTAACCTTCAAGAATATCCTCCAGTTCAAGAAGCAGAACGGATTACCAATGGAGTCAGCACGAGGGGTTCTAAAATCCACTGCACTGCCTAGATCAACGTTTAAAATGCGAGTTAACTGGCCAACGTATAAAAAAGGCTGTATTGAGGCACGATAAAAACACGGCGGCTTTAAGAATTCAACACTCTGTGATTTGCCTTTCTATGTTTTCAAGGTCGTCCTTATCCCTCAGGCTGTTGACCAGTGGCTTGAGGACTTTCCCCTCCTTCTTTTAATTCCCATTTGTCTGGCTTCTATTGCGGAATTCTTTTAGATGACATATTATGGTTTATGGTTGCCCCATTGGCTGCATCATCGTTGCCTAAGAGCATTTGAAATGCAATGTGGTGGAATGTAATGGTTTTGTTGATGTCACGGGGACTGCGTTGCCGGAAATGGAAGATCCGATCGATTTGACGAAATCCAATATTGAATCAATATTTCCGGAGCCAGCCTCTCTTTGCATGATGTGGTGCAATTTGCAAGGCCCCACTAGGGTCACGAGGACCAAAACGGTGAGCAATAACTTGTGCGGCAAATCGCAATCTTACTGGAAGTTGTGATTTTTCACGACATGCAGTTGAAAAAGATTCGTCCCTTATTTTTCATTTTCTAAAATTTTTAAGACTAATACTCTTGGGAAACCGTTGGTATTCACCATTAAAAAAACTTATTTATTATCGTACATGTATTTTATTTTGACAGCAACGCCCGCCACCAGACATGTCACCCACATTCTGGACAAGCGGCCCATATCTCAAGGTCGTTAATGGTTGTCAACCCCTTTGATGTCCACACTATGTAACCATAAGCCAGCTCATACGTTCAAATTCTCAATTAAATCCACCCCCTTCGAGATTTTTATCCCAAAAATTCCGCCCCGGTGGAAAACCGATTGTCAGACGAGTTGAGTAGCCGGGAATTACAACTCCGGTGAAAATGCGAAGGAAAAACTGGGCGGGCTGGGCGAAAGTGATCCATTCCAGGATCCGAAGCCCCAAGAGCGGTTTGTTTCTATCGCCTCGAGAAGCAATCCTTTGATCAAAGCGGGGTGTCGCACAATGGCGGCCATCAAAAGACCACATCCACTGGGTTTTTTAAAGTTGCGTTAAGGCAACATTCATTTCTGGCAAGGCAAATAGACTCTCATTAATCATCACTCTCTGGGTGCTGAGTATCTTTCTTTATTTTCACTGGCATTCGCCTTTCTTTCGTGCAGTATTCTCATGCCGTCGTTTAAACTGGATTCATGACGGTTACCATGAAGGCTCTTGCAAATATTTTGCAAGAGGCGTCCCCTACAGTGGCACCCAAGGATGTTGAAGTTGCGTCAGCATCATCCAACTTCGGGTTTTCGACACACAACACATAAGAATGATCTCAGAAATAGCTCACATAAGAACCTCTTTCCCTTTCGCCATTTTGTTCTACCGGTGGTCTAAAGAAGGCTGTTTTTTTATTAAGGTTGATAAATGCGTGTAACTTGCCTTGATTACACAACCACCTACCACACCAATTGTATTCCTTCGGCGCCTAATGAGACACGTTGAGCGCACAACTACATGATCAGGTGTAACCTGCAAGGATCCAGGTGGCAGAAGAGACACCCATCTTAATCGCTATCCAATCTCGGAAAAGATCCCCACCCCACTTAGGCTGGCGGGATCTGTCTCAATATGATAAGACTCTCCGAGATGTTGAAATCACGGACACCGACATGGGTGTCGCGAACGAGATATGGGTGCCAGAAAGAGACCAAAGACCGGGAAATTGCTTCGAGAGTCGCGAATGACAGACCGGAGTTGCTACCT
The DNA here is from genome assembly GCA_028672205.1 of Proteocephalus fallax. Lineage (NCBI taxonomy): Eukaryota > Metazoa > Platyhelminthes > Cestoda > Proteocephalidea > Proteocephalidae > Proteocephalus > Proteocephalus fallax. Next base: position 216,894 of record JAPUBX010004052.1, on the reverse strand, counting down.
TTGCCCCCTATCGTCTCACGAATCAATATACTCATTGTCAAAGTGCGGTTACTTCAAGCTACTGAATTGAAATGGCCGACCAGCGTCTCGATTTAATTATCCCCAATCAGACTGTGAGTGAACGTGAGCTATGCCGTGTCGATTTCATCGTGGCCAATCACGTGACGCAATGTGGGAGAGAGATGAGCGCACATCGCCCAGTATCACTCGGTCGCCCTGCCATACGGCCTCTCTCTCTCTCTCTCGCACGAGGCGAGATTTGGCACGATGCCACACTGTAGCTGCGACCAATTAAATGAGTGCGTACATGACCTTGGGAATTCGCTAGCGCACGGATATCTGCATTATTCAAGTCCGCATTTTGTAAATTGAAGGTCGAAATCGTGTATCTGTCCGAAAAAGCGGAAATGTTGGGCGGGAAAATTCGTTGCGAGCGAAAGTCGGGCCTCATTTCGGTCGTAGTGCGTTAGAAAGGTGACAAAATGTCTTTGCCTCAAACCAGGAGAGAAACCTCGGCGCTCACACAAGGACCCTTGACTTTGGACTTTACTGCTTGGTTCTACTAATTAGCGGGGAGATCTTAAATGTGTACCGGGTGTGATTAATTAACATAGATACAAACGTAATTAGCCGAGACTTAACCCATTAGTTCCTACGACCAATCAGGATTATTCTTTTCCATACCAAAAAGACGAGTTAGCGCGAGTTGAGGCCGAGTGTAAGAAAAATCTTGCGGATCTATATTCTTTTGACACGTTAAACAGCTTCATCACGCTGTCTAGGCGAAAAAACTTTGTCGTTTGCTTAAAGTAATATGTGAATAAATTATTTTGGGGCATGTTCAACAGGGCTCAGTTGAACGCCACGGCGGAGACGAGACTAAACGTCGTTCGTGTTTTTTCGAAAATGGACGACTGCGCTCGATTCGTTGAATTAGGACGTCGGCGGAAATGGGGTTGAAATCCAATCTCTTTGCACTTATCTAATATTTGAGGGACGTTTAACTTTGTTTCGCTTGAGTCCATTGCCAACCGTGTAGCAGAAGCCTAATTTGAGTATGGCCCGGGACATGGCAATAACGTTGAGTTGTTTCGATATTGGGTTTTCAGACAATAGCTTTCAATCTTTGGACTATGATATGCAACTCGAGTGATTGAAAAACCCGAACGGATTAGTTAGTACAACTAGGGGACCCGAAGTTCTCAAGAAACCAGGGTCCTTGCAAAACGGTGTCCTTTTAAAGGCGTACAAAAAACCTTCTTTTCACACTTTGTAATTATCATGGCGAGATGTCTCCCATTGCTACTAAGTCCTATGTCGCCTCCGAATGGAGCTATGATGCCACAACGCAATTCCTAAAACAGAAAATGTTTCACCGAGACCGATTAAGCTTAGACCAATCATTGCTCGTGAAGCACCTCCTCTCAAAATTGGAGCCAAACGAAAACTTTCGCATACAGTACTGCAATCTTTAAATGCTGAATATTTTGGTCGCGCGACCTCATTTAGGAGATAACACTTATTATCATCCCAATAATCCACGAAGTCTATTCGAAAGGGTCCTTGTGTCCCACCGATCGGTGCCGTGAGTGCTGTGTAGCAGCAAGATGCGGATAAGGTAAGTTATGCATGACCTCTAGTCTAGTGCATCACATCGGAAACGATAACGGGTCAAAGGAGTAGTGTTCGAATTGCGTGGCAAAACGACCTAGGTCTCAAAATACATGTTTTCCGAGGTCACGGCACATAACTGCGAACTCGTTCAGATATCGTTTTAACGACTAATAAGTTAAGATTCTGCTTATTGGAACCGTGCAGTTTTTGTCGTTATTTCCGAGGCATTAGACCAGCGCGTTGACATGCGATATCGAACACGAGTAACAAGTCTGGGGACAGTAAAACACATTTGAGTGAGCTGATCAGCACAAATTTGGTGATTAATAGGCAATTATAAGTTTCCTCAATCTTATAACCCACAACAAAACCTCGAATTAAAAAAAATCATAACGCTAATTAGGCGGTAAGAAACTGTGGACGCGATTACGGCTTTGACACTCTAAATATGATGATTTGAACGAGGACCATCAGATTAAAATGTTTGCCCTGGCACCCAATGGGTTTTGCAAATGTAAATTGCTCTGACCTTTGGGGCGACAATAGTAATTACTCCCGACAACAACGGCTAATTGTCGTATGGCTAAACATGGGGGTCTGGCATAAAGAAAATTGTTTATTATTCTAAAAATAGTCAGAGCCCGACCGGGACAAAATGAAGCCTACAAGGTGCTTGCGCCTGTCGCGAAGAGTCCTCTACAGTAGTAAATTAGATGAGTGACTCGCCATCCACACATTCGCATTGCTCAGTGGTAATTGAAGAGTTTTCTCACGAAGATGAGTTGCTAATGGAATTTATGCCAAGTGTGACACGAATAAACTACGCGTTTAAGGTTACTACACGGCTCCCTCGTCGCTGACAAACTTAGAGAGGCGATAAAGAAGTCTGTTGGTAACTATTACAAACCAACAGAGCTACTAAGTTGAGATCGAGTGCTTTCAAATCAGCCGGGAAAACCTTCGTGTCATCGGTTGCGTTACGTTCACGTCCTAGCGGGCGTTTCGCCGACGTTGTCTACCAGTTTTAGTCTATTATCGGTGGACGAAACCCCAACACCTCTTTCCGACAATGCAACAGCGCAGGCCCAGTGAAAACGAAATTTGACGTCTTGTAGCAAGTTTCTTAATAAACGTACGAATGCTGATACTAATTGCAAGTAAAACGACTGCGTATAGCACGAATGGAGATTCGTGTGCAAAATATGTTTTATGGGGTGCCGCACTACGACATTTAAGATACTGGCGTGCTGCTTGGACACCGCCAATGAGTCAGAGCAACCCAAGAACTGCATGATGGAACTGTTAGACTCGCACAATATGATAAACAGCTCCCAAGCGCACTACATCAAATTGGAGGTAGCAGACAGCACACAGACCAGTGACAAGGCCCACCCCCTCGAAAGGATTCCCGTTGCGATTCGCGCAGTTGCGAAAACGGCAGCATTAATGCGTCGATTGATAATACATGCGAAAGTATCGCAATCGGAGAAACAATGTCTGTTTGGGGGACCTAAGTGGTTGGGAATGGTGTCCTTTGATATTTTGCTGTGCTTGATCTTAGTTCACGCACGTCTTAGCCGAAGCCACTAAACTGGCTTGCTCGTAGGAGACATGCTACTTGTCTTACACGGATCGATTTTGGAGTCGACCCCCTACAGAGGCATCTCACGATTGAAAATGATTAGCATGCTTCACTAAAAAGAGAAGTTCACTCATTGGGGTGAATTTTAGTTCCAGACGAAATTTGCACAATGAAACAATTTTCATTTTGCCTTCTTAATAGAACCGACAATTGTGTCATACCGGTTAATTACGCGAATGCAAAGGAGTTAAACTTGTAGGTGTGATACAGACGGATCGTGGTGAACAAAAATGAAGGCAAGAGAGCACATACAGGGAGGAAAAACTTAGGAGTCGCGAAAGTCGATACTTACATAATCGGAATAATTGCGCAGGTCGCGAAAATGCACAATGATTAAAATACAAATTTTTCGACAGTGACAGTACAATTGTAAATAGATTATTTGCATTTATCGATGAATGGGATGGGCGTCAAGGGCTGTGGGTCGACCAATCGATAAGTGAATGCAAGGGACGAGGCGATGGACAGGAATATCGAAAGAGATAATGTAACCATTAGGTGCGAACCGGTTCGTAGTACTCCATGTCGTGTCTGTCCTTGGCGGCGCAGCAAAGAATCATCGAGAAGACAAGTCCAACAAGCTGAACGGACAAAATTGGTAATTTAGGGCGGATGTTTCTTCATGAAAATGTGTGGCATTTAACAAATATAAGGCAACTATGACTTTCTGATATATGCGTAGATTGCAAAAAATATACCTGAATTAGCGCCAGTACGATGATGATCCCGGAAATGATTACCGTCTGTTTCTCCATTTCCTTTGTACGACTTTCGCAACCCTAAATGTTTTAGAAAAAGAGCATGTTAACCACCAAAGTTTAAATACACATGCATGATGTCATTGCCACAACCGTCTATAAACCGGCTTCATGGGGGTTCGCTAAATGGCCTCCACAGTGTCACTCGAGGTGGCCTGACATGAGAGTCGAACACGAGTACATCCCCACCAGAACAACGATGCTAACCACTGCACCATTGAGACCCAATCAATCGTAAACAGATCCGACAAGACGGAATGTTTCTGAATGCGTAATTCCTGCAATTGTGGTCACGCCGTCTCCATATTCTTTGATGAGGATATCTCCAGCGAGAGGACGAGCCGGCATGGGAATCAGCCACAGATGGTGTCTTCGGTGACAAGAAGCATTTATCTATACACACATTGTGTTTCCTTCGAAATCACCAAATATAAGTCGACTTACGGGAACGTTGGACAAATCGCAATCCCGGTAACCGCAACAGGACGTGGGTATCGTACGATCCCTATAATCACTGGAACCCGAATACCCGCAGCATTGGAACTATAACAGAAAAGGGGTTATTCGTTAACTAAATACTATGTATTTAACTGAATTAGCGGGGAGGGCCACATTTGGCGCAGTAGTTACTACACATGTAACGTATTAGGAAAAAAATCAATGTTAAACAGTATCTTATGATGCATGAAGCAAACGGACAAAAAACAGAATTACGTTGAAAACATGTCAAAGAAAACTCCATAGCACTCACCGTAGCCTGCACCAGATCAAGGGTAGAAAGCTTGTCGTTGGGCTGGTATTCTTCGACAGCTGTTTTCAAATATTGTAGAATTTGGTTTTGAATCTAAGAAAACGATGAATGGTTGACGCATTGTGTTCAAAATTGGCTGTATGTGCATGGGAGACGAGCTCACCTTGTTCTTGAAAACCACACCAGCTATTCCAGTTGCTATTTCTGCTGCAAAAACGAAGAGCAGGAATGTGAAGTACATCCCAAGACAGCAACGATTGTAACGTAAAGCGCCCCAGCAACCACAGACGGCAAGAAACACGGGAATTATTCCGAGAATGGTGAGTCCAATGCAAGGATAGGCGAGAATACTGAGAGTACCCGAGGCTTTACTTACATAGCCGGACACTAGGAGATATATTCCAAGCCCGACGATAGCAAGGCCAATCAACTAAACAAAGGCAAATGTGTTAAGGATAACCGATCTTACATAATTAAATAGGGCTGTAAATAAGATAGTGAAGGAATAACATCGAATTAAAAGCATGCTCGTTTCGGCCGCTGCTATACCTACGGTCAAACAGTGGCGTTGCGCAACTGTGCGGGGTTGTTCGTATGGCTGCAATTATGCGTGGGTGCATACTGACCAATTAGCGTCAACATTGCGAAAAGACAGGGCAGGTAATCAATAAAACATAAAATACCGTATATGGTAGAAAAGCCTTATTTTTACGTGAGCCGTATCGCTTCCGGTTGACTGATTAGTTGGGGTAATCAATGAGCATAAGCAATGCGACGTAATCGCATTTGATTTACCAAAGCGATTCAAATACCCAGCGACACAATGAATATACGATTAACCGACCAACAACGATGGATGTAACCAATATATATTTAATCAACAGAGACGTGGTAATCGTTGTCTATAATCATAGGTTAAAGGTTATCGATACGTGTTAACTGATTAAACATGCATCACATTTTATTTAGTTAAATGTGTTTGAAAACTGCGTTAACACTGCAACAAGATAAACTCATTTAAATTCCGATACCATAACACTAGATCGGTTTAGGACACAATAGTGAAAAATCAAACAGCTACAACCAGCAAAAGGCACACTACCTTTTAAATGTATAACTTACAATGAACAAAAAATTAAAGAAGATCATCAATGCCCGAATACAACTAGCACACGTCTTCGCCATTTTTAATTTATCTATCAGAAACACTGAAAACTCAAATTGCAAATTATAAGACAGAATACAGTAAAACAAACACCTTCAGCGAGCATTATCATTTATGAATAACACATTTTTTTGTTTCTATGATATTTTTTGCTAAGGTTTACAAATATATAAATATTAAGTCAAAATTGGTTAGGATATTACGAACTTTTCGTGTTTTCCCATATTTTATTCAACTCAATCAATCTGAGCTGGTCAAAATCGAACAAAACGGTTTTTTGCTATGGTGCTCGTGCTACTGGATGTGTTGGGGTGATGTGCGATCCAATGTCTCTTTAAAACTGTAATTATGTGACATTCTTTAACTTGGATATCCACCCATCTTCTACCAGAGCAGATATATCTATGTTCAATGATTCCATAATACTGTCGTGATTCGCAGTTCGACGATAACTGAACCCACTTAACCCTTTTAAGACAAACGCGTCTAAAAAGGATTATATAAGAGAACGCAAACCAAAGTATAGTCAAGATAGTTTTCTTGATTTAATAATACAAAGCCATTACGTTAAGTCGGCGATGGTGCGTTCGTGGGTCTAATTCGGTTCGTGTTCGTTAAAACAAAAAGGGGCGTTTAAGGTCACTACATGGCTCCCCCTTAGACTCTTCGTCGTCAGGGAAGAGATACAATAAGGATGGCTGGTGGGGTTGCAGGTTAACAGACGGTAAATTAACGGGCAAAGTTTGTTAGATGCAGGGGTGTTCGGCTGACACGACCGCTTCGTGTACGGGAGGTCGTCAGTGCGTCAGGCGGCTCCGGACTGATTCGGGCAGGGGCAACAGAAGATGACACAATAGAGTTTCCTGGGGGAATCGCGTCGTTCGGTTGGCCAGTCAGTTCGGGCGGATTGCGAATTGGAACAGTATTGAAAAAGGGTTCCTCGACGAAGGCACTCTTGAGTCGATCAATTGAAACCGTTTCATGGCGTCCATTCATGGATATTTTAAACGTTTTATCTGAACGGGAAAGTACCGGATAAGGACCATCATATGGTGGTTCAAGAGGACGACGGACTCGATCACAACGGAGAAAAACGTGGGTGCTCTTTTGCAGTTGTGGGTTGACCTGGGAGCCTGACTTCTGGGGTCTGGTTTCTTTAGGCCGAACGCTCCGAGCAAAACTGCGTAGCCTCTGAAGAACATCGGAGACAAACAGGGACGGCTCAGCTGCTCTTGGGTTAACAAACTCACCCGGTAAGCGGAGAGTTGCACCGTAGACCAATTCCGCCGGACAGGAGTCGACGTCGGGTTTAAAGGTCGCACGAATGCCAAGCAGGACGAGAGGCAAATTGTCTACCCAATGTTCTCGGTCATCCTGAGCCATGAGGGAGGCCTTCAGTGTTCGATGGAGGCGCTCAACCATCCCATTGGCCGCGGGATGGTAAGAAGTTGTGCGGATTCGCTCGCATCCAAGAAATTGGCACATCTTTTGGAAAAGCGTTGATTCGAATTGTGCTCCTCGGTCGGTTGTCAAACGACGCGGAGATCCGAAGCGCGCCACCCAGTTATGCAGGAAAGCGAGAACGACCGTTTCTGCGCCGATGTCCGCTAGCGGTATAACTTCGCACCAGCGGGTGAAGCGATCTACACAAGTCAGCAAGTAGCGGAAACCCCTGGACAAGGGCAACGGGCCGACTAAATCCACATGAACCTGGCTAAACCGTGCGGCGGAGCTAGCGGGCGAGGGGACGCTTTGCTGAGAACGCTGAGACCGCGGGAGAGTTAGGTTTATAAGGGCTGTGTCGTCGGGCCCAATTCGAATACCCTCGTGTTGCTGGGCGTCAGACATCTCCTCGTAGTCGATACCATTAGCGAGCTGCAGACTGTTCAACTCGATGCGCGAAAGGGCGTCGGCAACCTCATTATCTGCGCCGCGGATATGACGGAATTCCAGGTCGAACTGGGAGAGGAAATCGAGTTGTCGGATCTCGCGTTCGTTGTAGCGAGAAGAGTAGGAGGCCATGGCATGAATCAATGGCTTGTGGTCCGTGAAAATTAGAATGCGGCCACCTTCCGCAAAATGGCGAAAATGCTTTACGCTTAGGTAAGCCGCCAATAATTCACGACCGAAGGTGCTGTATCGGCGTTCCGTTGGTGATAAAGACTTCGAAAAGAACGCTAGTGGTTGGCGCCGATGCTCGTCCCCTTGGTTTAGTACAGCGCCGACTGCAGTGTTCGAAGCATCCACCATCAAAGATAGTTGGGCATCAGGGCGCGGATGAACCAATAAGGTCGCGGCAGCGAGACTAGCCTTCAACTTCTGGAAGGCTGCACTCTGTTCTGGTGACAGTTTAACCTGACCGTTTCCGCTGGAGGTCAGAGGGGTTAACGGCGAGGCCATCTCGGCAAAATCGGCGATGAAACGTCGGTAAAAATTCAGCATCCCGAGGAATTGTCGAAGCTGACGCTTTGTACTGGGCTCCGGGTAGTCAGCAACCGCTGTTACCTTTGCGTCCAGTGGTCGAACCCCCAGATCATTTACCAAGTGACCCAGGAAACTTACTTCGGTTCGGCCAAAATGGCATTTCTAGGGATTCACCACGAGCCCGTGTTCATCCAGGCGCCGAAGGACCACTTCCAAATGTCGCAGGTGCTCTTCTTCGTCTTTGCTGGTTATTAGAATTTCATCGATATCAGCACAACAGAAGTGGAAACCGCGAAGAATTGAGTCGATGAAGCGTTGAAAGGTTTGAGAAGCGTTTCTGAGCCCAAACCGCATCCGTAAGAATTCGAATGATCCAAAGGTAGTTGTGATTACCGTTTTCGGAATGTCCTCAGGGGCGATCGGTATCTGGTGGTACGCCCGGACCAGATCTATTGTGGAGAAAATCTTCTTTCCATGCAGGAACGAGACACGGTCGTGAATGTGCGGCAGAGGATAGCGGTCAGGAACTGTGACTGCGTTCAGGGCTCGATAGTCGCCACAAGGACGCCAATCCCCGGGTGTGGTCTTCTTAACCATGTGGAGCGGGGATGACCACTTGCTGTCGGACGGGCGTGCGATTCCAAGCTCCATCATTCGTTCGAATTCCTTTTGTGCTATGTGTCTCTTTGCTGGGTCGAGACGGCGGTAACGCTGAAATGTGGCAGGGCCGGTGGTCTTTATATGGTGGACTATGTCGTGTGGTGGCTTCTGTCGTGTTCGGTTCAAGTTTTGGAGATCAGGAAATTGATCGAGAAGGGCCTTGTAGGGAGAGGGGATAGGAATGTGGGTGAGGTGGCGGATCGAGGTCATTGCTGTGTATCCAGAAACTACCGCTGCCGTCGATTCGTCAACGAGTTTCTTTCGTCGGACGCTGACAGATAGGTCAAACGTGAAAAGGAAGTTTGCACCTAAGATCGCATGAGGGACATCAGCCACGATGAATGTGAACGGGAAAATGCGCCCCAGGCCGAGGTCGAGACGAAGCGCACGCTGGCCATAAGTTTTGATGTTACTTCGATTGGCAGCCTGGAGGACGAAATCTGTGTCAAGGTGTAAACGGTCAGACATAGAGGGGGAATTACGCTCACGTCAGCGCCGGAGTCCACCATGAAACGGCGACCACGTTCGACGTCCTTCACAAACAGAATGCGGCTGGGTGTATACTTGCCAGGCGGAGTGAAAGCCGCACTCACTGCCTGGCCTCTCCGTTTCCCGACCAAGTACATGGAGAACGGCAGCTTCTTGCTTTGGGCCCGAACAACTGATGATACCAGCAGAGCGTGTCGTCTTGCTTGCTTGTGTTAACGGCCATCGGTGGCCTCCGTTGACGCTGCGAGCGATCCTTGTTCTCCAGCAAGTTACGCATTTGGTGCCTCAAGTCACGCAACTCTTTAACCTCGTCGTTAGTGAGAGTCTGTGGGGGTCTTGTCACAGCGGCGACTGATGGATGACCAGGGTGAGCGGCGAAAATGCGGTCGGCGTACTCGCCTAACTCGACCAGCGGCAGCGTGGGTGGGAGGGTAGCCAAAGAAGCTCTGACGACTGGGGGCAACTTTTGGGTGAATAGGTGCCGAATGATACATTCGCTGACGTCTTGGTTCACCGATAAGGCTTCCAGACGCTGCAGCAGTTGCGACGGTGTTTCATCACCCAATTCCTCTCCATTAAACAGAGCGTTGTAGCGCTGTGTCCTTGTTGTCGCAGACTGCCGTATAAGAGCTGTCTTAAGCACCGTGTACGGGCTCTCTGCCGGTGGTGCAACGATAATATGGCGTAAACGGGCAACTAGATCCTCCGTCAGTGACGCCACGGCGTGATGAAACTTGGCGACAATTCCTTTCGCCGCAAACTGGGATTCCACGACCGAAAGCCATGCCTCTATATCGCTCTTCCACGGAGGTTGAATTTTAATAGAGACGGCACATACGTCGGGCGATTGCTCAATGGGGGCGCTCATCAGAAGAAAATCCGAAACAATTATGCTCGCCAATGTCGTGATTCGCAGTTCGACGATAACTTAACCCACTTAACCCTTTTAAGACAAACGCGTCTAAAAAGGATTATATAAGAGAACGCAAACCAAAGTATAGTCAAGATAGTTTTCTTGATTTAATAATACAAAGCCATGACGTTAAGTCGGCGATGGTGCGTTCGTGGGTCTAATTCGGTTCGTGTTCGTTAAAACAAAAAGGGGCGTTTAAGGTCACTACAATACCTTTTATTTCTTCAATTATGGATGATTCTCTTATTTTACTGTGTGGTGATTTTAAATCTGTGGCCATTAGCCCTCTTCTTACACTTGGTCTAAACACCATATTAAATTTTCCTACACGCGAAGGAAATCTTCTTAACGACATATTTGTGTCCGATTCTTCTCTGTATGCATGTCGTAAATGTGCACCTTTAGCCCAGTCGGACCACTGCATCGTTGTTGGTCTAACGAAAATATATGAAAAGGATATTAAAAACTATCCACATTGTCCCAAAATCAAAAAAAACGTCGTATCTGTTCTCACTGCCCCGAGAACCAGTGCAATTTAAGAGATGCCGTTGCCACAACCGACTTCAAAGTTTTCGCGGATTCCGACTTCGAAAAAGGGATAGATCGTATAAATCTCCGATTTTTGCACGCTACGTATTGTCCACTGACGGAACTATCCCTCAGCACCCGTATCGTATCTTCTCCATTTCTGAAACAACTGAGGCGAAAGAAGGACCGACTTTGTCGCCAGAGGAGGTACCGAGAAATTAAACCAATTTCGATCAGGATCACAGCCGAGGTAAATCGCCTTAATCAGAGTTTTGTAAATGCGCTTTTCAGAACATCGAAACCCGGCGACCTTAGGAAAAATCTTAATAGATTGACAGGAACCCGCCGCCCATATCTACCAAGTGGTGCCCTAGACCTTGATGCTCGGAACGATGGCTTCATCTTCAAATCCGCAGACCATTCCGCGGTGCCTCTCCTTAGATCTCTTCATCTCAACGCTTTTTCACCTGCTCACGAATCCGCTATCTCCCAAATTGTGGCTGGCCTCAAGAGCTCCATAGCAGCTGGTCCTGACAGGGTCGCTCCCGCGATCCTTAAAATCTGTCAACGCGAGATTTCTCCGATTGTCAACCAGCTAGTCAATCATTCGTTAGGAGAATGCTCCTTTCCTTCGGAATCGAGAGATGTCGCTACAAAACCTATTCGGAAACCGGCCAATGGTTCCGCCGGACCTGTGAATTATTGACCTATCGCCAACTCATCGGTCTGGTTGAAAGTGATTGAGAAGCACCTTCTCTCTAAATTGGTTGACACGCTTAAAACTGCCGACGACCCGCTTCAGTTTGCTTGTAAATCAAATTAAAGCACTCTGGACGCAGTGGCTGCGTTTTCGCACACACTCTACTCTTCACTTGATGCCGGAGCAAAAGCCGATCAAGGTTGTTTTCTTGGACTTCTCCTCTGCATTCAACACCATCTCACGCTCCCGCATCTTTTCTCAACTATGTGAAGATGGCGTTGAAGGATGGTTGATTGATTGGCTTCAAAGCTATTTTTCTAATCGACATCAACATGTAAGAGTCGGAAATGAAGCCTCCACCTCCTTGCCAAATAATTGCGTTGTACCACAAGGCGCAGTGCTATCTCTTTACTTTTTTTAAATATCACACGTCTAGCATTCGGTCCCCTAACGACGTGACACTAATAAAATACGCGGATAACCTAACGTTATGCCATGCCTGCAAGACGAATGGTGATTCTCAACAGCTCGGGCAGGCAGTCACTGAAGTACTCGAGTGGTCTTCGGAGAATGGTCTGAATTTTTAACCCTTCATAGACTTCCTAAAATAATCTAGTTTTCTAGTGGTCTGCCTATTCTCTCCATTCAATAAATCATCGTTCAACGCCACTTCAATAGTTGTTCACAAATCGCTTCTCGTATTTTAAGTGACCCCTCCCATCCCATCTTTTCAAGTTTATCTAAGTGCAAATCTCTTCGAACAATGCGTTAGCTATACCGTTCAATACCTACAAGAACGGCGGCATATCGCAATTCGATCATTCCTTATTTGTCCCGATTTTTGGTTTCACCAGAGCAGGTGAAGTAGGAACTAAAAGGCAATTTTCATATCTAGTACTTATTATACTGTCTTGTTTTATGCAGAAAGTGTTGGTCCTTGTGACCTCAATAAAGCCACTGAAACTGTTATTATCATTACTTAGCGATTCCTAATGTTATGCTCACATTTATCCACGAAATTAACCTCTATTCCTAGATCCGTTTTGAATATCTGCACTCGACCTTTCTTTCAGATAAAATTCTCATCGATGGTTATTTATAAATACTCTTTTGTGTCATGGATGAAAAAAAGATATGGTATGGTTTCGATCTTGTATATTTTATCGACACTATATAAGTGAGTGTTTTTAATGCAATGACTATGCTCTTTCGTTGGCATATATGCTCTGTCTTTGTCATACGACTGTGTAGTTGTTCGAGAACATGACCAACGATATAACATGAAATATTTCGTAAAATTACCATTTTTTATGGTCATTGTTCAGATCGTTTGTCCCTGAAATGTCTTCGATAACTTTTTTAAATAAACCTATAGGTAAACTGTCCTGTTTTATGTGATAGACGTTCTCCCGGGTTAGGATGGGGTCAATGAGAGTCGATCCCTGTAGACGGGTAAAATGTATCCTGCCAGTGCTGTCACCACTGTACAAATAGGTTGACATTGCAGGTGAGAGAGGGATTACGGGCGTGTTGGGGGGACGGAGAGTTGCGGGAGATGGGGGGCACGGTTGTGTGGGAACGGAGGGAGTAACTTGTAACGAATCTCGTTCAGGAGCAGACCAGGGATAAGCTGCGATTCTACCTTGTTCGGCTTCCTGTTCTGACGCTCTGCTATTAGAATTGCAACGGCGTTCGTCAGTTCGCCGACGCTCACCTTTCTTCGTATTCTTCCTAATCGATGCGCGAAGAAGGAGTCTGCCGACATCCTGTAGTCGACGGCCTTTTGGGCATGTACTGTTTCGTTTTCCGAGTTACCAGTTTCGACATGATCTCAAATAAAGAGAGAAATTAAAGCAGAGCAACCGTACGTAACGCGACGATACCAAAATTCACGGTTTAAAACCGGGCCAGTCCCGTTAAAACTAAGTATTCTCCAAACTAAAACAAAGACTACAAAACCTACTATAAATTTATTTGGAAGCTTAATTAAAACGCTAGTTATAATAGAATGAAATGGTTTTCTTCTACACTGTTATGGTCGCCCAGTGTAGCAGTCCGAAAAAATATGGTACACTGCATTTATCTGAGATCTTAGGATTGTTGAGCCTTATCGGACACATTTGAATTGGAAAATATGCAATGTCTCCCAGGAATTCCTTATTTTTCATTAAAATTAAATTTATTCCAGCCTTCACCACGTTATTTCGTTTATGAAATTTTTCACTACCGAACGAAGATTAAGAATTGTTTATAAATGATCGAACATATTCTAACCGGCTTGCTCATGCCTGATTATGTCAGGTTGAAGTCTTTACTAAAGACTGGACAAGCATTGAATTCTGCGGGTTGAAACATGACAAACTTTCGTTTACCTTTAAATATCTGCCTACAACGCGTTATACTTCTCGTGGTTAATGAATCGTACTTACTACTTATTTCTCATAAGCACAGATAATTTAATCCCACCGCATAAAATATTTATGATTGTGCAGACGGGAGCATGTTCCGATCGAACATTGATTACAGATACTGTGACCACCTAAGACTCGTTTATTATGATGCAAAATATCGAAAATCCCCAATTTATCATGCAAATAAATCACGGGTTCATTTAAATAAAGATTAACTTATAACACAGACCTGAAACATGTAGACAATACGATAACATACATTACATTAGCGACTGATTGAATTTATTTTCCTGTTAGAATTGTTTGTACAGAGAGGAACGCCGAAACGACTTATTACCAACCATACGCTGCCTGTTGTTTGAGAATTATTTTTTGACAGAAAATAATATTTCCATTCATTAATTCATATAAAAGCGTAAATTAATGTAAAATGTTAAAGACGCTTGGAATCCATTAGCATGCACGTGTATTTTCACAGTCGCCCTTCAGCACTCAACTGACAAGACAGCAACTGCATTAAATGCGTAGATTGCAAAACAACAAAATTGGTAGTATCAGTTGAGATATCCCAGTGATATGGCAGCTAGAAAAAGGCAAAGGGGAATTATCCCTTGTATCTGTGAAGAATAAGTAAAACGTATAGATCTTTAATTTATATCTATTAGAGAGGTTTTTCACTTAATCGTTTGATGGGGCTTTAATTTGCTCTAGATTCTTTAGAAAGATAGAACAAAGATGGAAATCCTTTAAATGAAAGTTAAATTACCCGATTTGCCTGCGCATGTGCGAAATAAACACGAAAAACTAATTAAAACTCTTTTTTATTTACCAAAAGAAGCATTATAATCGTGCGTTTTCAAAACGATTTGTTTTTTCGGTTTGTTTGAGTATTAAAACATTAAAATATGGTGCCAAAGGTTCTCTTTTCTGACCAAAAGGACCTACAGAGTTTGCCGCCTCTGACCTAGAAACCTATCGTCAAAACAGGATGTCCTACCAACCAAATATTATTCAACTATTGTAGCCATCTAATCTAATACTGAATGGAAACCGAACATCAGCTTTCCTTCCTTCGAGGCCGCTTTGGCCTGAAACTCAAGAGCGCATTTACAACCAAAAACCATCATTCGATTATTATAAAATTCTCAATATCCTCTAACACTGCGCTCAAGTTCTTTACATACACAAACCAATTTCTTTGGTACAAAAACAATCGAAGACCTATGGAAACAATGGGAAATCCGATTCACCCGGCACTGCCACGCTTAAAGAATGAATTTAACCTCTTTTTAACAGAATTGACGGGACTTATGTAGTTTTAACTGTAGATCCCTAAGCGTTCCTTTTGTACTTTCAGGGATTGAAGACCAATTACGGCATCTGAACCACACACACGTTTAACAACTGTAGTAATTCGATTCATTAACCCCCTCGCGTCTTTATACTCAAATTACAGACATAACACGCACACGGCCTGCAGAACCATGCCATGTCTAGCAGTCCGGTGGGGTCATTCGCGTCTTCTAACGCCAATCTAATTACGTGTCCGCCAGCTCATTTTCTTATTGGCCAACTGTCCACAATCGGCCCTAATCCCTGTATAAATACCACAGCAAACCCGTTAATTTGCTAGACTTTTAGGGTTGTTCACTTGGATCGCTCCGTCTTCTCATTTCTTCTGTTTTGTGGGAATCAGGGGCAATGAATTTCCATGGACTAATCTCCAACCCGTGTCTCTGAGTGGCTACCTGCATCTAGCATGCGTCAGCGGCCACACCCCGGGAAATCGCTTGATGGACGTGCTTAACAAGGCGCTGGTAGGCGGGAGTGAGTCTCCCGTGCTATTCAGCATGCATGGGTAGTTCTCGGTAGACTGAATTTCTGCCGCTTTGTAGGACGCAGGACAGGAATTAGAGATTCCACCCCCCCAAGACCAGAAGCCTGTTTGTGTTGGTCAATTCCCCTATATACCCTATTACCAAAACACATCGTACAAATTCCAATTAAAGCAACATCTTTGACGCCGGCTCTTAGTCTAGAAAGGACAAAAAGGAATTCCTATAGAACCAGTGTATGCATATTTATTATCCGCTTAATAATTACCCTGGGTCCAGGTAGACTGCCCTAACGCGGTTCCCGGTAATAATGCTCATAATGATAATCGCTTCATTAAGGTCAGGGGAGCCCAACCGTCAGCATCAAGAGAGTCTTTGAGTGCCCGTTTGACCTCTGCTAACGAAACAAAATATCGGAACAAATAATAACATTAATAATGGCATTCGCTTTATTATGGTCACGAGGTACACCATTTTCAGGATTAAAGTTCAAGACACAGAAATGTGAACAGGAAGTGGTGATTATATATGGAAAAAAACGTATTAGCAAACAACTAATCCCTTGATGGCTTCTGCTGTCGTTTAACATGTTCATTTTTATCAATTTTCTGACGACGACGAAGACGACGACTAAGCTTCCAAATAAGTTGACACGAAATAACACCGAAGTAAATTAGCAAGAAAGGCAAATTAAACACTGGAGGCATATAAAGTTTATGAAATGCGTCTTGGCGGTCATTGAAAGAGCCTTCCCATAGTGCTCGCCATAATAAGACAGGCAATTGCCGAATTGGCATATGCAGCCGTTGTTTCGGTACGTAGACGGTGTGGCCTTCGCATTGGTCGTCGAAGAGATCTACAGTGGGACAGAAGCAAGGCTGTGGTAGCCCTCAAAAGACCCCACGCCAATAGAGTGTAGTGGGTCTACTGCCGCCGGAGATTTGCCTAGACCTCACCCTACAATTTCGTCGGGCTTTATGTTCCCCGGCCTCATAAGCCCCAGGTTTAGCTGAACCCCCAGGCGGCGATAAACTTTGTGTATTGTTTAGGGTGTTGAGTGGGCGTCCAGTGTTTTATTGGGGGGGGGGGGTTGAGTAGGCGTGACAGGTGGGAGGCGACGTGGGCGTAAGCCAGCCTCCGTGCAACCGTGAGGCCCGCTCTAACAGCTCCACTAAAGACAATGAGCTTTGAACTTAAGGTCGTTACATTCACAGGAAGGCCGACACGGTGTATGTCGAGTGGGCAAGTTTAATTGTGTGCCCATGCTGACATCACCATAGTGACAGACGTAATTATTTTTCTTAACATTAAACGTTTCCATTCTTAACAGCGGCGAGGTTTTGAGAAGGCAGGAAAGGCCTTTTTTGTAGCGAAGCAACACGAACCGGTGCCTTCAACAAAATCCAATCATCTCACCCCCGGACTTTGAGGGAATATTTTGCAGGCCGCCTTTTCCGGTGTTTTAATGATGCGTTGGTCGTTTCCGGGGGTATTTCAAACAGGATGCAGCAGGTCTGCATTATTTCACACGTTCACAAAATTTCCCCATCTCATGACATAAATTGGCTTGTAGTAAATTTATTTTATCAGATAATAAAAAAAACAGTCGTGTTAATTGTTCATTAATTAAAAATAATGACGTACTAAAATACAAGTGCATTGTTTAATTTGAGATAATATCAATTGCATTTAAAACTTGTTTAATTCAAGATTCAAGAAAATAAATTATTAATTTAAACTTTGGTGGAAAATCCGCTTAAAATAGCCTGTCCGCCCATATACGCAAAATGGCGTTGATTGAAAACAGCTGCCATCTGCTTGCAAAGCAAACCTCGACAAATGTCAATTTAGAGCAAACATGCGAAGCCATGAAACTTCAAACAAACGATTGCAAGTCAATTTTTATTCGGCTACCTAATACCTCACCACTGCAATACTCTCAGTGGGTTTTTTGCTGGTTGCGGAGATGCTCACACCTCAGATTTCCATGGCATCGCAAAAAACAACCATGGTTTAATGATGACGAGAAAAAGGGGCATTGACCTCGCATGTAGAGGCTTGGTGTCACCACCCAAATATCGTGGGACCATGGCGTCGATAATAACGCGGTCCGACTGCCACTTTTTCGCGACAGATCGTGGGTGCGACTCCAAGGTCAGGCCACGAAACGAAACCGGGCGCTGAGTTGTGTTCCTGTAATTAAGCGTCTCCGAGGTGGTGTCATCGTGAATTTAGCCGCTTGAGTTCCTTGTATTAAGTGATTGATGACGCAGCGGCAACTTCTACCTCTTCGGGTGGATGTGGAGGATGCGCTGCAACCTGCAACATACTCAGATGAAATTTCATGGAAACATGCCTGAAGCTGGTTTATCGCCAAGCAAGAGAAGACAACACGAAAAGGAAATCTGCACAACTTATGCCTTGGGCAGTCCTAACCCGAGATTGCCATTGCAATGCGATGGGGCATAACTAATTTATGCGATCAAGACCATTTGTCTTTTATTATTATGCCCCTTAATGAATCACCGCCTTTGATTTCTTTGTTATTTTCGGCCTATTGTTGGGCAGGTCTTCGTTGCTTCTTATCCGTTAACGGCAGATGCGTTGCCTGGTATTTACCTAATTGCCGATTGCACGGATTTTGGTAGCGAGCCTTTTTACTGCCAATACCATGTTCGTGTTTTTCAGTTTGCCTTTTCGTGGATAATTTTCAATCATTGCAGTGCGTCTACGTCAGGAATATTCGAGCGGGATATCTTGGTTTGAGCACGCAGTGTAAATTGTTGCCGATCGCTCTGAGGTGCAATGCATGAATTCACAGGGACTCGAGGACTATCTGCGGGGTTTCCAATCCCACATTTCTGTTTTGCGTTATTTACGTGTCCTGGGAGTTTGTGCTCGCCACTTTGACAATCCGAATGTTCATTAATGAGCATCACACCGAGGAAGCTGTATAGGGATGCCAGTAATCTCCCATACAAAGCCGAGTGCCCCCCCCCATGAACCACGGAATTAAACCAATATTGTCGATGCTTATAACTATTTCCACGTGCCAATAATGAGATTCAACACCGAAATACTGTCCACAATCCCTGTTCCCGTTTTTTATCGATAAATGGAGCATAAATTGTCCTCTGCATTAGAAATTGACATCTTACAAAAATAGTTAGTACAAACAAACGCAAATGTAACCCGACTTGCAATATCCATCGCAAACGGAAATATACAGATCTCTTAACTAAATCAATTTACTCTGAATGCGATAGCCAAAATGTATTGTATAATGATAATAAGAATAATTATTAATATTAATAATTATATTCGCTTTATATAGTTCGTGAGGACCAAACATTTCCGTATTAAAGTTTTTTGAAGAATAAATCGGCACGAATAAACGAAGTTAGAGCAAATTAAACCCTCAAAGTATATGGCAAACATCCAATGGCGGCATTTGAAAGGCCCAATCCCCCAATAATTTAAGTCCATTGAAAACGTTTTTGCAGGGGACCATTGGTGCGCTAGAGGTGCCGAAATCACCAAAATAAATCAATGATAAGATAAAAGAGCCTAATTAATTGCTTATTTTGTTTTCAGCACGTCGTAGCACAAACACGACCCGCCCTGCTATATACGCACAAAATAAATTGGGTCGTTTTTGCCCAATCAGCATGCTTGGCCAACGTATCTGCGAAATATAATAGATTGACCGATATACGTGTGCGTAGTTTCAGAATTAATTCATACAAGTCTGGATTTTCTTGATTAACCATAGATATCTATATGTATTAAATAGTGAAGTCAGACCTTTCGGCTGGTGGAAGGGCCAGTGCCATTAAAAATAGCCAAATGTGTTTTTGAATGGCACAAACACATGACAAAAACGGACAGAAGAAAGAATAATCTTTCTTGATGCCCCCGAATAGGTGATAAGAATAAAACCGTGCAAATACGCATTTCTACAAGCAGAAATCTGACAACAGTGCTGTGCCTACTGGCATAAATGATTATTTGCTAACAGAGAGCAAAGTTGGCAATTATTAAGCGGGCATGAATGAACTGTTTTTGCGGTGAGTAGTTCATATGAGGTTCCTTGGAATCGGTTCCTTTGGCTGAACGCATTGCAAGGTTTCCATTGACAAACAACCACTGACTCTACCATTTCACCAGCTTCCTGCATACGAATATCTCTTCATTGGGTTCGATGATAGGCCACCCCAGAGTGAACCTGGTGATGTTGGGTCCGCGAAATTAGGGCTTTTTGAATCTGGGGCCTTTTTGACTCGATAACGCACGAATAATTTCCCATATGGGAAACCTTGTTCTAAATGGTTTGTTTCGTATTGTTTTATCCAGGCCTTTCTGAATCCTCTAAAGCGGGAGCCTCGACGTTTGGTTACACCTTTTGTTACCACGTTGCTCATTACAGAAGCTCCAACATATTCTTCATTTGTAATGCTCTAAAACGGCCCTTTGCATATATTATTCATAATAATAATAATAATGAATTCGATTCAATGAGGTCACGAGGACATAAACTTATTGTATGGAGACGATATGGTTATTTTTATTACGGAAGTGATGATGATATAGGAGGCGATCAAGATATTGGAGAAACGTGGTAAACACGAAGGCTCGATTTAGTAGAATAGCTATATAATCTCGATGTTTTGTCCACACCTTTGTGGAGGCACAATACATTATCAATGCGGATCACTTTTCAATTCTTCAAAGGTTGCATAAACATGTTTTGAAACATTTAGCCCTAAACGTTTAATGCTTTGGGAACACATTGATAACGCCCAAAACGAATTCTATGCGGATAGCACAGCTACCCTTAGATTGGAAATTCTAAATAAACATTCCTGACATCATTGAATCAACATAATCTCGACCGAATTCGTCTAACTTTTCTTGTGACACTTAATTGGCGATATGTAAATCATTTATCATGTCAGAAATGTAGGTCGTTAATATGCATTTAATACATAATTATATTTTAGAAATTGATTTCAATAAATTAAGAATTTTAAATGTTGTTGTATCAACTGTTCAGGAGGCTCACAAAATCGACTGATAAATAGCGTTGTCTCCCTTATTGTTAGACCCCGAAAGGACTTGCCATCTTTTTGACAACAAGATCATGACAAATTGACGCCCGAACATACCCTACGAAAGTGGAAACACGTTGTTCCCCACGTGGAGTCTTACCCACCCATCTCACATGCCCTCTTAATGAGGCCACTGAGGTATCCGACGACTTCTCGGACAATGGGTGGCATGCTCTCACAGAAACTGCACGGCACAGTGACCCGACACCACGAAATTATTTAACAGCATAACAATATCCTCTGATTTAAAGTTGACCAGAATTCGCTTTCAAGAATATTCGCTCAATATTGACAACAATAAATGAATTGCTTTAGAGCGTCCAAGCCAACAAGGCCCGAGCAACTCACCGTGGTTAACTTGCACTCCTGAAAATGCATCTCCTGGTTGGACTCTTGCATTAGCCGAGGTGACGGGGAGAACTGGTGTGAATGCATGCCCTGATTAAGCGGGGAGGTATTCAGCGTCGGCGGTTGGTGGAGCTTGGACAGGCTTCCAACAATGAGGTACAGCGGTTGTCAGTATGAGATAACTGTTCATGCGTAAATGTAGTTCATATGAAGTCCCTTTTCACCAGCTTCCTGCATACAAATATCTCTTCATTGGGTTCGATGATAGGCCACCCCAGAGTGAACCTGGTGATGTTGGGTCCGCGAAATTTGGGCTTTTTGACTCGATAAACGCAAGAATCATTTCCCATCTGGGACACCATGTTCTAAATGGTTTGTTTCGCATTGTTTTATCCAGGTCTTCGACCGGAGACATTACAGAATAGGATATAATCTTCGTCCCTTAAGAAACGTTGCATTTTGTATTTCAGAACCCTTTTAAGCGTGTAACTCAAGGTTTAGTTACACTATACAGCTTTGCGCGTTACAGCAGCTCCAACATATTCCTCGTATGTCCTTTCGTTGATTAAGTTATTGGAGAAATGCGGTAAACAGGAATGGTCGATTTATTAAAATAGCTACATGGTATCGGTATTGTGTTCGCACCTTTTGTGGATGCAAATGACATTATCAACGCGAATCACGATTCAATTCTTAAAAGGTAGCGTGAACATGTTTTGAAACATTAAGCCACCATCGTTTAGTTATCGATGAACCCGTTGATAAAATTTACTAAATATCCTTTTGGGTATGTCAATTAAACATTCCCTGTGCCGATTAAATCATCATAATCGCTGCCAAATTCGTCAAACCTTTCTGGCGAAATTAAATTGACACTTTAGACATTATTGTTGATTAAAGTATGCATACTTAACATTTAATTGCATCTTTTTCAATAAATCCCAACACGTCTTCAACGGTTAACTTTGCATTCAGAAACGTTTGATTTGCTTTCGTCCAAATGTACGTCCTAGTGGTACATTTTAATGCTGAAAGTGACCTTTATGAATCGAATAACATCATTGATATTACTCCCGATAATTCAGCTCATTGATTGTTCATTTAGCATTCGGGAGGCTCACTATTTCCTCAAAATCGACTGATAAAGACCTCTTCCCATCTGATTGTTGGACCCCGAAAGGACTTGCCATCTTTTTGACAACAAGATCGTGACAAATTGACACCTGAGCATATCATACGAAAGTGGATGCACGTGGAGTCTTACCCACCCACATCGCATGCCCTCTTAATGAGTTCACTCCGGTTTCCGACGACTTCTCGGACAAGGGGCGGTATCCTTTGCTATCCTTTGTGACTCAACAACGCTACATTATTTCACAGCATAGCAATATCCTCCGATTTAAAGTTGACCCGAATTCGCTTTCAAGAATATTCGCTCAATATTGACAGCAATAAATGAATTGCTTTAGAGCGTCCAAGCCAACAAGGCCCGAGCAACTCACCGTGGTTAACTTGCACTCCTGCAATTGTATCTCCAGGTTAGACTATTGCATTAGCCGATGTGATGGGGAGAATTGATCTAAATGCGTGCCCTGATCAAGCGGGGAGGAATTCGGACCGGCCGATTGGCGGTGCTTGGATAGGTTCCATGTAATATGGTTCACCAGTTGTGAGCTGAAAATAATTTCAATGGATTCCCGATCCACGAACTCGATCGCAAAGAAGATATGGTCGGGAAGAAGACGGAAATCTATGAGGATATCTCCCTGAAACGTTCACCACCGACAATATGGATACTAACTCCCACGTCTTCCTCCCCCAACCAAGACAAACCACGACCGTCCTTTTTTTAGGATATTGTCTCTTTCGCGGCTATCAGCTCCTACAAGAGGATGTACCGGCTGCTTGATGAATGCCGCGACGATCGGAGGCTGCCATGTCGGAACAGATTGCTGTCCAGCGGCGCACTGCGTAGACAGACTGCATGCTGAAGCGTTCCAGGTCGGCTTTGATCGTACCTGCCCATGTGGGAATCCAAAAATAGGTTTTTTTATAACCATCTGTCGACACGTTACATCTTGGGTCCTTACCCAAATTTGTTGTCAGTGAAATGTAACAAGCGTGGCTTACCATGTTTCTAATCCCCTGTGTTTTATCGAGACACCTCGCGCATTTACCAGCATCCACCCGTAGAAGGTCGCTATATTTTACTACTCTCTCGTTCCACGAGATGGCTGTCTTCCATTCGGACAAAAATTGCAATCTGTTCCATCTAAAGTGAGGCAATTTACTGCTTTTCCCCTCAAGACAGGTTGCATGGCACATAGCCCTAGCTACATAGACTATGGCTACGAAGACCCCGTCAGCACACAACCTGGTAATTCACCCGCCATTCACACACCGTTAATTATTGTATATCTATACGCCTAGCCATACATTCAACTCCTTTCCTCTCAATATGGCTTCTTCCTTGGACGTGCCCGTTAATTATCGATAATTGTCTCCGATCTTGCAAAAAATACATTTGGATATGGCCAATCAAATCCACGCTCCGCAATCGTCCATCAAAAACTATAGGCCCGACCAGTATTGCACCGAATAATGCCTAGCAACGCACATAATACAGATTGTCGTCAAGTCTGTCTTCAGCGACATTCTCTCTCCTATCCCAGAGATTACTCCACGCGTCACCATTACTTCCCATTAATTAAGCCGGTCTTCACCCCAGCTGCAATCACTTCTCGCCCCACCAGACTCGCCTGCCTTGGTCTGGGCGGGTCCCCTCCTGAATGCGACGTCTAATTGAAATACTCAGGGATTTGGGAGCAGTGAAGGGGGAGGGGAATGGAGAACGCTCTTGAATTCCCCCATAAATGTATAAATGGAGGAAGCCTGTCAGGGTCATGGTTAATTGATGAGGAGGAGGAGGAGGAGGAGGACATTCTTTCCACACCCCACTAGCCTTCGTCGCACACCATCGTTTTGGGAGTCGCGATGCCTGTCAAAATAAAGGTATCCTTTTGGAGTGGACAGGGGGACGCATTGGTAGGATGGACAGCAGGAGCCAAACTATTTGTTATGCGTTTTCGCGGGTGCGTGCAAACGAGCTACTGGAATGTGTGCTCGACTGGATAGAAAGAGTTAACTGCCTAAAGTCGAAAAAAAACACGTGTGGTTCAGTGGGAAACACTCGGCCAATGTGGGTGGTCTGCTTTTGGGTGACTGATAGGGTGTGGCTTTATGTTATTTAAAATAACCGAGTGATCTATCTGAACACACGCCAACCCCCAACGAGGAGATATGATGAATAGTAACTATTCATTCTCGATACTTAAAAAAAAACGAGTTTAGCTCCTTTAGGTTGGCTGAATGTGTAGCGTCGTTCAAGTTCGATTTTTCTTTTTAAGTTCAAATAAAACACATATTTAAAATTGAAATTCATCATTTTTTTATTGATGCATATATTAAGGTGTTAAAAATGTATAAATAATCACGCTTACGTATATCAATTTCTTTGGTTTAACTTTAGATGACATTTCGGCATAATTGGGATTCAATGACACCATCAGATGAAATTAGCACCAAAGGTTAACACGAAAGCATATTAAAGACCTCTCAATATATTATTTAATTGCTTACGTGCCCATTCAAATGGAAATTAGCATTGTCTGAGAGGGTGATGTTTTCAAGAACACCATCCGGTTGGTCTCCCAAGGAATCAACATCTGTAATCGTGCATTCGGGGAACATTTGAAATATATCACTTATCATTCATCGACTTTGGACCTCTTCTATACGCAGATGTAAAAAACCAAAAATCGGGACAAATAAGGAATGACCGAATTGCGATGTGCCGCCGTTCTTGTGGGTAATGAACGGTATAGCCTACGCATTGGTCGAAGAGATTTACTTGAAAAGAGGGGATGGGAGGGGTCACTTAAAATACGAGAAGCGATTTGTAAACAACTATTGAAGTGGCGTTAAACGATTATTTCTTGAATTGAGAGGATATGCAGGCCACTAGAAAACTAGCCTACAAAGTGTTAAAAATCAGGAATGACAGACGTTCTTGCAGGTATTGAACGGTATTGCCAACGCATTATTCGAAGAGACTAAAATTTTGATAAACTTGAAGGGTGGGGTGTCATCTAATGTACGAGCAGCGAAGAGTGTACATCTAGTGAAATGACGTTGAACGATAATCTCTTGGATGGAGAGCTTGGGTAGGCCACTAGAAAAAGAGATTATTTTGAAACGCATACGACGGGATAATAAGCCAGTACATTTGAGTCCAGCGAAAATCGTCGGGGAATAATATGCAATAAGGTGAATTCTACAGATATTGACAAAGGTTTTCATGCGGTTTGAGTTCACTCCAAGTCTCCAACTAAGAAATAGATACGGCGACATTTGTAGAAGATGATCACTCGTCGATAATCGACTGTTGAAAATAACGCCGAGTAATTTTGATCTTGAGCTCAAGTGAAGCGATTTCCACAAACGAGTGTCAGCATCTGCTCTCAGAGAAAATGTGATGGAGATGACTGTTGATGCGGTTCAGTAGAAATCAATTCTCTAAAGACCACTCGAGTACATCATTAATGGCCTGCCCGAGCTTTTGAGAATCCCCATTCGGCTTGACGGCATGGCATAAAGTCGGGTGAGTATGACGACATTAGGGGACCGAAGGTTAGACGTGAAGTAATTAAAAAGGAATAGATAAGGCCCTGTGCCTTGTGGCACACCGTAGTTCTTGGTCAGGGGGAGGAGGAGGCTTCATTTCTTACTCTACCGTGCTGTTGTCGGTAAGATAAATAATTTTGAAACCAATTTATCAACCATCCTTCCACGCCACCTTCACATAGATGAAATAGGAGGCGGGAGAGAAGGTGTGTGAACAATAAGACGTATTAATAAGACCGCCGTCATTGATGCTGTTTTGGGTATATGTGGCGTAACTTACGCGATTGAAAACTGATTAGCATACAGTACTCCTGATAAACTGATGCCAATGCAAGCAGCCCCGCGGAATAATTTTGAAATAGTTTCAATTACATTTTATCATTAAAAGACCTTTTCGCGCAAACGACTCTTGTGCAGCATCGACGCTATCATTTAGAACGAATTTAGATTTCAAATGCGTCGTTTTTGCTCGCGAAATACGCAGTTGCATATTGAATTATTTTCCTACAATCAAACCGTTCACCTCGTTGCTCTGTTCGCTTGCGCGCATCCCAGATTACATTGATATAGTCAAAAGAGGAGATTTGGCCTGTCAACTGTGTTAAACAAACCGCGGTATCTGGGAGTCAGACAGTAGGGTTGAGAGGAAAAGTGGTCCTTCTTCACGCCCTAGATAGATTACACCAGATAACATGCGGAGGAGCACAAATAGGGGTCGGAGGGTTGGGGGGGGGGTGTTAGGGTAGAGGTAGAGCCTTTAGGGTGAGGTGGTTTGCATCTGGCCAAAATCGCATGACACCATCGAAAGGCATTCAATTTTGTACAACGCGAGCTCGAGACGCGCGGTTGGCCTATCATCTATCCACGGTTGTTGAAAAGAGATTTGCGTGTAGTAACGGTTATCAGTCAATCAGCAATCGCAATGGAATATGTGTCACAATAGCTCAAAACATATCAACTGAATCTGCCATCTACCAGAGCAGCGCTCTTCTTTGCAAAGCCATTGCACCCCCTACCCCAAAAAAGGGACGCATTCTTTTTCTGCCAATTGAAAAGGTGAGCAAGAGGTTTGGTGTCAAACTGATCGAATCAACCAACGGGTTACAAACCAATGAATGCTGGGACTGTATTAACGTGGATACAGACGGACGTTTGGAGTATACGAAAGTCTTAATATATCTTTATTGCCATACGTATTTCGGGTCTTAGAGACCGCCAAACCTTGGCATGCTTCCAGAAGTACTCGGAAAATGTTGTCGATTGCTATTGCTCCGCATAAAAGATTTAGAAACTTCCCATTGTTGCACACTTAAATTCCAAACACTAAAACAAACTTACCCAAACGGCGAGTAAAGGCTGATCGATGAGATCAGGAGTGTTGTTTGAAAGAACCTTGAATATGCTGCCTCCTTATGTATTAGGGCGCCAAATTATTAAACACTAATGCCCTTCGTTTGTCCTTTGTAACTTCTTATAAACAGAACGAAAATTAATTATTTCAAGGGTTTAATTACGCTGCTAATCCTCAAAATAACAGTCGATTAACGGAAGTAAATCCGAGTTAAACAACTGCATAGACTATTTTGTTTTTAATGGCGAGAATTCAACCTTATTGGCACATTCAGAGCATCACCGAACCTACTGCGAATACAACTGTATTTCACACAGAAAATTAGATGGAACATCTGAGATATATTATTAATTTAATCAGAAAAAGAGTTTTTTCAAACGAGCCAACTTTCAAATCATTTTTCAAATGGCGGGAACATGTACTTTAATTTTTAATATGTTTTGGAGAATGATAAATGAGATTAAACCCAAATCATTTATTTGATGAACTTGAAGTTTTGGTGTGTTTCAGTTGGAGAAAATACCGCTTCGAATAAAACTAACTTGCCTATCGCAAAGGATACCATCACTTTGAATAATCCTCTCAATTGGCTATGATTTCCACCAACCAGGAGCTTTCCTCTTTCCCATTGGTCACCCACCTACTCAAACTGGAAACCCGCGTAGCCCACTTTAGCAGGTGACACAGTGACCACGTTATGGATACAATTTTACACCACGGCAACAAGAACAACAACAACCATTAACATCACAATGTTGATTGTTCTTACGGTCTTCGTTTTACGTATCTGTCTCCCTTCAACAATGGCTGAAAGTCCAGACATTCACCGGTTTCACGTGAAGGAAAACACGCCCGCCGGAACTGTTTTGGATCAAATTATTGGTCCCAACCAACTCTCTTTCATCAGTCTTGCCGAAAAACCTGTCTCTGATTATTTTGAAATATCACCAACCAACGGAAGCATCATCATCGTCAAGGCCATTGACAGAGAATCCCTCTGCCAGGCAAAAGAAAAAACCTCCAACGCCTCAGTTGAAGCCAATTTCATGACAGACAACCCAAGCTGCGAAATCGTCTTCTTGGTCCATATTAGCACAACCGATGGGAGTGTCCTGGAAACGGTGTATGTGAGCATACTCGATGTCAACGACAATGCCCCTGTATTTAACCCAGTTACGGTTACCCTAGTTGTCCCAGAATCATCCCCAACCGGCAGTCGCCTCTCCCTGCCATCGGCAAGTGATGCTGACGCCGGTGTGAACGGAATCAGTCATTACCATCTATCACGGGTTCACTCTGAGGTGATGTCGCAAGTTTGTCCCCAAAGACGTGCCGACAACGATGATGATGCCTATTTTACACTCTCCATGACCCCAGAGAGTACACCACAACTTCACCAAGTCGGTGAGCTCAACTTCGAAGCGATACGTCGTCTTCACTACTGTCTCCACGCCTACGACGGTGAGGGCTTGACGTCGTCTCTCTTCATAAATGTCGAAATCCAAGACGTAAATGATAATGGACCTAATTGGGTCGGGCTCCCCTACCAAGTTCGGATCCCGGAGTGTACTCCCCGCTA
Organism: Proteocephalus fallax; assembly: GCA_028672205.1. Lineage (NCBI taxonomy): Eukaryota > Metazoa > Platyhelminthes > Cestoda > Proteocephalidea > Proteocephalidae > Proteocephalus > Proteocephalus fallax. Next base: position 187,935 of record JAPUBX010004052.1, on the reverse strand, counting down.
TCACCAATCTTCCTGGAAAACCAGCGCCGAGTTGAGAAATTTCGCGCGCATAAATGGAGTCACCTACGACATGCCCTTTAGATTCCTACTCCAAGTAGTTGCTACCGACGCTGACAGTGGAGAGTTCGGCCAGGTGACCTACAGGGTCGTCCAGAAGACGCCAGATGCGCAGTCAACCTTCAAGGCCATTATGTATGGCGAAAAGTTGTATCTCATTGGAAACGTGGATTCGGAGACAACGCCGAATTTTAACGTCCACATCGAGGCGCGTGATGGTGGAGGTCGAGTAAATGCGACCGACGTGGAAATTACTCTCGAGGACTGCAATGACAACACCCCGCAAATATACGTCAAGTCCCTCAGCCCAATGCCCAATCACAGGGTTGCTACCCGAAGTCTCTATAAGCAGGCCGATATTTGGCTGGAGGAGGAGGATGAGGCCGAGAGGAAGCTGGCAACTGTCAGTGTCTCAGATGCCGATTCTGGTGACAACGCAGCTGTGGATTGCGATGTCGAGTGGAATAGTTTGATGGGTGCTAATCCCTTTCGGTTGGTGCCGCTGAAGTCCACGCAGACAGCTCTAAAGGTTCCGAGTGTCTACATGCTGATGAAGATTCACGGAGTTAAACTGGATCGCGAAGCCTCACCCCAGGTGCAGGTGACGATAATTTGTGCCGACAGAGGCCACCCACAGGCTAATATCGCGCGGAAGACGGTCACGGTTGGCATCCTGGATATAAATGACAACCCGCCCACCTTTAGAGAACCCTATCTAGCCAATCTTGGCGTCGCGGAGAATGATCCCGTGGGGACGGTCATTGGGTATGTCAAAGTGTTTGATACCGATATCGGGGAAAACGCTGAGATCACCTACAGCTTGGCAAACTGCGAGTCGAAAAATGGCACGCATTTGTTCAGTCTTGACCGCGATTCTGGTAAACTATCGGCTCAACAGTCCTTTGACAGAGAAGAGAAGTCCTACTACTGTGTGATTGTAATTGCCAGGGACCACGGAGACCCCTCTCTGTCGACACAAACAAGAGTCAACATATCAATAATTGACGTCAACGACTCACCTCCCAAATTCGAGGGCAATTACAACGAATCCGGCCGAATAGTGTTCGAGATAGCGGAATCATTCGGTCAGCAGCGTTTTGCCGAGAGATATATTGGCCAAATAAAAGCGACAGACGACGACCTTGGAGCCAATGGAACACTCGCATTTTCGCTCAAACCCACTGTGGGTCAGGCCTGGCAGGCAACGCACCAAGCCCACTTCAGGATAAATGGGCGCGGCCAAATTATCGTCAATGGCATTCTGGACCGCGAAAATGCGTCCGAGTATGACTTCACTGTCCTGGTGACGGATTCGGGACCCCTGGGGCAGCGCCTGTCCTCCGAGGTGGGTGTGACTGTGCGTCTACTGGATGAAAACGACAACGGCCCTACTTTCACCCAACCTGGCGCGGATCCCCTCAACAATAACATGCACCTGGCGGCAATAAACCTGACTTTGGTGACGGCCGCGAATTCGTCAATCTATCGCATTTGCGCCAAAGACGACGACAGTGATGACAATGCAAAGATAGGCTTCAGTCTCCGGTGTACAAAATATCTCACCAACTTCTTTGAGATAACGCCCGTGGAGCCTCTGGGGCCGCGGGAAAGCTGCATCGACCTGATGCTCATTAGGCAATTGAATGAAATGTACCAGGAGGGTGAAATCTCACGCAAGCCCGTTGAGCACCAATTGTACGTGACCGCGACGGATGAAACGTCGCGAAAATTTTCGAAAACAGCTCGCATTCGCGTCCTAGTACTTGGCGACAGCCAGAAAGAGGAAGCATCGGCCACAGTACCCGATTTGGCCGCGGGAACCAATCGAGAGGCGAGTTCGGCTAAACAGGCCTGGAATGTCACGCCTCAAAGAGGCAACCAAAACCCCTATCCCCCCTCCGTCACCGCTCCGACCCAGTCGATGAGAAAGGGGCAGCCTCAGAATCATTCTTCCGGAGGGCACTCAATCTTTGGGCAGTCGAGGGCCAAATACATCTTCATTGTGGTCGCTGTCGTCTTCGTCATGTTTATCACAGTCCTAGGACTCATAGGCTACCTCTTCCTCCGCGACTTCCCCGCCAAACGCCAGACAAGGAACGCCGATAACCCAGGTGTTCTGGTCGATACGACCTTTACGCAGTATACAGAAAACCAGGCCATCCCAATCGTCTACTCTTCGGGGTATCCGGGAGGTAAGCATTTTTAAAATTGAGAAACAAAAATCTGTTTTCCTGCCACCAGCGAACCCGACATGCTAAACACCGGACAGCGAGCTATCGAACATCTCGCGTTAGAGGAGTATAGAAAAATAGCTGGAAATAAACAAACTGCCGTCGAAAACTCATAAAATCATGGAAATATCTCGCAGATTCTTCGTAAACAGGCGCCAAAGTCAAATTCCATCTGACGTTTTGATCGTTTTCGAAGCGTTCCTATAGTGTGACTCAAATGAAATGAACCATGGCTCATGTTACAAAACGCCTCGCGAAGTGAGTTTATACGACCTCAAATTCATGATTTGTGTTAAGGGACTCCAAGTAAAGACACCAAACCGACTTGTCGCAAAGTTCCCGTTCTGATTTAAACTCTCTAACCAGGAAAAGGCACTTGCTGCTGAAACAACACTTGTTTTTCTTAGAATGCCCAATAGACGCGTGGGTCAGAAAGAAGTCAAATTGGCATTTTTAACAGAGAAGCTGAATCATGCCGCCAAAATCTTTTATTTCGAAGTAGAACCGAAATTCCCTTGATCTACCTGCTTTCTTTTCGAAATTTTCAGACGACAATAAATTATTTATTCCATTCGCATATATGTTACCCACGGGAACAGTTGGGTGTGTGTATTTTATCAAAAGAGAATACAAAGGAAAGAATTAAACAAATATGAAAGCAACGTCGTCCCCCTGCTTAACGTCTCGAGAGTTGTCTGTTTCGAACAAAGCTCAGAAGATGGCAGAGATAATAGTGAGAACATGCGATTTATACAGTGGCTTTCAATCTTGGGTTTCCTTTTCAAATTAAATAAAGAACCTTAATTGAGCAGAAACTAATTATTTGTTTCATAATATATATAGTTCACGGTCTACAATTAATGAATAATTTCCTACATTTTGCAAATTTACCCACGTGCAGGCTTTCAGATGTCGAAAGGAAAATCGATATTCATTGTGTGTTTCTCAAATTGCCCCCTCCCGAAAATATGCCGAGAGGCTGTGGAGAGGTTGTGACTGCCACGAAACCTGCGATTTTAACCCTGATTTTGCAGCTTAGTACAGGAAAACCCCGAAACGCCGGAAGGAGGAGCAGGGCGCTCCAAGTCAATCGGCGAAAATAAACCTGATGTGCTTCGCCTCGGGTGGGAGCCCTTGGTGGGAAGGCGGTATTTCGGTGTCCGCACGGCTGGCGGATCCGGTCGGGTAGCCAATGTAGCGCTGTTTTGACCCCTTTCCATGACTCGGTATCAAAATGCGGACATGGAAAATTGCTGGAACACTTTGTTTGTCAAAAAACATTTTATCTTAGAAACGAAACAAAAGAATCCTCCAGATTCTGTGCCGAAATTGAAGATTAGCTTGGGATTAGAAATTGTATTGGACAGAATTGTTGGATGAAGACCTGAAATATGCTGGTAGCATCGGTGGTTAAGCGAAGATAAAGCATACAGATATAAACAAATGTATAATTTGCTAACAATTACATAAATGAATTTTATTCACGGATTGTTTCCATATGCCCAACTTCCCTCATGCGCTTAAGTTATTCGGGCCTTCTACTTTGTACGACGAGCATTTTTTGGTCAGATAATTTCCGAGGAATTCGCCGTCCTGATATTCGATGAGGTATTTGTATTTTAGGACTGTCTGTAGTCAACAGAGTTCGTTCAGACGCGTTTTCAATGTTCGCTAAACGCGGTGTCAGGATGAAGTTTGCATAAAGAGTTGAATTATGAGGTAAACGACTTTGCTCTCTTGATTTGGTACAATCAGGACTGATGCGAACGCTGGGAAATGAAAAGAACTGTCTTCGAAGAGTAAATGAGCCAAAGTGTTTACTTGAGGCCAAGTAGAAATAGTTGGCACAATGCAACTCCTCTTGAATTCGTAATTACCAATTGGAAATTGGAAGATTAGGATATTTAAAATAATACGCCGGTGGACAGCAATAATTTATTAAAATATTTGACTAAAATTGGTCAGATAATCTCAGGTCAATTGATTAATCAATAACGAGAGTTTGGCTGTGGTCGAATTTAGCAATAAGTCCTTCCTTATGAAGTTTACGGCACACGACTCGACCTTGATCTCTCTGAATTGAAATACCTTCTGAATTTCAATGGTCTTCTGTGTTATGTCTGCGGATCAGCCTTGATTCATCGTGCATGAGAAACTTGTTTTGTTGTAGCAGTACCAGTGAGATCTGAATATTCTTCGCAGACTGTCCTTCGACTTTGAAATTCGGAATTTTCATTGCACAACAATTCCATTTATAAATCAGTATTATTGATGTCAGCAAAGAGCAATAGTAAGTTGATCGCCGAAATCGAAAAGAATCGCTTGTTTCTACAAGCGTTCAGTAACATTACGAACGTTTCTCCCGTTATTACGTGGGACATTATGAGTAGCAAGCAGCTAAAATTGAGCGGGTCCTAAAAGGGTGCCTAGAATTTGGCTAGCGAAGCATCCCTCGGAGACTTTGGATAGAACATCGCCCTTAGTTGGCCCAAGACTCTCGTCCAATAGTTGTTATAACAGCTACTTTCATTGCTTTTTTATCCATTTCACTATTTGCGTGACGATAAAAGGAGAATCGTTCAATATAGAACGAAATGTATTTACCAGAAGCTGACAAATCCAAGTCTTTTAATTTCCAATGCAATGTAGAAATGGCAGAATTTATGAATTTGGGATGAAGTTTCGGTTACTCACCATGAAATAGAAGAGTGGTATTTAATAATAAATTTTGTCTCATCAAGAGACTTGGAATGTGCGTGTCCCTGCTTTCTAAACATGCTAGTCTACGTTACTCACAACGTAGCACGGTTGGCTTATTTCAAACAATAGCTGGTTGTTACGTTCTTTTAACCAATGGATATTATACCTGCTTTCCTTTGATTAAGCATTTTTTACCATTCAAGAGACGCACGATAGCCTGAAATTTCAGAGAGTATGACAACTCTCCCGACGTTGAGTTTATTAATTCTATTGGGAAAAAGATCTTCCCAGACAGAAGCTCCCCGATGCACGAGGCGTTTTTTGGTTCAATCGATCGGACACGCAACTGCTAAAGCCTTTTTTTGGCGATAAAAGGAAACCCGCTGGCTGGTTTCTTAACTGGTCCTCAAGACGGAAAAAACGCTTACTTCCCTCCTCCTCCTCCTCCTCCGTATCCCCTCAAACGCAACTGTTGTCATTCAAAGTCTCCCTGATAAGACTCTTTCGTACCGTTAATACCCGCCGCACGTAAACGGTCAGTATAATAAGTACGTCTTACATTCTGGAGTATATAACGGCGTCGGTTGAGAGCAGTCAATGAAATTGCAGAGGTCCGCCAACGCAAACGCCCGATCGATTGATTAAACGGAGCAAATATTTTAAATAATAAAGAAGATATATTTCATTCGGTTCGAAATGTTTCTTTGTCTACACTAAACGAAAGAGTCGTCTGCTTCACTCCGGCTTTGTGGATGTTTCCATGGTGATTCGTATGAAGATTTCACAGGTCCGGCATCCACGGCGTCACCCGAATTGAGGCTGAAGTGGCCGTCGCTGAATCGCCCGACAAAGAGAGGCTGGGAACTACGGTTGGTTGAATGATGGATTCCGGATGATGCAGCAGCCGGTTTCCGCAACAGAGCAGCCTCCCAGTCGTTGGATCGACGATTCATACCGCTACTTCCCGCCGTTTATTTGGTGGCTTAACCCGAAATTCGAACTCAGCATCACTCACGAACAGAGTAGCGATGCTAACCGCTTCACCCAGGCTGCCTCGGGTCGATATGACGTAGTTATGTTCATCAGAATCTGACACGAAGCATTCTGTTTGTCCAGCTCGACATATTGACAAGGGCTATCTCGGTTCGGTCAACGTATTTGTCAATCATCGAAGGCAAATCATGCATGGGACCGATCACAGCTTCTTGAGAGCGATTTCAGAAGAAAGCATTTGGCATGGTCGGTTTCGGTAACTTGTCGGTGATAAAATGGTTACTTTTCATCACAGACCAACACATTCGCACAAGTCGGCAATTGGGATACATTGAGTCAATATTTTAACAAATGGGCGTGCTAACGTATGTTTAAATTAACGTAAACGCATACTGTTTCGATTTGAATTTGATAATTCCAACATTGCAAAATAGCAAAACCGTCTGCCACGAGTCTTATATCCGACAATTTCTCTAGTGGATACTGATTAATAATGCACTACCAGAGCAACTTTCTGTGTGTTGGGTTATAGCTCTTAGGGGTGCGCAGAAGTTGTCAAATAGGTAAATAATTCATTGTCTCGACCAATTATTTACCCGAATAAGCCGTCACAAGTCAACTTTCTTGATAAGCTACTTTTCTATTGCGCCATGTAAATTATTATTGCGTAATTTCTTTATTCAGATCACCTGGATTGCCTGGAATACGAAATTAGCAAATCGTAGATTTACAAAATTAAATAGTCTGTTTAAACATCACTTGACTTGGGAACGCTGGATGTAGGAGGTGGGATTAGTCCTTGGAAGAGAGTGGTTGGAACAAGGTTAATTTTAAAACCGCGGGGTGATATAAGTAGTAATGCACCACTCAAACACGGCAACCAATGTCTAATACCATCAAAGCAGACGAGACACACCGTGGCGGTCGTCAAAACGACCGACGCCGATATGTCTGAGCCAGGAAGCCGTATTATTGGTGACATAAATAATAAATACTGTAATTATGATGGGACAAGTCTTGATCATTCAACTTTTGACGCGCTAAAACAAGAAGGTTACTCCTTTTCTGTAACCACCTTTTCTTGTCCACAGCATAATCAATGAAATTCCACACACACTTGAAATTTATTCGTTTCTGTCAAGAAACTGACTTTGAATCGATATGGCAAATCGCAATATGTATAAATATTTCCCTAAATAAGTGCGCCCTCCTCAGCTGTCAACATCCTTGCTCCATTGGTGAGAGACGTGGGTTCGAATCCCATGTGGGGTGATCCCGTGTGCCACTGGCGAGACTGCCACTTGTAAACACATTCCCGAAAAGTCGGATCATCCTCTGGTAGGAAATGGTCGCACACATTTGATTCCAGTTTGTCCCTTAAAGTCGTCTCAATGAATGCAATTGATTTCATTTTAATTTGATTATCCCACTTCTTTTTCGTTAATAGATTTTAAAAAGGTGTCCAAATTGTCTTTTTGCGACTTTCACGCTTCGAAGGTTCTGTTAGTCTGTAGACGCCCTTCCGGCCATCCACCCACCCCCACCCCACCACACACTCACCGCTGCCCTCCTAAGGGGTGTCCCCAAACCCCAGACTTTTTTACTTTTCACATCATTCCCCTTTTCAAAGCGCTGCGTCCCCGAAGCGGTCGGCTGTCTCAATACTAATGGAGTATTTTGGGTGTTTCAATTAGATTGCGCAATGCTTCACGAAGACCACCACTACTTCGAACCAGAGAAAATGCATTATCCTCATCATCATCATCCACGAGTTAATCCGGTAGATCACTAGGGTCTACTTAAGATATAAAAAAAGAAGTGTCAGCGATGTTTTATTAGCACATTTTAGGCCTATGAATTGAATAATAGAACCTGCTGTCTTAATTTCTGGTTCATATCGATGGATGGATATCTAGATCTCGAGGAAATATTACGCAAGCCAGCGGATTCTTACCGCTTTGAAGTGTGTAACAATCCAAATCTTGGAATTCTGCTATTGTCCACAAGCGAATTAAAGAAAATAAGTCTCTATAAAAAATGGATTGTGCGACAATCAAGAAAGTCCTACTAGGCAGGAGTACGTGTCACTGGGGACGCCAGCCCCCCATGAAGTCGATTTATCTTCTAGTAGGAGATAAATTTGAATTTGTTGAAGTAGCAGGGGATCGAATTTGAATATTGAAGTTGATTTCTGCCAAACAATGATGTGGGAAAGTGGATACTCGTTAATCATGTGCGTTTGGCCGCTGCCACATGCAGGAAGCATCTACTAGGAGACAGGTTGTGTGAGATTTGAGTGGCGGGTGGAAAGTAAATACACGGAATGTGCCCCTATGATACCCGATCTGCTGAAATGGTTGCCACTGACGATCAAAAGCCAGAGACTTCCCTGGAGAGTGTCTTTGGGTTTGGGTTTCGTTTCAAGACATCAGGGTTCTTGATGCGTAAGGCATTCAGTCAAGCTACTAAAATGTCATTTCTTGAAACGCCATTAAATTGATCCAAATGTGTGTTGCCTTCCTCGAAGGGGGTTTTCGCATGACTCGATTCGTTTTTCAACATTATGCTGGCATGCTGTGGGCTTTGGCCTGGTTAGAACATCACTAGAACACACGATAACCGAAAGCGAAACGTTTCAGGACGATTCAGCCCCCTTCCTACACCGATGAAATCCAAATTGCGATCGAGCTTGAAATGAGGGAATGATCGGTTTGTTTTCTCGCGGGCCCCCACATTTACGCATGCACAGTTATCTCCTACTGACAACCGCTGTACCTCATTGTAGGAAGCCTGTCCAAGCTCCACCAACCGCCGACGCTGAATGCCTCCCCGCTTAATCAGGGCATGCATTCACACCAGTTCTCCCCGTCACCTCGGCTAATGCAAGAGTCCAACCAGGAGATGCAATTTCAGGAGTGCAAGTTAACCACGGTGAGTTGCTCGGGCCTTGTTGGCTTGGACGCTCTAAAGCAATTCATTTATTGCTGTCAATATTGAGCGAATATTCTTGAAAGCGAATTCGGGTCAACTTTAAATCGGAGGATATTGCTATGCTGTGAAATAATGTAGCGTTGTTGAGTCACAAAGGATAGCAAAGGATACCGCCCCTTGTCCGAGAAGTCGTCGGAAACCGGAGTGAACTCATTAAGAGGGCATGCGATGTGGGTGGGTAAGACTCCACGTGCATCCACTTTCGTATGATATGCTCAGGCGTCAATTTGTCACGATCTTGTTGTCAAAAAGATGGCAAGTCCTTTCGGGGTCCAACAATTAGATGGGAAGAGGTCTTTATCAGTCGATTTTGAGGAAATAGTGAGCCTCCCGAATGCTAAATGAACAATCAATGAGCTGAATTATCGGGAGTAATATCAATGATGTTATTCGATTCATAAAGGTCACTTTCAGCATTAAAATGTACCACTAGGACGTACATTTGGACGAAAGCAAATCAAACGTTTCGGAATGCAAAGTTAACCGTTGAAGACGTGTAGGGATTTATTGAAAAAGATGCAATTAAATGTTAAGTATGCATATTTTAATCAACAATAATGTCTAAAGTGTCAATTTAATTTCGCCAGAAAGGTTTGACGAATTTGGCAGCGATTATGATGATTTAATCGGCACAGGGAATGTTTATTCGACATACCCAAAAGGATATTTAGTAAATTTTATCAACGGGTTCATCGATCACTAAACGATGGTGGCTTAATGTTTCAAAACATGTTCACGCTACCTTTTAAGAATTGAATCGTGATTCGCGTTGATAATGTCATTTGCATCCACAAAAGGTGCGAACACAATTCCGATACCATGTAGCTATTTTAATAAATCTACCATTCCTGTTTACCGCATTTCTCCAATAACTTAATCAACGAAAGGACATACGAGGAATATGTTGGAGCTGCTGTAACGCGCAAAGCTGTATAGTGTAACTAAACCTTGAGTTACACGCTTAAAAGGGTTCTGAAATACAAAATGCAACGTTTCTTAAGGAATGAAGATTATACCCTATTCTGTAATGTCTCCGGTCGAAGACCTGGATAAAACAATGCGAAACAAACCATTTAGAACATGGTGTCGCAGATGGGAAATGATTCTTGCGTTTATCGAGTCAAATAGCCCAAATTTCGCGGACCCAACATCACCAGGTTCACTCTGGGGTGGCCTATCATCGAACCCAATGAAGAGATATTCGTATGCAGGAAGCTGGTGGAATGGTAGAGTCAGTGGTTGTTTGTCAATGGAAACCTTGCAATGCGTTCAGCCAAAGGAACCGATTCCAAGGAACCTCATATGAACTACTCACCGCAAAAACAGTTCATTCATGCCCGCTTAATAATTGCCCACTTTGCTCTCTGTTAGCAAATAATCATTTATGCCAGTAGGCACAGCACTGTTGTCAGATTTCTGCTTGTAGAAATGCGTATTTGCACGGTTTTTATTCTTATCACCTATTCGGACACTCAAGAAAGATTATTCGTTATTCTGCCTTGGCGTTTTATGCCATTCGATGAAAAAAGTATGCTATTTTTAATGGCAATAGCCCGCTCGCCAGCCAGAAAGGTCTAAATTCGTATTTTAATGCATATATTTAAGACAAGAAAATTCGACCTTGCATTACCCAATCCCAAAACACCGCCCACGGATATCAATCAATCGATTGGCTTATCCGACTATGGGAGATGAGAACGCAAAATGGCGTTGCTTTGACATGTCGTTTATTATTTGTGATTGGATGCGTCTTCGGCAGGTTATAAAATAGCAATAATAATTATGAAATGCAACGACATTGACATTTATGGAGTTTCAGAATTGCGATATGCTGCCATGGTTGTTGATATTAAACGATTCCAAAATCGTGCAGGTCCAAATTACTTGCATTGAGCATACTTAAGAAAATTGGATGGCGGGAATGGTGCATACGCGCGTCATTCGTCGTATAAAACTTTAAAGACCAGTGAAGCCATAAAATTGCGGTTGGCCACTTATTTATTGCCCCGAATGCTGCGTAAATGCTGCAGGTATCATGTACGTAAATAAATATATTCATGTGGTTTAAAGACATCCAACATCGCGTGGGCTGCTTTAAACTATTAGATACACACTTATGCGATTTCTGGACTATGTGTCTCCTAACTGAGATTTGGAAATTAAATTTATCTCACAAAAACCAGTGAGTTTACGATGGGGATGTGGAGGCGATACTTTACCACGATGCCCTTTGTGTAGCCCAAACGATTCACTTTGAAGTGATGCCTGTTGGTTGGACAAGAATTTGTTGGATTTTATGAAACCATTACATGCATTTGCGCTATTTACTACAGCGCTTTAGTCCGAGAATTCGCTAATTCATCAGATTATTTTGTCTTGGCTTATTGTGGTTGGTTTGCAACTGACAGAGGAGCACTAAAGATAAGTAGTATATAATTAAAGCAAGTATTATGGAATTATGTTTCATGACAGTTCTTAAATTTTATTTTACTGGCATTCGATTGGATTCATGTGGACACGGCACTGTTGTGCCCGAAGAACTACTACAGTCAAATTGTTCTGATAGGTTTCACAAGGTCATTATTGTGCTCTTATTAGAGTGCAAAGGATGACCAATCAGAAATATATGGACAAATTTGGTGTTACATGGTTTTTATTTATTTCAGGGCACTCTCACATCCACCGATTCGACTGCGATGTCGCCAAACGGCAGCACAGGTATGGCATTGAAGCTTGCAGACACTTCGAGCTTTCCGGCCATTTAAAACCACCAAGAAAATATACATTCATAATTGAATCGACTCAAAGGCCAATTCAGTGGCTAATTCGGTTTGCGCCGTCTTGAAATTAGCTTGAATAACTAATAAATAAAGGCGAAGTAATTAGCACCGCCTCTAGGGTGACTAGACTTTGGCGATTACAAAGGAACATTCTCTCAAGTCCCATTGAGCATTCCCATTGTTCGCCAAATAGAAGTAATTACTTCGACTAGAAATTCTGCTGAAACATTAATGGATTTCCTTGCGTGTGATTATAACAAGTGATATTAATAAAACCCAAATGCTGCCTTCATATTAGCCGAAAGAGCTTCCTTAAAGTTCTGATACTTCAACGTGACTTGTGACTAATTAAGCAGGTCCACTCTCAGGTCCCACCAACACAACGCTGCCCTTATGCATCACACGACGCTACATGTTCCAGAAATCTCCGACTCCCATTGGCTCAGATGACCTCATAACAAAGTACGCTTCCCACCCACCCGCCCTCTACACCTCCCTCCAACCGGAACAGGGTATCCTGCTGAAAGAACTGTCAGTGGGTGGGGACGGCCAGAACTACGGCTATCTCCCATCGACGCTGGTTATTTCCGGTGCCGGAGACCGCTATACTACTCTGGGGCAATGAAATTGAGGCTCCCGTGTCGCTGCTTCCGTACAACTAACGCTGATTGCGACGCAAAGAAAGCTGTGAATGTATAGATTACGCATCGGGCATTAATGACGGCAATGAGCGTTTTCTTTTGAAATTTGGTCCTATGAAAATCCACGGGGTTATTAGGAATCGACGTAGGTCCGCGTCGGTGGTAGTGGGGGGTGTGTGGAAAAAAGACCACCCCAGCAAAATGATAGAGCTAGGACCCAATTATCTTTCGCAGTTTATTTATTTGCGTTAAATCTGTTTCGATTTATCTGGCCTGGACATTTATGTAGTGTTGTTGCATCCTTGGGTCATGTAGACTTATCGCTTTGGTGTTTAACCGCGCAACAATACTTCAATTGGCAGGCATAACGTGAAGAAGGGACAAATATTTAAAAGCATAACCGTTGTTAATGCGTTGGTTTTTTACATTAGCGATACTTCCGGACGAAGCCTGCATAATCGGATAATGCTTAATATTCATGATATATTTACAACATTAGTGAATAACAGCTGCTTAACATTATGAGAAAAGTAAATTAACATAGAAAATTTCATTAATATATGTTGTCAATATCGGTTAAACATTAATTTTCAATGTAACCCTGTGGTCTTGTTTTTTTTCGAGACTTTACGACTTTTCACGTTATTCAATAACGTGGATAGTGTCGCAGACCATGATAAATTTAACCAAACCCGAAACATCTAATCGCTGGTGGGAAGGTTTAGAGTCAAAAGTCGCGTTAGGAAAGGTCCTCTTAAAGGCTGCCATTAATCGTTCGCCAAAAAACATTTACTTCGAGGGTTTAAATTGACTTTCAAGCTAATGTGCTGCCTTATAATTTCTCGTATTCATTTTAAAATGATCCGCATTCGATATTCACACAAAAGCCGATGCTTCTATCAAAGAGATTTTGTAAGGGTAAAATTTAATTATTGTTTGGTGGCATGGAGAGTGTTGATTGGATAATATGTTTGACGCCTTTAAATTGCAAAGTCGAAACAATTATTTACAATCCATCCGCTTTCCCTCCCCCCAAACGTTGGCGTTTTCCGCTATCCTGCTTCCGAGACAATACGTTAAACAAATGTTTTGTTTAACTGTTGAAGTAAGTCAGTTATTACCATGAAAGCTGGGGGAGGGGGCGTGGAAAATTGAACGGTTATTAATATGAATTATTATGATTATTGTGATTGAATTATGGTGCATTGTATTGCAAACAAATAGAACTAAAAACATAGAATGGGATTGTTTTACAAACATGGCTGTTGTGGTGCAATAGAAATAGAAGGGGGAGGGGGGTAATCTGTCGTGACACGTGATTCGTTATTTGCACGCCCTCGGTCGATATTTGTGGTTACTTTGAATTCCTATTACCTATAAAAATGATAATAATAATTATTATTATTATTGTTAAGGTCGCGAGGACGAAAACTTTCAGCATAAAACAAGGCAGTGTAAAAATTGTCTTTTAATTCCTGTTTCACCTGCCCCGGTGAAACGAAAAGTGGGACCAATGAGAGAGTATAGGCAGGATATTTGCTTTATTGCTTTATTTAGGTCACGAGGACCAAAACTTTCAACGTTAAAATATGCAACAAACAAATTCGATACGGAAGTTACGATTCTACACAGAACAGGAGACTGGCCTTTCAAAACGTGTTTTTTTTATATTTACTGATTCGTGACATGTTGAGGGCCAATAAGTTGCTGACGGCGATTAAGATAAGGAATAATTTAACACGAAATACGAACGAGGTAAATTTGCAACGAAAGCCAATTAAGACCTCGGAGTTTATAAAGTTTTGAAAACGCGCAATGGCAGCCATTTTAAGAACAAACACTTAACGCGCGCCAAAAAATACTGCCTTTATGTCTGGACTCGTAGCACTGCGCACCACCTCCGTCGTGATCTGATATTCCAGTGTCCGAGTTTGTGATGAAACGCGACCCTTGTAGGATGCGCATTTCTGTTTCTCTATCAAACAGGCATTTCAAACGTCTTCTCGGCTGCAAATTATGAACATCATTAATATCATTATATTTCAGTAGTTATATATTATAAAACAACCTCTTTCACGCACCTTATAGAGGCCTTCGAACAAACCTGACTCTACCCATTATGTTAGGCCTTCGGAGAACTTATTCATTTGACAGAAAACACCCTGTACAGTTCCGTTTGGCATAAGCGGACATGGTCCATTAAACTGGTGAGCGCATTGTGATGGCGCCCTGATAAGTGCCTAAATGAAGTCCAACATTATCTCGACCCCTCTCTGGTCCATTTAAACAATAACACTGAACTGTTTTGGCGCCGTTCTCCTGATGTCCCCAAACACCGCTGGACATCCCATTAATGTGTTGGTCCATGTGTCCGATTGCCTTCCCAAATGGCGGCGTTTTAAAACTTACCTCCTACCAATAAATGTATGTATTTAGTGCGCGAGGTGCTTTTTCATCAGCGGCATTCAAGCACGCACCAGTGCAATAAAAAGTTGATTAGCATTAGTCGAAATTAATGAGCATCGCTTTCTAGATAACGCGTTCCAGATGAACCTAATTACACGTGGTGGCAATTTCTCATCGTTTAGGTTTTATGATGAAATATTTACCTGTGGTCTGATTAATCCCCGGGACATGTGGACACGGGCGTAAGGTGCGCTGTGGGAAGGAGTAATTCGGTGACAGGTTTTGCGTGAACGTGTTCTTGGGCCGTTAATAACAATTTCCGTAAACCGGCTCGTCTCTAACCCGCTCAGGCGAAACAAGCACCCTACCCCTCTCACACACACACCCCATCTCTGTCGCCATACTCTGCTCGCAGAGCGACCACATTTTATCCAGACGCGACCAAGAATCATATCATTTTAATAGCCGAAAAACGTGGCATTGCCAGGAGACATATTTCATTATTGAAGTCGTAGCAATCGCCAAACCATGGTCAAATATAGAAGATGGGTGACGCCAATAGTGCATAGAAGAAATCTTTCTGTTTCCATTGTTTAGATATATATACATAAGATCTGTGGAGATAGTTGTTATTAGCATGATCTTAGAAGGCAGAGTTTTCGTACGACAAGAAATGTTTCCTTCTCTGTGCGGCGTTCAGCTGTTTGTACAGGTCGTTCAAGTTCGCTGTTTTTTTCAAATTCAAATCAAACATCCTTTTAAATAGAAGATCAACGTCTGTTGACCTATTGTTGCTGGCATGAATATTGAAGATATATGGTTTCAACAATGCGGTGTGATATGTCACACAGCAAAACGAAACAATTAATGTATTGCAAACGAAATTCTGAAGTGATGTGGCCGGCAAGATTGCCTTTCGACTATTTTCAGATGGGCTGCTTCAAAGATAAAGCTGGTTTAAAAAAACCGAAACAATGGAAGCATTAAAAGATAACATTCAACGCGGAACGGCAGTGATAGAGTCCTTATTATGCCGAAATGTCATCATATATTTCACTACGAGAATCGACAGCTGTTAGCGTTCACGCGGGGGACATTTGCAATATATTATATATTATTTTTATTAATTTATATGAACAGATTATGAGTTTCTTTTTTTTAAAGTGTTTTATTTGAATTTTTTAAAAATACTCCAACTTGAAATACGCAGTATGAGCGTTAAATGCGTTCATGAATGAATGTTACAGGGTCTCGGAAGAAACATTTCTGCATTCCCTGCCTTTTTGAATTCCGTCGCAAAAGCGAAATCCCCCAAAAATATATTTGCTTCGTATCAAACAACAAAAAAAACTGTTTTATTCGAGTCATTTGAGAATGTGTTAAACGAACTGTCTTTGGTTTTTTATGAATGGTATTGAATCCACACATTTGCAACCCCCCGATGTGTACACAGTCGATGCCTTGCGTGATTGGATAGCCATAGTTTCGATAGTTCATCGGCATTATGAAATCGGGATCTGTCTTCGAAGAGGGTTGCGGATAGATCACTGTAATTCATTTGTTAAAATCCATTACACTGTGCCTAAAACACGGTTGCGTTAATGTGAACAAGATATCTGATGTGATTTGGTAGCTGGCTCCTAAGACTATTCGTCTATCGCGAGCAGCAAACAGTGTTTGAATGCTGATCGTCTGTGTACTGAACGAATAACGGAGGTTATCCAGCTCTTCTAAAGTCTACCTCCAATCATACATCACTCCGGTAAGTGAGGCCCAGTCGAAGACTATTTGGATAGGACGCGGTGTGACCGATAGTTATTCCTCTAGGACCTGGATTCTGTTAATTGGCTGTCCTTAAATAAGGGAATTACATTGTCACGAAGGACTAGATGGGCTGCGAAGGTCAAAGGGACATATGTTAACAACAAAGAACAAATTTCGAATGAGTAAACATGCTACATTTTCTTAAAGATAAAGTTTTGGTTTTCGACAATTTTAGTTTCTCGATTACGTCTGCCAAGTCGGAATAAATTAAATAAATGATAGTACTCACATGATGAGGAACACTTTGACCATCAAAATGTATAGCATACAATATTGATGTATTCCGAATAAGTAAATTCGAATAACCGAAATACAACCAAGTTAAATTATCAAGAAAGACAAAATCAACCCTCGAAGTGCAGGATCATACAAATTAGAGGTTCTTTTTCATTCTTTTTTGAATGGAAATCGTCACCTGTTTAATGATATCTAATAACAGTTTGGCGATTTCCGAATGATCATTGACCATTTTGTAAAGTTTCCCAGCGTGCACGCTTCCAGATTTCGATTCCACATGAATTGGAAAAAGTTACTTCAACTTGAAACTCGACCCAGTTTATCAAATTCATGCGGCCAGTAATAATAATAATGGTATTCGCTTTATTAAGGTCACGAGGACCAGAACTTTCAGCATTAAATGTTACAGCAGACAAAAATGATATAAGAAGTTGCGATTGTACATAGCAGGTGTAAACTAATTGAACAAGAATTAACGAAATAAAAACGAGGTAAATTTGCAAGAAAGGCAAATTAAACCCTTGAAGTATACCAAGTTTGGCAAACGCGTAATGGCGGCCATTGAAAGGCCTTTTCCATAACGCTCGCTTAGAGCAATGGGTCGGGTGTGTCCTTTTGTGATCCAGTGTGAGGCATCCTGTATTGGAGGGGAGAGTGTGTGGTCTCACTCTAGATGAACCATATTGCAGTCTTCGCCGTCATAGAAGACGGCCACCCCGTCTAAAGGTGATTGACACAAGATGGCGTCCTATTGGCGCGCAGTCGAATAATATTGTTTATTATTCAAACAATAGTTAGGGCCCGACCTGGGCCGACAAGGTGCGATGCTTAGCACCCGCTGCAGGCGAGTCCTGTCTGGACACACGTGGGGCGTGTCGTGGTCAATGAAAGTTCCAATCCATAGCGCAAGCAGTTCTACCGATAGCCAAGTGAGCCGATCGCCATCAGGGAAGGAAGGTTTTCTGCTGGAAATACGTTAACTGTGAACTCAATAATTAGGCAATTCTGGATGAGGCAAAGGCAAATCGGTTATACTGGCGACGCAAATGTAAGTGGTCCAACTAGGGTTTCTCTTGAATTCCATTCAAAAGTAAAATGCCGTCGTGCTTTTCCAGAACCTAAATTGAGCCTGACGTGTAGGAAAACGAGGTCGACAATCGATTATTTGAGGTATATTCTGTTTCGGAATTATTGATTAATATTTAAATTCACTGTTGTCTTCAGTCGGAAAAAGAGAACAATGGATAAATAGCCTAGGCGTCATCAATATTTAGTGTATGCCGATACGCCACTTTATATCCCTTAACAAGAATGAATGACATATGGATGAATATCAAAGTTCATTGAAATCCGGGGTTTGTTATGCGACCCTTCCGCTTGGAAAAGTTTTACTTGGCCGAGGGTGGACCTTTTCTTTTGGTTTTAATGGAATGCTCTAGTCAACGAAGATGTCTCTGGCAGCCACAGTAATCAGAAAGCAAGTCTATTGTTATAGGAAATGGATATAATGCTGGTATATGTATTCTCGGTGATTAACGACGAGTCGTGATTAGTATTTTCACACTGCTCGTGAATGCTCCTGTGTTCGACCCTCAGGCCAGCCATTAAACAATAAATCGGGCCGTGTCATGCGGAATCTAACCAGACTGGGTGCCGAATTTTGGTACAGGATTGGTTAAGTGCTTGATTATGCAGCGCCGGTGGTCAACTCTACATCTTCGAATGGAAATGGGGAGGCCACCCGAAAATTATTTTCGAGGCACTTTATAGAAACATTAATGTAGTCGGTTTATCCTCTAGCGAGGGAATGCCGAAGACAAAAAACCCGACTGATCCATTACGTTCACAGCAAGGAGGATTTCGGTGACCATTTGTGTAGACTGGTTTCGACGGTGGTTATGCGTTCAATTTCAGGTTGGCGGAGCGATGGGCATCCTTTATGTAGACAGAGAGGCAGTATTCTCACATTAGATTTCCAAACCTGTCGTCAAATCACTCACAGAGGATGCCCGCATTGTGGAAATACATAAATTTAAAGCGGGAATCGTTCATTGGCTAATGCTGCATATTGGATGCGTTTGTCATAAAATCCACTGAGATATTAGCTCGCTAAAGCACGATTCCTTGCAGCCAAATAATCACGGCATGTACTCTTGGATATTTATAGCAGCGTGTCATTGCTATTGGGTATTATTCGTGTGTCTGATCAGTTTGATTATTTAAGTCAAAAATAAACCCCCAAGTATTTTTGTTTAGGTAGTAATAACGACTGACCGTTTAAGTCCCTTGACCCCGTGTATACACTCTCTTTGGAGTCCAAACCAATTTTGTATGTTGGAAAAAGGTTTGTGCTCTTCAAGTAAGCACAAATAAATAAATACTGCTACAATTACAATGGTGTATAATATTCTAGAGTGCTGAAATATACGTTACTAATTTTGATATTATTTAAAAAGGGAATATACGTCATTGGGAAAACACGAAACAAAATTATCAAGACGAACAGATCCGGTAACAAAAACTCCATATGTGGTAAATTATGCTCAATCTTAAAATAATCTTTATATTTTATACACACTTACTTCTGGGGCTAATTAGCACCGCATCGTTTATTTATTGCATCCCACGAGTAGACAGCAATAGCTAAAAGACAGAATTTGTAAGCGTTTTACAAGAGATGTATCGGCATCCGTGATTTCCGTAAGTATGTGCTACATTTATGTCAATTACAATGATCAATTGCGTCAGTACTTATCCATTTTGAGGGACAATCTTCTCATGGAATTAACGGCGCATTTTTGTGCCGGACGCAATGTCGAGTGGTAAAAACTGGCTGATTCATCGAAAATGTGCCCGAGGTTTTGTTTGAGTTAAAGCCAGGAAGACAACCCATGCATTTCACAGCGAGCATCGTAGCACAAACTTAAGGTAAATACGCAATGGAAAATTATTACTTGCCGTATAATTATTAGAAACACACAGATTGTGAACAATGTGACCATAGGAGAATGGAGGGACTTTGAAACGACGGCGGTAACTAATGGATATTGTTAGTTAACATGGATATATTTGGCATCTTAGGGATTTAGGGAAAGCAATTTTTTTACTTTTTTCCGAAATAGTGCCGTTTATTGAATAAGGTGTCTCACACTTACAATATAAACTATACGAACATCAGTACTCTATGCGCCATATACGCTAAGAATTGTTGTCCTCGCATATGCTAAGAGCAATTTTTATAAAAGCATATAATGGTAAGTTAAAATATTATCGGAAATGCAAAAAAATATTATGTCATTTTATTTTTGAATACTGTTATTTCAAAGCAGAATGAATTCCTTCAGACCTGGTCTTATTGATTTTCTTTGTGTTTAACCGTGGTAATTGTTGAGGGCGCGCTTTCCACTGACACCTCCCTCAGCAATTATTAGTTGCGTCTGTTGGGGACGTCTATTCTGGTTAGCGCAGGCATTTAATAAAAGCCGTTTCCTTTTTTCGTTTACGTTCATTTAACTACGGCTAACAAAGTAACAAATCTGTCGCTTCCTAGCGTTAAATATTATTCAATTGGGCATATATGTACCCTAAAGTGATTAAGAATATACACTTCGTGCGTAAAACATAGTCCTCGTGTTTATAACCATTCTTTTTATTCCTATTTGATATTATTTCGCCCAATCGATGACCCTAAGCGAATCTTTCTTTGTCATTATTATTCTAGATTTGAATGTCGACGCCCGCGCAACGCCGCCTCCTACGTGACCTTAAACGTCTGCAGAATGACCCTCCTCCCGGTATCTGTGGATCGCCAACAGATAATGTGATGGTTTGGAACGCTGTTATCTTTGGTCCGGAAGAGACGGCTTTCGAAGATGGAACTTTTAATCTAAAAATGGAATTCACGGAAGAATATCCTAACAAAGCGCCGCGAGTTGTCTTTCTGTCAAAGATGTTTCACCCCAACGTCTATGCTGATGGTAGTATTTGTTTAGATATCCTTTCTAACGCCTGGAGTCCTACTTACGATGTCCTTGCTATTCTCACATCAATTCAGTCGCTTCTGGATGAGCCCAACCCTAATTCCCCGGCCAACAGCGTGGCAGCTCAGCTGTACGTAGAAAATAGACGGGAGTATGAAAAACGCGTACGTGCCTGTGTTGAAGATAGCTGGGACGACAAGGATGCATAAGCGCATGACATCCTTGTTTACATTACATACGAAAATGATGCGGTTGCTCCCCGTGTATATACTTCGAATTTTGCCACAAATTTCCACAAACCTTTTTTTTCTTCTTCGCAAAAGGCTAACCAGCCCACATATGTTCCTTTTCTCCGCGTAAAACAGACACTGTACACGCCTATTTATTTTACAATAATTGCAACTGGGTGTATTATTGCCGTTCTCTTATCAAGCCTCGTGTTATGCCAATTGCTCGGTTTGATATTATTTGCGAGATGTTTTCCCAAAATAGAGCCCTCTTTTTAATTCTTGCTTTTTTATCTGAAATTAGTCTATTTAATATTTGCCTTCATTTAATGTCCCTGGTGCTGTAAATGCTCCATCTATTTCCATGTTGATATCACCTTAATGGGTTTGGTATTTTCAGGCGTCGTTGTACGGAAAACCATTGGTTCGTTGAATGACGAAAGTATTATTTCTCGTGACCACTGATACGTAAGGTTATATCGTTAGCCCATCGGCTTACTATTATTTGCTGCTTGACATTCACCAATAACAAGTTACCTTGAATTTCTTGTCGACCGCCCGTAGAGCTTGGTGGTATCCTTTCATAAATGAAATTTCCCATGGATGCTACCCAGTGGCACAAGATGGGGGATACTCATTGTAGATCTTGGCACTGTCGGCATGCTTATTTGGATTATTTTCACCAGAATACTTTGCGTTTCCATCCGGATGTTCCTTTTGTTACGTATTATTTACCATCCGGAAACTAAAGGCAGTCAACCGTACATTTTAGGAGGCTATAATTCGTCCGTTGATTAGGTCGTGTCATCATTTCCCTTGCGCTTCGCCAGCGCGATTATTTTCGTCAAAAATTCAGCAAACCACCCGTTTCGCCAATCGGGTATATTGGCTATCCTCCGGAGACATTTATCGCAATCTCGCCTTTGAAACAGCACTCTTCAATAGTAAACAGCGATATGCCGTCGCCGAAAATGGCAACAACAGACCCGCTGACATAATTATGTGGCGTTCGGATCCCTGTGTTGTAATTGGTCGGAATCAACTGGCCTGGCTTGAGACAAACCCACGTGAGGTTGAGGGTCGTGGCTGGCGATTGGCTAGGCGTATGTCCGGTGGGGGTGCCGTTTTTCATGATCCAGGCAACCTGAATATCAGTTTCGTGGAGTCTCGGAAGACGATGGACAGAAGGAAATGCATGGAATTTCTGAAGAATTCCTTGATGTCTAAGTGGCCGAGTCTAAACAT
This sequence comes from Proteocephalus fallax, assembly GCA_028672205.1. Taxonomy (NCBI): domain Eukaryota; kingdom Metazoa; phylum Platyhelminthes; class Cestoda; order Proteocephalidea; family Proteocephalidae; genus Proteocephalus; species Proteocephalus fallax. The sequence continues at coordinate 165,623 of JAPUBX010004052.1, read as the reverse complement.
CTTCGTCGGACCGCGTTTTGACCTCTGGCTTCTTCCTGATGGTGTAGATGTCGAGCCTAACAACACAATGGTAAGTGGTACTTGGACGTGACTGTTGCCGATCGGTATTTCACTAATTGGTGACTTCCAGCGCATTACCTTTTACAGTCTGAAAAACGGGATCAATGCTTATGATTATTGGTAGTAAGGTCATCTCCTAGTGGAGAATGATCCTGGCTCATGGATGAAGATCTTATGATGAATCTTGGCAATAGGGCGTACGAGTGGTGGCCCCAGCGCCACCTTAAGTGGCAGTAGCACGAGGTATTCTCGCTTCTTCTTTGGTGTTGCTAGCCCCTGTCAGAGGATGAGCAGTCTTAAAGGATGTCGCGAATCGGAATTCCCACTGGTCACTCATGCTTAGATAACGTTGTCTCGTAAAGCTTGTTTGTTTATCTAGATTCCGGAAAATGCAGTCAAATTCTCTGGCGCAGCGTCCAGATTTTCCGCTCGGGTTGGTCTGCACCACTGCACTCTGCTCTTCGACGCCAACTTAACCAAACTCTCCAGCATTCTTGAACCCGCCATTGTAAGCCATCCATAGCCTTAGCTGCATTCTGTGTGATAATGTGTTGCTCTCTATTGGCGTGCACTCGTTTTGAGAAGGTTGAGGCAACATTTAGTCTACCCATAACCGCGAAACTGCCGTTTAGCTAGTCATTTCGGTTTCAGCCGGAAATTCAAACTAAGGCCTCAATCAGCGTACGCAGTCCCGTCGCTAATCTTGGTGTTCCTGGGGAGGAACTTCGAAAGAGCCTCTTGGAATGCAGCAAGGCGTGGCTTACCGACGAGGTAATATTATTAACTCTCCTAATCCTTGCGTTTTATGTTGCAACCGTTCGACAGAATTCTCCTGTGAATAGCTCATTTCCAGTCGTTTACATATACCACCTAGTTTTGTTGATCCAGCTCCGTTGCTACCCTACTGGGGGATCTGATCACGGCACATGATTATTTTGGTCATTTTTAAGCGTCATGCTTCATTAGGTGCTATCATATTTGACGAATGAACACAAGTGGTGTCATATCATCATTATATTGTGAAACGTGGCATGTTCAGTTCTTTCTATTGCCGCAACACGCAACTACCTCGTGTCTTACACCAGACGTCGTAATATCTAAATAAATCTGTGGAGATCTTTCACACAGGCGAACCCCCAATCTGACGTCATCACCGTTAAAGTAGGAGAAGAGTCGACCTGGATAGACGGTGATGCATTCGAGGCAGCCCACGCCCAGCTGCGTTCGTGGGACTGGATCTATGGCAATTCTCCCAAATTTTCCATCCCCATGGAGACTGAGGATGGGGCTTTCCTCCGCCTGGACTGCGAAAAGGGTCGTGTTGCCGCCTTGGTGGAGGAGAAACCAGTTGCGGGCGCCTCTACTCCGCTATTTCAGCGGATATCGGAGGCTGTCACTGGCAGACCCCAGAAGGACCCATGGCTCGAAAATCTGAATGACGCTATCAGAGGGAAACCGCTGACGTTTGAGGCCATACATGGTGCTCTGGTGGATTTCCAGATGTCCTGTAACACGGGGGAAGATCCGCCTGACCCTTATGATCATAAGTCAATGGTTATTGACCGATTGAGAGCCTTGGCAACCTGTTTCTAAGTGGAGTTGTTGAATTTTAATAAAATAGCCCTTGACCCAATTTATGCGCGGTTTAGTCCTCCGGCAAAAAACGATTTTCTTATCTTGCGCGCACAGAGAGAGGAGGGGTATGCATTTCGTTTAACTCGCCAAATTTGTGTTAAAATTTAACTAAATATTTGCCAAACTCAGTCTTGGTGATGATATTTCATTACTACTGTTTCCGAATTAAGTAGTAATTTTATGTGTTGTTTGGTTGGTGAGCATTGTCTCACGTAAAGCAGGAACCCCTCAATACAAGAATGTAATATAATCAATAAAAAAAGCGTATAACATTTTGTAAATAAAGAGTGGCGACAGCACTATGAAGATATACCGAAATGTCAAACAAAATTCAAATCAACGGACAAAGTTATATGGGGTGAGAGAAAATTCTGAATTCACAGTGCGCTTCTTTCAGTTGGTTGTTTGATCCCTTAAAGTAATCAGAAAAAAGGACCCAGATGGTCCACTGTACAAATGAGCATTAGAAGAATACACAAACGGTTAATCTGTGTGTCGGGTGAATGCAGCTGTAGAAGGGTAGTTTGTGGCCACGTAAAGGTTGCTCAAATGCGCTGTTGGATGGGGAGGGGGGGTTGCGATTGACTACGAATTCGAGAAGAACGATAACAAACGAGCCTCGTGTCCATTTACTGCTGCGCTCCTTTGGCAGTCACCACGGGCGGATAATCGACGTCGCACTGACGGCGTTGGCCTACAAATTGTTGAGCAACTGTTTAATTCCCATAGAAACATCAGTCGCAGATGCTTTAATTGTTTACGCCAAAAGACCATGACATGCTAAACCCGCGCACGTCTGACGGGTCAGGTTTGGTCACGCGTCTCTGGTACCACCAGGCATTCGCAAATACCGAAATGACGCCCGTTAATAGATGAGGTTGATCGGGTCATTTCCCTTGAACACCTCCATCGGCAAACTGCCTTCCGGTGTGTGGGGGGCAACAGTCATGACAAAACTAGAGCTGAACATTTCAGGGGAGACCAGGGAATCCTTCTGCATCTATTTTCGCGATATCAATGCTGACAACTCCGTCTCACACCCCCTCCACCCTGTCGTCTTATTCTAGCACTTCAGTACCGTATTATTTTGTAGGGAGATTTTGAGGAGTTTGAGGGGTGCACTTGAGTTGGGCGTCGCAGGTCTGTAAACCCTCCCAACGACAATCCTCGAGGGCTATCCGTGGTGGCGGAGGGGGAGGCAGCGTGAGAGTTTGATCTTCGGCAGGGCTGATGGTGTTGCCGTTGGGGTGCAGACACTTTCGTCTACAGGAGAGTAAAGAAGAGGGGAAAGGACTTAACCGGCGGACGGAGCCGTCTATTGCATACCAAAATGCAATGGATTGGTGCAAAGGCGAAGCATAAAACAGTGAAGTGCGTGGACCTGCCGCAAACATAATGGCCGTCTCTATTACCAACTCTTGGACGAAGCTTTAAAGTTGATTTCCCCCCCCCTGTGATTATTGTTTTGGTTTCGTGCGGCCATCGCCCGCTAGAGGAGGATTCTTGGGAAAATCTTGACCGGTGGCGGCGTCCCCTGCAGAATCGGCCGCTGCTGCATCATCCAGCACTTGTCTAACAACCCAGTGAACATTCGTGGACCTGCTCAACATATAACTAAACGGTATTGCCTGCAACATAACTTCTCTTCCCAGTTTTGTAACCTGTCAATTGGAAATGCCACCAGAGCCGTGGTGAGTAAACCGCTTTCGAGCGAGTGGGAAGAAGCTTGGGGATGCCCAGCTGATAGTAACAACAACACCAACCACTCCTTCCCGCCATGGCGCCCACCTCCTTTTCTGGGTTCTGGAAAACCTCGCCCCAACGCGATAGGGGCGTCAAACGAGTCATTGGGGGACTCTGTAAGACCGACACTAACCAACTGGCGGGTTTTTCGCGTCTGTGTACGTTTAAGTGAGCAGTTAGACAGTCTGGTTATTGTTCCATGCACGATGTGCCCTATACGTCCTCTGGCCAATTTCTAACCAATGATAATAAATGTACCCGTTTTAGAACAAAACGATAGACCACGGTATCCTGGACATAACCTTCCAAGTGTGTTGTCCGGGGATGTTGGAAAAAAGTTTTTTTGCTTCAATACGCGGATGACCTAACTTGATGCCATGCATGCAAGACGAATGGTGATTCTCAACAGCTCGGGCAGGCAGTCACTGAGGCACTCGAGTGGTCTTTTGCTGAATGCATCAAAATGCATCTCTATTACATTTTAGCTGACAGCCGCTTTTGACACTCCTGCAATCCCTTCATTCCATAATCACGCTTCGAGCTCAAAATCGAAATTCCTCCGCGTTATTTTTAACAGTCGGTTGTCATGGATTGATCATTTAGATGTTGTCTTTGATAAATGCCGTCGCCTTTGCTTCCTAGTTCGACGGTTCAGGAGACTTGCTTTAAGCTCTAGCCATATAAAAACCTTTGTATATGCCTATATAATTCCCCTTATTGTATATTGTTCCCCAGTAATTTTCCCCGGCCTTAAATGCTCTGACTTTTTAACCATTCATAGACATTTTAAAATAATCTCGTTTTCTAGTGGTCTGCCTATTCTCTCCATTCAAGAAATCATCGTTCAACCCCACTTCAATAGTTGGTCCTCGTGACCTCAATAAAGCCGCTACAATTATCATTATTATATTATTATTACTAAATTGGCCAATATATTTGCATCAACAGTAAGTCTGTCTAATAAAATAAAGTGCTCATTGAGTAAGAAAGTGGTTTGAAACTCGACCTCTAAAGTGTGTCCAACAGATAATTGATGGTTGTCTACAGATTCTGTTTTTGGTCGATCTACTGTTTATATTACTGAAGAGCTGTCTTAATCTAAGAGAAAGGGTGCTTGCATGAACAAGGGATGGTGCAAATCTAAGCTACCAAGAATAAACCAGACATGGCATCAATACAATTGATGGTAGGAAGTAAGATAGCTAAGCCAAAAGGGGTGTGCGGAGAATTTACCTTTGTTTCAAAAATACTACAACCACCGAAAGAGAAGCATTTTGTGAGAGAAATGCAATTTGTAGTCCGTGCACATCAAACGACAGGCAGCCGTCCTTGTTAAACCATTCTTGCCCAATAATAGCGGTGTGCTTTCTCCCTAGTCTATTAAACAGCAGTAAGTGAGGTAGTCTATTGGTCTTAAGAGAATGGTCTTTTGGCGAACGCATCAAAATGCGTCTCCATTCCCCTTTCCTTGAGAACAGACGTTGAGACGCCGGCGTTCACTAGACTCAATAATTTCGCCTCGTGCTCAAAATCAAAATTCCTCGGCGATATTTTCAGCAGTCGGTTATCGTGGAGTGATCGTGTGGATGCCGGCTTTGGTGGTTCGACGTTTCAGGCGAATTGGAGTAAGCTCAGACCGCATCAAGGACTTCGTCCATGTCCCCTCTATTCAAGTGTGTCCAAATGTAAATCTCTTCAACAGCCAATGCGAAGGTTATGCCGTCCAATTCTCACAAGAACCGCTGCACATCGCAATGCAGTAATTCCTTATTTGTCCCGATTTTTAGTCTCACCCGAGCAGGTGAAGCAGGAACTCAGAGACGCTTATGCAGACTGTTTTGGTCTTAATGACTTTAATAAAGTGATTAAGATTGTTATTCAATAGCACGCACTCAACCCCAATATAAGGCAGGGTATATTACTCTGGCACGTAGAGCAATTCACCCCATGGTGTGCTCATAAATTCTAGAATTTTCATCCACCTTAAATGCGCACATATGCGGCAACTGTAATCGTGCGGGTTCTGCATGAGTACATTCCATGCCGGCTGAATCACTTTGGCTATGACCAATTGCTGTTCAACCTCGGCGATGTAAGAGACTAAAGCCAACCTCTCGTAGAATGGTCTGATCCTCAAAGGCAGCACGCGGGCAGGGGTTGGCATCGGGGGGGCGTGTTTGGCGGGAGGGAGTGCGCTGGTGGGTGGTTTTCGGGTGATACGCGATTTGGGGAGAGCGTGGACGCACTATGGCATGTGGCGATATTGATTTCATGGCGCGGTTCGAGTGCTCGTGCAGTGACCCCACGCCCTCGTGAGGCCGTGGAAGGTGTCGCTGAAAGGAAGGTGAACCTGGTGAAAAACAGTTGCCCATACATCTCTTCAGCTTCGCCGTGGCGTATCTCAAAATTAATGATAAGACGAAGTACGTGCACAGAAGCCCACCAACCGTAAAACTCTGTTTCCAATATTTAGCCAATTAAAACAGAAGACCAATAAGGTCCTAACAGGCTCTGGCGCATTAACCAATAAGAACCCAGTATGACGTAACATTGCGCAGGTCTATGGAAGAACTGATTGAAGGAGTGAGGAAGGTAGAAAACCAATAAAGAAAGGGGTCTGTGGAGAATCGTTACGGATATTTGTATTGTAGTCCTTTCTTAAGTAAAATGAAGGTTTTCTTGGGGAAATTCCATGTTCCCCAACAACAACAACGACAACAAAAACAGATATAAAACATAGACAGAACTGCAACCGTTCTAGGAACTGCAGAAAATACTGCTGTGCCTTGGGTATTGTTTACATTTCCACTCCGTAAATGCATCACACATCAAGGTAGCACTTGGCAAACAACGGACTTCTGTTTCACAGAAGAATGGTATATAATTTTGATTAATTTACGGGGCTTAATTATGTTGCTAGTCAAAATCCAAATGCCCTGTTATCCTGGTTATATCATAGCAGAAAAGTTCACGGCACACATACAATAAACATACGGCTTTTAATTTTGTGGTTCCTGAAAACGTTTTAAAGATTAATTAACAATTAATACTTTATTGTATGACAAAGTATATTGTATCAAACGTTGGGTTGAAAGGAAATAAAATGCCAACTTTATCACCCGCACACTGTATGGATAAGAACTCCGTTGAATACATGGTCATTCGCTATTTTAGCATTTGAACAAATTATGGGGTATAATGATAACGCTCCTCAAATACGCATAAGACGGTAGTCAATTCCGGCCGGAGGTGCACAACTTACACGATGCTTCTCAGACCTATCTTCATCCCGAATGTCTTCGGGTCGTCGAGAACTGGCGTGGACGTGGGCGTCTAGAACGTCTGCTGAACGCCGGGACTCCCTTCGAACCGTCGTATTTCCACCCGCCACCGTGGTTTTCGGAGCAGGTGACTCGAACCGCCTCCTCGGCATCGTTGTGCTTGGATCACTGTTTGTGCACCTCGAATCGTCGGCCACACGGTGCACCTCGGTCCTGGAGGCCCCACGTCTATGTGGGAGGCAGGTCTCCACCTCTTCGAGAAAGTGCGACACTGGCTTGTCTTTCTGGGGGTTTGAGGGGGGCCGCGGGAACTGGGCTTTCGTCTGGTGGGGGTTCGGGTACTGTTGGTGGGTGGCCGATGGACTGGTCGTCACGTAGGCATTGAATTCAACTGGCGAAGGGATGCGCTCAAGGTCGTTGTGGATGTGATGAACGTTCTTCAGTGCTACCTTGCCATGACCACCCGTTTTAGAGGGGGGCTCGGCTGCTGCAGACGTGGCTCTGGGCAAATCGGTGGCCTCCGTGGAGCTTGTGGAGCCTTTCCGGGTTGGCCAGAGGTTGTATCCACCCTTTCTATCGCTGCGTCGTGTCCTGTGGACAATATTAAATCTAGATAGCATTATTGTTTTCTACCAAACGCCTGGCGTTGCCATACGGACTACTGGAAAAGGCCTCTACGGTAAGTCGAAAGGGGGTTAAACAAGTGACACACAGGCTACCTTTATTGTGTTTCAAGGTAGCATGTCAGAGAAGATGATACTACCCGACATCGCACAGTGGAAAATATGCTTGGGGATCCTTTTCGACCCCATCACATTCGCTGAAGACGCCATGGCGCTTGTGGTTTTGGCAGTTTTTTTCTCGGGGCGTAGACACCGCCAGCTTCTTACAAGCTTCTCTCACCCCACCCACAGCAACAATGAGCAAAGCAACAGCAACAGCACGTGTCTGTGCGGGCACACCTAGGTGAGCTGCTACGTGGGATACCCAAGAACAGATCGTGAGGAAAAGGTAACATGCAGAGCTGTAACGGCAAACCGGAGCACTCACCTTAGAAAACTGAAAAAAACGAGTCTCGAATTAATTTCAGCATGCTTTTGACGCGGCAACAGTGGCGGGAAATTTCGGAAGCGGGCTGCGTCCGCGGTTTAGGAGCTCGGCTGGCCTTTGGGGAGACCGCTTAGCATACATGAACTACCAGGCAACAGGCGCCCCAGATCAATAACGGGTCCCGAGAGTCGACTTACGAAGCGCGTGTGTGTGGGGACATTGTTTAAACTGAATTTAAATGTAGACTGTGCTTTCTGGAAATCTTTATTCAATGCTCATTAGAATGCGCGAGCCAAGGGGTGTGGAAGCGTGAAAAATGGGCACAAAAGATTGAGAGAGAGAGAGAGAAAGATACCTATTCAACTGCTGGATGATGGGAAGATGTCGATTTCTATTAAACCATTACTCGCACGTTAGGCTAACGTGGTCCTAACAATTAACTGCATTTACGCTCGTGGCGTCGCTTTATTACGGAAATTCCACACACTTATTGACCTAAGTAGTCCTTCAATTCTCCCTCCCTTCCTCGAAATCAATAAAACGTGATGATGCTTCGACTAAAATTTCAAGAATCCAGACCTCCTTAGAATCATGCAAATTCGCGTACCTCCTTGGATGCCAAACAATTAAAGTCGCGTTAGTAAATACAATCCACATTTGGCGGCTATCTCCTCCTCCTCCTCCTACCAGAAGATAAACCGGCTCGATGGGAGTTTGCCATGAAGTTTCTCGAAAATGTGTTTACATGTGGCGTTCCCAGTGCTCCCCACACGAGTGGGTCTGACCTGGTAATAAAGCCCGGTTCCCTCACCAACAGAGCGATCAAACTAACCACTACACCATCGGGCCACCGGTGTTAGTAAACAATACATTGCAAATAATAATCACTAAAGCAATTGTTTCGGTAGATTACAGAACACAACTGTGTGCCGACTAATAAATTCCAATGTAAATAACCAGTTGACTCACTTCATAAAGTCCTGAAAAGCTTTGTGATGAACCTCGGTTGATGGGATGGAGGAGGTCACTGGCCCGTCAGCATCGCCAACATCGGTGACGGCGGGGGGGGTTTTAAATGACCGTCTGGAAGGAATTGGTGGAGCCGCGGTCTGGGACGTTTCTGGTGTGGAGGGGGCGCGGTGGACAGGAGGGGGTTCGGGTGGGGCGAGGGAGACGGGAAGCTGGGTCCTCGGGAGTGCCGAACGAAGGCTCGGTCTGGGACTGATGGCTGCGCGGAAGCTGTGATTGTGGGCACGAGTGCGTTGGAAACCGGAGGGCATTGGCAGATCTGGTGGACGACTCGTCTCGACTGAAACAAAGGCGCGTTTGGGTAGTGGCCCGATGGTGAAGTGGTTAGCATCATTGCTCTGTTTGTGAGGGACAACCCGTGCTCGATTTCCATATTAGGTCCACTCGGGTGGCACGGGGGAACCCATCAGGTCCAACAACAATTACTCCCACCAATCCAAAATCATTTGACAACAAGTCGTCTATGTTGAACCCCTTGTCCTATGCTGAATGGCAGGAACAGGAAAATATTAAAAGGGATTAACTATTCGATATGGCATTGTTTTCTGGACAGGCGATTCGGTAACATGGTCTTGCTGTAGATGCGCTTTGTCAAAGACTCCACCATATGACCACTAAAGTGAAAAATATTCACACACTGACTCTGCGGAGATACACGTGCACCATTGGTGGATCGGTCTTCCAACTCATTTGGTGCCTCGTATGACGTGATTTGAGGATAAACTTGAAATTGACTTGCATTCATTCATTGGTCAGGTAACCACTGGACCGAACACGAAACAGGATTTTATTTTATTCCAATGGCAAGCGTTGCGATCAAAGATATCCTTGAAAAAAGGTGCAAGGAGGCAGTGGGCGTAGTGGTTGCGATCAAACCTATTAACGACGTGCTCAGACGACGACGGTGCAACTTGACCCGCCGAGGATAATCGGAGCAGAGGACTGAGGTCACAATGCACGAGCCAATCGGATTGAAAGAAAACTGCGCCGCACACAGAGCACTCGAATTTCGGTAGGCGCAATTTGAACTCTGAACCACAGGCAATATGGCATGACTATCTCCATTTCGGAAAAAAAAACGTGTGTACGTTTTGGTAGTAAAACAACCCACTTATGCGAAGTTATGAGGGTTTCAGTTTCGATACATAAGCGCGAAATTGAGAACGAACACAACCCATAGATAAGCAATATCTCGCAGTCTCGGTTCTCTGTAACTCTGAGGACATTTTTAATTCCTTCATTTGAAATTCCCCGTAAGGTTGAATACCCCATTCGGCTAAATTTTACAATCACCATATAATTTATTCCACTCAGCCAATGACGACTAACTAGAATATAAGTTCGCTGGTTGTAAACGAGGAAGTGCAATTCAACTGTTCTTCAGTCCTTGGGCAAGGGTTTCACGACGTCATCATCGCATTTGCAAATTAATTAACTCTTGCTAACACCGGTCTTTGGTTTGCGGACTGATTTACAAGTCAGGGCAATAGCGGTTAGTATTGTTAGCTCATGGGTAGCACGAAGTTAAGCGTTTGGCAATACGCGACATTCTTTACGGGTTGACGCCCAATCGTGGGAGCAACGTTGAAACGACTAGAGGTGCGACCTTGTCGCGACCAACCACAAGAGAGAAACGTGGGTTTGCTTTACAGTACTAGAATAATTGCACAATAGCTCATTCGAAATCTGTTTGGTGTGAGTGGGACATCAGAATGAGTACGGTACAATCAAGGAAAGCATAGCTGTGATGGCCGCTGAGAGCGTTAAGTAGTTAGTGGTGATGATTGTATCTGTGCTCGAGAGAAGCGCTTACCAATTATTGATCCTCCCACACTAAAGGGATAAAGTCAGCTTGCCTTTATAAATTGAGAGGTTATAGCCGATCGATGTGGACATGCGCCTTCGTAAACTAATTTTAGACGCGTCTATCATTGATTTAAAGGATTTATGCATTTATTTATGCAGAACATCTTTCGTCTTTGTTTTCGGTAACTTTTTTACTGCCGCCCGCCGGCTTTAAACAACAACCGTTGATCATCGGACAAGTTTTAAGAGTATTCGATACCACTGAGCTGATTGAATGAACCTGTTATTCTAGGGAAATAGGGGGATATGTTTAGACTCGGTAAGCCTGAACTAGACCCAAGGGGTTACGTCCGAGATACCCCTTCTCGTCGTCTAGGCGTGTCTGGCAAGCTTGAAAAAACACGCGCTCGTCTTCCCCCAATTGGTCTTCCAATTTGTCAAGTTTTTTTTACATCGCGCAGTACACCTCGCAGCAGAATATATACATCGAGATAATGCCCCTGGCTTCGCATTTCGTCCAGGTGTCCGTCCACAAAATTTAACAATGAATGTCCGCAAGAAATCCAACAGCACCAATATCGAATAAATCGATAAAAGATTTCCAGGAAAAGCATCCTCAAAGAGAGCTGCTGCAATTTTCTCCCTCGATTTCACTACCCTATAAACGCGCAAAGCACCAACATTACCACCTTCACTTTTTGTGTATTTCTATTCTCTTTGTAGACATTAAAAAATCTCGATCAGCCTAAATTAAGATTCCAGACAATAACAACATCCGCCTGAGACGTATTAATCGCGTGATAACTGTGTGAGCATCGTCTCAGGTGCGAAATGGATTATTTAAAAAAGCTGAACTTTCTGTTGGCGTGGCATGACCTTCTGTCACATGGTCGTGTGAGAACTTGCCGTCTGCGTGCTGCTCTGCGTTAAAGGTCGGCTTTACGCCCCCCTTCCGCACCTGAAATACCGCACGCATAAACGCAATTGCCGTAATTGCTCCGTGAACCGCGAGATGGGCTGAGAAGACGAATGCGAACGTCCTCTTATTCCACTAGAAGGGCGTGCTGAAAGTGCTTTTTTAGGGGATGGCGCCAGTCCAACGTCAAAATCAATTCGACAGTCAACTTCAACGACGTCGCGGTTTCTGTCAGCGACGTGTGAAGGCGACGGCGCACCATTCCGCCTCGGACCAAAGGTCGGATTTCCTAACGCCAGCGGCGCAAACGCCGTGCTAGCCCGCGCCCGCGAGAGAGAGATAGCCCGCACACGGGTGCCATTGTGATCGTGCGAACAACAATAAGCCGGCATGATCGTTTCAGAACGCACGTACCAGAGCCCCTAACGCACACACCCACAAACTACCCAACATACCTGCACATTTATGCAAAGATGAGTAAGCTAGTGCGATTTAATTAGATGAGATGTGCGGAGGCAAGACTTGAGATACGTGCGCGCGCATTAGGGTAGCAACTCGAAATATAGCTAAATAACGCAATAGGTGTAATCAGACAGCACGACTGAATAAGTGGCTGCAGTAAGAGAGCGGAGTGTGACACCGAGTAGATGCATTTTCGGACTCATGAAGGAGGAGGAGGAGCCGTGTTCGCGAGAAAGCGGCCGCATCGGGGTATCGATTGGTATCGATTGGTATTGAAGCAAGGGAGGCATTCGCCGTGCGGCGACAGCTGGGAAGGCATAAGAACTTACCGCCGTCGGTCCTGAGAAGATCGGTGGTGTCTCCCGAGATGTGAGTCGGGGCCGGTGGAGCCGATACATGCCCATCAGGACACGAGGAGGGGGAGGCGGCGAGGCTGGGGGTGGGGCGTGGTTCTGCGTGCACAGGCTTCAGGGGGCCAGATTTTCGGCCTGTTTTTGACCTTCGTAATTGCCGGACCCTTCTCGAGGCAGGCATAGTTGAGTAGAGGCGGGAGTCTAAAATAAATTTTGACATGGAAATGCTACGTCCGGGAACTTAGTCAGTGGCTATGAGCCTCCCTATCATGCGTGGGCGAATCTCAACACACAGGGGGCATGGTATAAACTCAAGGATACAACGGCAGGAAATGCGATTCTTTTGTGCCACCCAGATGCCGTTACCTTACAGGACGAACTTTATTGTGCGAAAGCTAGAGGTTCAGCCTCAATGAAAATCCAGGTGGCGCTGGTAACGTCACATATTCCTTGATCACTAACCGCGTCATCATTGAAGCAGAACGGATAGACGAGCAAAGCACGCACGCACGCAAGCAAGCAAGTCAAACCTACTAGCATCTTCTCCCTTAGTACTCCGAAGAGGCAAGACATTTTCGTTGAAGTACTTGAAACTGGAGGCGCTCAGTTGAGCGTGGCGCTTCTCGGAGACGCTGCGTCGGCCCATGGCATCACGGGCGAACGCTGACTGGCAACGTACGGGCGACCCCGAGGACAGCGATTGGCTGCTTTCACCGGCGCCACTGCCATCCTCCCGATCGCGTCGGGAGCGGCCTCGCAGGTCCACGGTGAGGGTTCGTTGACGCCTTCGTCGCTGACATCTGGTCTCCGCGTTGGAGTCCTCATTGCCCCCCCTTTTCTGCTCGCTTTCTTCCTCCTCTTCCTCTTCTTCGGGAACTGAACTGACTTGTGTTGGCAGGCGAAGCCTTAAAGACACACACACACACACACATAATATAATCGCTTTCCAATTGACCTGGTGTATCAGAAGAGAAGAATCTAGATGGTTGTATGTTAGGGGTCAAAGTATAATTTCAAGAAATATGGCGAGACGTCGTTGTAATCTATGCAACCGTGATTAGTCAAATCAAATATCGCGCTAACCGTAATTAAAATGTTATAGTGCACATCCAGAAATACAAAAACCATCCTTCTACATAAAAGCGTTCACACACGATAGGGTGACGCTGGGAATAAATTAAATCGCGTGGTATTTATGATGGTTTGGGAATAAAGGCAGAGAAAACGATTATTTAATTTATAGAGAGGCTTGTGAAAAGAATGACGAGACTTAAGGTGGACAACAACATTCGGGCTAAGACACCACCCTCCAGCTGTTCTATGTACGAAATATGGAATACCACAGCCGATAATGAATCTCATTTCATCCCATGTTCAAATAAGATGCCTCATTCCTTCATGGCATGAGGATTCCTAGGGATATTTAAGGGGTGTCGGGGTTCCCAGGGTCCTCCGAAGATGCGCAAGTGGCTGCTGCATCATCAAACACGTTGCCAACCAACAGAGGATCTGCCCGTGGGATTGGAGCGGGTTAAATTCCGCATCATGTAGCAGCAGCAGGTCGCCGGGTGATTACAGGCGCACGCTGCTACGCCCAGATGCGCTGGGCATCCAACGGACAAGGCTTACCGGTGGGTTAGAGCACCGTCTGGATCGCCGGGCAGTCTAGGAACCGAGGAAGGGGATTTTCGTGTAGACGCCGGCGATGGGGACGGTGCGAAGAATCGGTGCACAGTGAGTGTTATAAAGGCGCGCCTATTCTTCCGTGCAATCTGGTCTTGGGCCTTTGCAATGGTTTTCTTCATGGTTGCTGCGATTTCCTATAGTAAATGACAATTTTACCTGCATTATTGGGCTGTCGCTGACCAAAACGTTAAACAGTAATACAGCGTGGGAAAAAACTGCATCATGAGAATTGACAGGAGGATTCTGTGGGGGGGGGGTATTTTTACAGGTGGCGTTGTCCCCGGTGGCACCTGGGTTGGATTGACCTAGGAGTCGAACCCAGGTCGCTCACCAACAGAGCAAAAGGGTGGTGACCGCTGCACCATCGGGTCATCAGCAGTAATACGGGCAATTATTTCTGATAACACACGAAAACGAGGTTGGCCATTCTGTTCAACCTCTTCCGGTGATCAGCGAAACGTGGGAGGAAGCACGAGCCATCGCAGTGGTCAAAGTAAAGTCAGAGGGGCGGGTGGGGGGAGGGAAGGAATGAAGGAACAAAGAATAAAAGATCGCGATGGATGCCAGGGCAAATGATTAATTACATGAGAATATACCAAAAGAATCTAAATGGGGAAGAAGCCGTAGACCTTCGTAGACAAATAGTAGTACGATTATGGGAATGCTGAAGGTGGCCCGAAAGGAATCGGTGCAGATGGAGCAGACATGTAATCGTTAAAATCGACGGATCAGCAATCCAAGAAGCTGGTATCACGATTCTCAATGCACAAAAAACGACTGACTTTTGGTGCTTTCGTTTTTCGGTGCTACCGACCGTCTGCCCGACACGGGGCTGCTCCTTTGGTGCAACCTTTGGTGTTCCATGAATCTCCTTCTACAAGATGAGCCCGCCTCGTGTTTCCACGAAGACTCTTGGACAAGTGGAGTCCCTAGTACTACCCGAAGAGGTGTAGGTGACCGCTGCATCAGCTGACCATCTCTTAACAAACTACACTGCAGGGGCTGCTGCACGCGGTACTCGGACGGTTTTCGCCACCACCGACAGCCTCCAATCGGTCGCAGGATTTCTGGCGCACGCCGCGGCTCGTGAATATTAAGTCCGGTGTGTCGAGGAGGTAAATGCCCAATATTTGGGATTGTGTTTTGAGTCTCTGTGTGTATCTGTCTAAATGGGCCATTTCGAGAGTTCGTCAGTCGGGATTGAGTCATTACAAACAGTACCCCGAGGAGTTGGGAGCGATGCGGGAGGATGGATGGATGCTGTTGATTACGCCGAAGAGGTCAACTCACACTCAAGGAGAGACCCACAACGCAGTGCTCATTGACGGCCACAAGTCGGTCGCCCGCCTCAACACCGGTTTCACGCGTCCCCGAATCGGCTGGCGTGCCCGGACTAACGGCTTTCACGAAGAGTCCGGCGAGGCCTCGCATATCGTCGCGCAGATCGCCCACCACGGGGGCGGTTGGGCCGGTTGGGGTCACGTGGATGACCTGTGGTCGCCTCCACTCCTCGAAGCGGATTCCCAAACCCGAAGTGCCCGATTCGGGGTGGGGAACCGGGATTTTGAATGTTAACGTCCCGTACACCGGCTACAACAAAGAATAACGCATCATAGCTGGGCGATTGACTTTAATCACAATATGGTCGTCACTCGGCTAAACTATTCATAGAAGACTCATGCGTAGCAGATAAGATGCATTATATTCACTTGATTATTTCATCGAAAAATGACTTAAAAAGCAAATTGGTTGGGTTTTAAATAAAGCCACGTAATTATAGCACTTCGTTCCGAAAACACCTCGAAGACGACATTGAATCGTTTTTATGTGGACAACAAATAAAAGAAACGGGTGAATCTGGGCTCTTCAACTCCCCATACTCATGCTGTCTGTAAATTCCCAACGTTTTGACAACCGTGGTTTCATGTACAAGTTTAACCAATGACCTTGTACACTGTGTTATCGTTGTTTAATGGTTTAAAAAAATGAATCTGTGGCGGTGGAATAAATACCTGAAATTCCCATACAACAGTAGTAGTAGTAGTATTAGTAGTTGAAATGGTAATAGTAGTAGTAGTAGTAGTAGTAGTAGTAGTGGTAGTAGTAGTAGTAGTAGTAGTAGTAGTAGTAGTAGTAGTAGTAGTAGTAGTAGTAGTAGTATAGTAGTAGTAGTAGTAGTAGTAGTAGTAGTAGTAGTAGTAGTAGTAGTAGTAGTAGTAGTAGTAGTAGTAGTAGTAGTAGTAGTAGTAGTAGTAGTAGTAGTAGTAGTAGTAGTAGTAGTAGTAGTAGTAGTAGTAGTAGTAGTAGTAGTAGTAGTAGTAGTAGTTACTCACCGTTTCTTCGGAGGCATTTCCGTTCGCGCGGTCGTTGAGAAGGTCAACTGGACTGTCCGATTTGGTGGTTGACGTGGGCGGGGGGGAGGCCACTGCCAGAAGCGCCTCCTGGCGAGAAAAGACCAAACTCGTCTTCTCACCGACAGAGAAGGTCTTCAGGCGTGTCATGGCCCCCGAAAAGGTGGTCACCTCGACTCCATCGATGGAAAGGAGGCGATCGCCGAACTAACCAGGTTAATGCATGAATGTTGAGTAATAGTAAACGCGAGATGAAAGCCCCTCGCGTCCATTGCACAAACGGATAAATGTGCCATTTGAACCCCAAAGACTCCAAAGACAAGTGACTGTGTGATTACCATACTCACAGATACGTGATGACAATTCATTTCTGCTCCCGCCTTTAAGGGTGCATTTGGGAGTTTGCGTGGAGACTCGTGAGGATCATGTACGGATGGCGGCGTTCCCAGCGCCAGCCGAAGTGGAGTTCGAAGTGGCCGCCGATGCCCCATCCGACACACATGGGGCGGGCACACATGGAGCGGGACTAAGGCTTGTTAAAATCGACAAAATATCACCGATTTCCGCCAGGTGCTTGATTAAAGGCACACTCCATGCCAGGTAGAAATGATAGACTCGATATGATAGTGCTTCATGGTCATGTTACTCGTTTGCCAAACGTTATATACTTCGTGGGTTAAATTGGCCTTTCTTGCAAATTTACCACGATGTTACTTCTTTTATTCTTCTTAACTCATTGTCCATTTTATACGTATAATCGTGACGTCCTGTAACATTTTTGTTTATTGTACATTTTAATGCTGAAAGTTTTGGTTCTCGTGACCTTAATAAAGCGAATATTATTATTATTATTATTATTATGGTCATAAAGTTGACAAAACGAATATATTTTTTGAATGCGTCAAAATCATTACTCTATTTTGAAATAATTAAATGGAATTCGCCGAACCTGTAATCGGCCATCTTCGATGGCAGCTCCTGTTGGCATTATTCGTTCAATGAAAACCGGTTGCATCTCACCCGTGTCTACGAGCGTATCTCTGGTTGCTAGGGAGATTCCGAAGCCTCCATCAAGGAGCTTGACAAGGTCCACGCTAATCTTTTGACCAATCGTTCGTGTATTGAAAGCATTCAGGTTCTAAATATGTAAAGGTTGTTTTGAACGACTACAGATCGGAAAATATCGATCGGATCTTAAGGCCGGTGACAATGAGCTTGCCTTGATGTGACTAGAGGCGGGAGACATGCCAGCACGACTCAGCGACGATGTTTCATGATCTTGAAAATTAAAACAAATAAGTTAACACTTTATATTATGATATACAATGAGCATAATGCATCAATTTTATTCCAAAAGAATCGAAACCCACTTGAGGAAGGCGTTGGATTCGCGGAAATTGAGTGAAGGCATGGGATAGCGTCACTACGTAATACACTGATGATAATGATTTCATCTTTTGAAAATGCGTCAATAAGTTTAGATGTAATGCTACAATTGTAAGCAGCGTTATGTCAGACCTGTGAAATATTAGCATTATTTTAAAAAAAGACTGTTTAAAATCACATACTCTTCTCTAGATCTGCTGAGCAGGTTATCTTCATTAACCTTTATAATGATGTCATCCGTTTCAAGGGGTGATTGGTGTGTTATTTGGTTTCTGCCGTCTTCAACTAGCCGCAGACCCCAAAACCGCCTAAATTATGAGTTCCATTTTTAAAAAAAGCCGAAGTATGCATAATTCGGATAGAAAAATTCTGCTCACTTGATTTTTGTGTCATGTACAGGTTGCAATTTAAAACCAGTTCTTTCGATTTGAATTGGACCTTTAACAGAAACTAAAGAAGCCTCTTTCAAAATGTCTGCATTGTATTCAAGATCGGCGTCGTCATCTGTAGTAATATTGCTTTTGTTTTTACGTGGCCAAGTTGTGTATGATTGATAATCGTTAACCTCCTCCAAATTGTCAGCAGCGTCAAACCATGCTTGACTCGCCGCGCCAAGAGAACATCTTGCCGTCGCAGCTCTAGAGAACCGGTCTATATGTGTATTTTTCTTCTTAGAAGAGCGCAGGTCTCTTGGGCGCGTAATTGTGTCATTAGAACGTGCTGGTGAGGTTTCTGTATCGCTGTCGCGCCCGGAACCCTTTTGCTAGAAAAAAGTTTTTAGGAAAAAACATAGATACTTTACAAATACGAAAATGGTCTGATTACTCTTAAATGTCAACTGACAGAATTGAAAACATATAGCAATGTAAAAATAAGTAAATCAATATACTAAATTCTTATGGCACACATTAATCGAGTGAAACTTGACTTACAAGAAAGCTGCTTATAGGCGATTTTGGCAGGTTATGTTTGGACATATTTCCTGTTAAACAAAAGATCCCATATTAACTAGAGTTGCGGAATTGACACACCGAAACGGAATGCGAGCTTCGCTCATGGTCAAAAAGACCGGGGCGTCGGACAATTTGAAGGTTACAGATATATTTTATAAAGCATATTATCTTACCAGAATTCTTGGTGCTGGTGCAATATGTTTCCCCAGAATATTGTAGAATATTAATTAATTGTTCTGAAATAGTGCCCATCTGAAAAAAAGAATTACACACATGAACAACTGTTATCTGCCCATGGTCGCAGTGACAATGATCACTTTGTTTCAGCACACCACACGTTGCTACGCTAGGGAGCGCTGAGCTCCGTCGACTATTTGACAACAAAGCGAATTCGATCGCCATAAATCGGTGTTTGTCTTTCTTTACTGAATATCTCTCGGACACGTAGGTCGCAAGGGAAATAAGTCGGGGCGCTGAAAGGCATAATTCACAACAGCTTTTCTAAACGAAAAATATATTAACGAGCTCCGATAAAGCCTAAGTACAGCGGACAGAGACGGGAATGTATAAAGAGTAAAAGACGTAACCGTGGGAAGCGGGATGGACAGTGTGTACGTGTAAGGCTGGGGATTTAGATTGCATGTTTTTCACAGCTAGGGTCGAATGAGTCGGTCTTAGCAACAAATTACAAACAGGAGGCTTAAGGGAACTTGACAGGTAACCGAACACGTCGGTTTAAGGGAACGTATACCGAAAGGGTCAAACAAGAGCAGTTGGTCTGAGGTCTATTTTGTCGGTGATAGTGAATGGTGTTGAGGACAGCGGAATTTCTAGCGAGGCAGTTACGAGTCGCATAATTCGATCCGTGTGCAATCAGATTAAATTTTATTCCTCAGTCTAAACAGCATCCGTAAGAATTCGAATGATGCAAAGGGTGTTTGGCATTGCGGTTTTCGGGATATCCTCAGGAACCATCAGTATTTGGTTACGTGCCCGAACCAGATCTATTGTTGAAAGTATCTTTTTCATATTATAACGCGACAACATCGTGTATGCGCGGCAGTGGATTCGCGGTCGGGCTCGATAGTTACCACAAGGATCCTAATCCCCGGGTGTAGGCTTCTTAGAATGGATTATGCGTCTTTGTAAAGGGTCTGGGCGGTGATGACTCTGGAAGGAGGCTGTTCCCGTGGGCAGTTATATGATTTGAAAGTGAAAATTTGTTCCAGTCCAAGGTCGCGACGAAGCGAACGCTGGCCGTAGTTTATAATGTTTATCTGATTGGCAGCCTCCATTAAGAAATTGGTATGGAGGTGTAACCGGTCAGACAGAGATGGGGGTATTACCCTTGCACAAGCGGCGGAGTCCACCATTAGGCGACGACCGCGATCGATGTGGCAGTGTGTATGCTTGCCAGGCAGAGTAAAAGCCGCACTATCTGCCTGGAATCTCTGTTTACCGAGCATAAACAGTGAACACGGCAGCGCTTGCAACAGTTCAGAGGGTCTCTCGTCGCCAAATACCTCGTCCGTGATTGAAGAATTTTAGCGCTGCGTCCCTGTTAAATAAGAGACGTTTTTTAGAACAGTGTATAGGTTTTCTGCCGGTGGAATATACTTCGGAGGATTAATCATTCGCGTCGTTCATCAGAAGAAAATCCGAAAATCCTGGCATGCTCGCCAATATCGTGGTTAGTTTTGGAAGAAACGTAATACCACTAAGCCTTTTTTATGACATACACGTACAGAGTAGTACCGGCGTTCGCGAGTTCGTGGCAGGAAATCGGTTCGTGTCCGTTCAAAAACTTGAGCTTTAAAGGTCACTGAAAAACTCTCTTATACAGGCGATAAATACACCAGAAGAGCCGAATTCACACTGAATGATGGACGTCTTAATCCTCCACTTGTCTTTTGTCGCGCTTAAATTGCACCATAGAACTGGTTAAGTGATTAATTAATTTAATAATAATTCGAATTGCTTTTGAGCATTACAAAATAATCATGCTCATAAACAAAAATTGGACCAAATAGGTGATGACTGAATAACTATATAAAACCGTACTTGGAAGAATTGAGTTGGATGGCCTTCGTATACGTATTTGTTATTGTTGTAGATCGATTCTGATTTTGTTTTATCTAACGAAAAAATCCAATAAAGCGTTCGGAATTCACATAATTATTTAATAATTTGTTTGGCTTCTCGTTTCATGATCTAAATCGAGATAATGATTTGATGACCTGGTTCTCCGAACATACCCGACGCATGAAGGAAAAATAACTACCATAAGCAAATGGCATTCTACCCTTTCTTTTTACGGTTGGAATAAGAGACTGTGTGATTACCTGGCCACGGCGATACAAGTAATTTAATTTGGTTTGTAAGGAAGCATGTAATCAGTAATTTGTAGCAGAGTCTACGAATATTTTAAGATGTGTTTCTTGATTACTTTTTATCATGCAGCCGAGTTGGCGATTGGTCTAACATTAACGGAGGCTATACAATTCAGAACAATTGATATGTCGTGATAGATACACTATAAGGGGAAGTAAACAGGCTTGGATTAAGATATCCAATGTGATGCACCGCGGGGTCTTAGGGTGATTTGAAGATAAATTGATCATTTGCAACATCGGATAAAAATAAGTGGTCATGAAGATTCTCTTCGGGCGTCGGCAAATTGACTTCGGTGATGAAACCACGAGTAAGACGTTGGCTAATATGTGCATAATTGAAATGATCAAACAGTAAAATAAAATAATTCTATTTTAGTTTATAAATAAAAGACATTAGTGAATCACGGAACTAAGCTATATCAGCTCTGGCTTATGACTGTCACGAAATAAGTTAGTAAAATAAATTCGCGTATTTTAAACAATACGTCTTCTGGTTTTAATGACACACTGTAGAGCTTCCGGGATAAATATTAATTATAATCGTTATTATACATTATTCAGACGTTCTAATTGCGAACACTTTTTCATATCTTGAGGTCATTCAATTGGTGTGGAGCTAGTGCACGTATTGGCGGGGTTTTGATAAAAATTTAATGCCAGAATGGGAATGGAGTTATGGCTTCTTTTACTTGTTTCCTTTGCAACTGCGATCGTCATGGTAGCATTTTTCGTATGTCAGTATTAGATTAGCCTAATTTTTAGTCGCTTATATTTTTGTACTTGTCGACGAATCCTTATCCTGCCCTCGAAAGGGAACCGACCGAGCGCTTGTTCTATGAACCAAAAGATGCCGAATATATTCAATTCCCATTTGGGCTAACACAGCGTCCTGAAATTGAACTTTCTATTATCATCCCGGCATTTAATGAAGAAAAACGCTGTAATTTGTATATCTTATACCCATTGCCATAGTACCCATTATGATGGAAGAGGCACTGCAATACTTACACAATCGTAAACTTGAAAAGTCCAAATTTTCCTTCGAAATAATAATAGTTGATGACGGGAGCGTGGATGACACATATAACGTACGTTTCTTTTCGCATTTACCTACTGATATTGTAGGTTGCATTGTCGTTTTCTAAAAAATACACCACCGATATTGTGCGTGTACTCAGACAAAAACGAAACCGGGGCAAGGGTGCGGCTGTGCGTATTGTAAGTCGGATCGTTATTTTAGCTATTTATTATTATTTGTAATCCTGTGCATTGTGGTTTAGGGGATGTTGTCTGGTCGTGGCAAATTCTTGTTGTTTGCTGACGCTGATGGTGCAACGCGCTTTAGAGATATCGAGAATCTCGAGAAGAAAATGGCGTCTATGATCGCTTCGAAATGGGTAAGAATATATTCTATACGTGTGGGAAGACTGTTAATCTGGGATAATAATGACAATCCCCAGTGGTTTCCCTTAATTAGGATGGCAGTATGACTGTTGTTTGCGGTTCGCGAGCCCATCTTCAGGCCGAGGTGACAGCGAAACGACATCCCTTGCGCAATCTTCTTATGCATGGCTTCCACTTCGCTGTTTGGATTCTGTGCGTTCGTGGGGTAAAGGATACCCAGTGTGGCTTCAAACTATTCAGTAGGCGTGCAGCGAAGCTCTTGTTTCTGAATCAGCATGTCGAAAGATGGGCATTCGACGTTGATCTACTGTATCTCGCGAAAGCTCTCGATGTTGAAGTTCGCGAAGTCCCTGTTACATGGCATGAGGTTGATGGTAGGAGGTTTGAGTATATTTATTAGCTCCCATCTTATCCTCGATTTCATATCCTTGGGTAATACAGAAACAATTGATCAATTTCTCTTATTGAATGTTTATGTATATATTTTCTATGCACATAATATCGTGGAACTGGGATTCGTACTAAGCCTTTGGTATTATATTTTAGGCTCAAAGATAGTCCCTGTGTTTTCGTGGCTGCAGATGGCAAAAGATCTGGTTTTAATTCGCCTGCGGTACGCCCTTGGCGCATGGAAAATCGAACCTTCTCATCATCTCGATTAAGCAAACTCGGGGTGGAGCCGTAGCGCTTATATATCAGAGGCTACATTGTCTGTACACCCTTCCCTTCATTCTAGTTGTGTTGTGTCTTCAATACCTGTTATTATTATGGTTAAAATCGAATGGTGTCAAGGTCATATATACCCATATAATTGCGATGGCTATTTATTCTCTGTAAATCAGTTCGATGTCCATTGGGAAGAGTAGCTAAGGCGGCAGGATGCGTAGGGGGGCGTGGCGTAAGATTAGTTAATGTGAATGGGGTGGGAGCGAGGAGGGTTGTCTAAATAGGTTAGGGGGATTTCAAAAAAGTGGCGGTAACGGTGATAATGGGATGCATATGATAGATTCAAAAAGAAAGAATTGCAGATTCTTGGGGAAAATGTACACTTTAAAAATATACAACATGCTAGTGCCAACTCAATCATCTTCTGGCACGAAAATTTCATTGTCTTCAAGGAACTTTGCGCCGCTCATGCTTATGTAGCCTCCAGCCAAAAGAAATGGTGTGATTACAGTCGCGATTTTCGCAATAGCAAACTGCGTTCGAAACGGTTTTTCACCTATGGCCCCGCTTGATCTGTAGACGCCCTCGCCACATACGTATGAGAGTCCACGGCGAGTTAAAATTGAAGAGAAGGTAGACAGTTTAAACGGAGTGATCATACCCGAGGAACCAGCTGGAAATTTTCAACAGCGAAAAATCATCAAACGCGGTCGTTTGTGGTTTTGTAAAACAAATAAAAGCACGTCAATATTTCTTCGCAAATATAAATAAAAAACAATTTTCGTACAAGAAATATATATTTGGAGATTTATTTCATAAAATATTGACTATCATGGCACCATCTACCAAGTGCTGATAGTTGAGATGCCAAGATCTGACCGATTATCTGCTATTTCATCCCGTCTGCCACGCAGGTGATTGTTTGTCGCATTCATAAAACAAACGATCATTCAAATAAAAAGTCATAAAACAACGTTAGTAGTTTGACTAGCCAAACCAAATTCTACAGACTCAATGACTGACAGTTGGTGGCAGCGTCCGGCGCGCGTTATGGAAAAGGCCGCCATTACGCGTTTGCCAAACTTCTTACACTTCAAGGGTTGAATTTGCCTTTCTTGCAAATTTACCTTGTCTTATTTCGTTTCACCGTTTATACCGTTTCAAAGGCTCCGAAAAGTGCTAACGCGTCGTTGTGTGACGCTGTTCCAATTGTGGGATTCTGACCTACGACATATTAAACCTTCGCTGGGGGTTTGGTAACGGTAATCGTAGAAGATGGATACACATCCCAGGCAGCCATAATGAGGAGACGCATTGAAATGAAAGGAATAGATATAATGATGCAAACATATATAAATGGATTGAGAGGTAATATAGACTTAGGGTAAAAATTGGATGGGTCTTCATAACGGGAAAACTACGATGCTGGTTTGGAAAGGGAGGAAGTTGCTCTAGTCTCGGCGACTGTGGATGAAGGCGGCTGGGTCCTTGTGAAATCCAGTGTGAGGCATCCTGTATTGGAGGGGAGAGTGTTTGGTTTCACTCTAGATGAACCAGATTGCAGTCTTCGCCGTCATAGAAAACGGCCACCCCGTCTGAAGGTGGATGACACGAGGTCGCGTCCTATTGGCGCGCCGTAGATATTGTGCGTCCTTCATATCCCGCGCTATGTTCTGGTAAAACACCGGGGCGTTACAGTTGCCTACTCCTGCAATATATAATAATGGGAAATTATATTGAGGGGATGGCAGGGGTCATCTAATAAACCGTAACTGTCAAATCCCACTCCGCTCATCTCCTTCAGAGCGGTAACATTTTGATGGAATAGAACGCGGGTCTAGCAAAACTCAATTGAGCGCCACCAATGCTGTTTTAAAACTTAATGAAGATTTGAGCCACAAGTATAACCTGGTCCGAAGAAATAGCAAGCGGACCTACGTCCGATAATATTGGAAATGCGATCGTAGTTGTTGCACAACGTCATACAAGATAGATTATTCCCCACGGATAAATTGGTATCCTGGGTTTTTTAAAATTTTCCACCTCGATAAAGTGCTGCATGGCATCGTGAAAAGATGATCGAACCTAAAAACCTAATAATAACGGTCTGCTTTCATCTAGACCAGGAACCCGAAGACGTCGCTGAAAGTTGTGTTCCTCGTGACCTTAATAAAACGATTATTATTGCAGTCGTAATTTACAGTCTAGCCTCAAATGATATAGATTTATATGGTTTGATATTAATATATTGCAATCACAACATGTCTTCTATTCGTCGCGGTTGCCTTTCAAATTTGCTGCTAACACCCATTTACTTCTAGACCAGGAACTAATTTTTAGATGATTACACATAATTCGACAGACAGCGAGCGATTTAAAAAAGGTGTGCGTGGTGTTCGGTATTTTTTTAACTTAGATTTTCTAGGTTTTTAATTGCTATAACACTCTCGGTGCCTTTATTTAAAAGTATTTTATGAAATTTCTGTAAATTAAGTTACCCTGTTATTGAAAATATACACAAAGTGTCCCACGGTCGGATATACTGTCGTGGATAAAATTCGTCGTGTTTTCTTCACTTGATTCGCTCTGCATCCGTTTTCATTGAACCTCAATCATCAGGCAGTCCTCTGATTATATTAATTAATGTTATAAGTTTTCGTCGGCTGTTGGGCGAAATCTTAGTGCACACTTTACGTTACAGACGATCATCAATATGCCCTTGCATACACGTAACGCAGAGCTCAGCACGAACACAGTATTAACCAACGGACGTGAATTAAGGGCCGTCGCTAGTCGTCTATCCTGTCGACCAATTATCGACGCCACACCTGCTCAACGTCGTACTACGGAGATTCCGGTACGAAGGTACACGAGAAAACCCAAAACAGCACCTTTATCGTCGTCATCTCCTCCTCTTCCTGAAACAACGCCAATTCAAGCACTTCACGCGGGTAAACTTGATGGAGTTGTGGGTCGCGAAAATGAGATCGCATTCCTTCAAGAGACAATCGGTTCCTGTCTTGCAGCTGGACGCAATGGGAGCCTTTATATAAGTGGTGCTCCGGGCACGGGTAAAACAGCTACAGTCACGCAAGAGGTTCAATTATTTGCGGACATGAAGAAGTGTAATTTTATCTTTCTAAATTGCATGCAAATGGTTTCGCCAAGGGCCGTTTATTCTTGCCTTCTGGAGAAGTTGTGCGGTTCCAAGTTTCCGGGTGGTGGTATTGAGCGAATTGTTTCTCGACTGGAAAATTGCCTTGAGAGTGCGTCTAAAAATCTTCCTCTAGTCATTATTCTGGACGAAATCGATCAGCTCGCGTCAAGATGTCAAGAGGTGCTCTATACGTAAGTAATTCACTAATTACCCGAATTTAGATCTCGGTGAATAATCTAACCCTTATATTTAGAATATTTGGCTGGCCAGACGACCTCAAAAATGCGCACATTTTCCTCATTGGAATAGCCAACGCTCTTGACTTAACGGAGCGTCTGCTACCCTGTTTACTAGCCCGCTCATTTCGGCCCACCCACCTCTCCTTCCCACCCTACTCGAAAGAACAAATTGTCCAAATAATATCCTCACGTCTTCTCATGGCATCTGCGGCGGAGGGCTCGAACCACGCAATGGATACCATGGCCGTACAATTTTGCGCTAGAAAGGTTAATATTTGTCGATATTTATTGTGTATATTTCGTAGGACAAGTCCATTCTTGGTGTGAATACAGAACAACGCGGCAAGCCAATTTCAGCTAACTTGTCTGAAAGTTGTTTATTGGCGTGACCTTAGAGTTCCCGTTTGTTCGTTCTACTTGAGCGGCTAGACAGATGCCGCGGTTTATGATATTTCCACGCCGTTTTGGGACGACGTCTCAAACGCCGCCGATTCATCTTTTAGTAACAACCTTTCTTTAATACTTGAAAGCATCGGGAAAACGTCAAACATAGGCGAAACCGAATTGCCTTTCGATATCGACAGGAGGCATCTCACACGGTTGTGGTGGGTAGTCTCAGCATATCCTAGTTGCAAG
This sequence comes from Proteocephalus fallax, assembly GCA_028672205.1. Classification (NCBI taxonomy): domain Eukaryota; kingdom Metazoa; phylum Platyhelminthes; class Cestoda; order Proteocephalidea; family Proteocephalidae; genus Proteocephalus; species Proteocephalus fallax. Next base: position 138,417 of record JAPUBX010004052.1, on the reverse strand, counting down.
AATCCGAACACTGCTGTCTCCGACGAATATCTCAAGCGGACTGGCGAGACAAACTGTCCACCTAACTTCCTACAAAGCCAACGGAACAGACTCAATTTTACAGGGAGGCAGTCAGCCGAGTCCCCAAACGCCACATCCTAATCATAGCGGGGGACTGGTATGTCCGCACCGACCCCTCGGACCAGACTACGCGACACATTCTTGGGAAATTCGGAATAGGAACACGCTGCTAAATTGGCCTAAGCTTTGTCGATTACAACCGGTTCGTCGTTTCTGACACGCGCTTCGAGCACCCAAAAAAACAACGACGACAGCACAGCACACACAATCGAGTACGTTGGGCATCCTCGATTGAAGACTACAGATCATACGGGGTCGCAGATACCGGCAACAAGAACGGACCTCACCACGCCCTTGTGCGTACGCGCTACAAGATATGACTAGCAGCCCGTCGAAGAACCTGCGCACCCAGGCGTGCAAACGTCGCGAAAAATTTCCAAGCGATTGACGCACCTCCATCTTCCTCCCACTCTCTAAGAAGGGCGACAAGACTGTGCTCCAATTATTGAGGCATAGCCTTTAAAGTATTCTCAGCACTCCTGCTAAGTCGCTTCACCTCGGCGAGAGACGCTCGCACCCCCTCCACCAACCAAGGAGGCTTCAGGGGCGGCCGAGGAGAAGCCGCCAACCCTTCTACAGCGTCTTCGGCTGCAGTGGTTCGGCCACGTTCAGCGCCGCCCAGCGACAGTGCTCACAAACCTCTGTCTCGCGCCACCACCATGTCGCACAGGTTGGTGCTGTTCTGACCTGCCTGTCAGCGACCGACGAGCGTTGGCGGCTACGATCCGCGACATCCATAAAGCAGCCGGTTGCTCATCTCCTGGCAGGAGAAGCTAACCGCCCCAAAGAAGAAGAAGAAGACTCCATTTTACCGCTCACATTTTGACGCTACCGTAGTGGTGGAAAACTTACCACTTGATTATCACTGTAAAAGCGGGTGTTGAGCGTTTAGGCCTTGCGTCTGTCGCCACTGCCACCAGAACTGGGCCTCAATGTCCCCAGACCTTGCATCCGATCGCCTTTCATGGCCACCTGGTATTCGTGTCATCCCCTTACAAAGCAAGCAACGTCTGGGTGTTCTTATTCCACTCCCTCTTTTGATAGGTTGCAGCCGGTTCAGGTGATGTTCGGACTGCCCTGGCGATTTGTCGACGGGCAATTGAACTGGCCCGCCTCGAAGCCCGTGAGGAGAAACCCAACGGTGCTACCTGCCCCGCCGTGGACTCCAGTGGCAGCCCCGAACGCCCTGCTGTGTCGACCTCCGTCAATGAGCACCTGACACCCATGCAGCGCCGTCTGCTCGCCAGTCCCGCTGTCCGCAACTCCATCAGACGTCGTCGTCGTCCCACCCTCGCCGACAAGACGAGGGGCGGAGACGGAAAAGAAAATCGTGATAACGCTGACGAGGAGCGCTTTGTGGTCCCAGGTGTGCGACACATCGGTCGGGCTATCCGTGAAGCACAGGTGGGTCTGCATAAATGGGCTGTAGCTGATAATTATGGTTTATGAAATTGGGTATTTCTTTGTTACTGTTTTGACCTTGGGGTGTTCATTTCTTGGAATTCTTCCGGGAAGTTTAAGCCCGCGTGTATGGAGACATTCTTTCCCTGCACGACTCTAGGTTTCTCTTTTTTCACGGAGAAAAGGTGAGATGCGTCGAGTGTCTGTGTTGCTCATTTGAAGCACTCCTACCGAGAAGCCTGACCACTGAGCTGTCTTGACGATGGAGGGGGGAGTACAATAAGGTGTTGCACGTGCTTCTGGGATTGGTATGAGAGTCGTTCATGGTTGTTTCGCGAGTGAGATTTTTGCTTTTGGGATTTAGTAATTTCTAATGCTCAGGAGCTTTGATGTTGTCCATGATGCACTTTGTGTAACTTTCTCCCACGCCATTATTCCACTAAGGGTGCTCTTTTGTTTTCGGAAGGGCGAGATGTTGGCATTACGCCTGTCCCTAAACCATTCAAGGTTTCCTCGGGACCGTTAGACTAATCGGAAACTCCTGTCATTTGACCCCCGCAGCCAGCGAAACCTATCCCTCCTTGCTCAGTAGCAGTGATGTGAAGCGAAAGCTGTTAAGGTCTTTATGAGTTTCAGTGTCGGCTTTAAACCCTATCTCATGCTCTCGCATCTTATCCCACCCGTGGGAAGACGGAACTGAGGGATGGCTGATATTCTGGCCTTTTAAATTAATTCTCTCGACGCTAGAGGCAAAAGCGAAGGCTCTTCCTCCAAGGTTAATAACCGGGGTGTCCTACAAGACGCAGTACTTTCTCACTTTCTGTTACAATTATGGCACGCCTAAACTGACGTCCCCTAATTGCGTGACTCTCGCCAAATAATACGTGGATCACCTGACCACAAGCCAAGTCTGGACAGCTTAACCAGGCTATCGCGTAGGTGGTTTTCGCTAAATGCATTAAAATGGATGTCCTTCACCTTTTCCCAGAGAGTCGATGTTGACTCGCAGCCGATTATTTCGCACTGAAATTTAGCCGCCGTCGCAACATCCAACTACCCGTTAGCCTTTCCGTTTAACTGTCAGCTGTCTTTATTTCCTAACTCATTATATACGCCGCCTTGATGTGATGCCTGAATTATTCCCGTTTTCTGACCTTTTGACCCCCTGTAGGGGACCATATAGGACACCATTATCAATCGCCATATTGTTTTTTTGGGGTCATTCTGTCCATCGTTTAGTTTCTGCAAAACGGCTACACATTGCAATTCCCTCATTCCATATTTGCCCCACGCGTTTTGTAGTCCGGCGGAGACGTCGACGCCGTATCGGTGGGATTTAAACGCCCCATGGGAGTGTCGGAGGCCCCGGCGGGCCTCGTTGTCGGCGACTCGGGCATGCCGCTGCACCACAAACTCGTCCTGGCCGCCTCGCTCCTCCTGCGCCGCCTACGGGGCCTTCGGGAGGCCAGCTTGGGGCAGGTCTACGAGGTCTACTGCCACGTCTGCTCCAATCGCGGGCACCTCGCCACCCTTGAGATGAGCGACTTCATGAGCGTCTGCGAACTCCTCGACTCCCATGGGGTCTTGCGCCTCACCAGGAGTGGAGGAGGAGGCGGCGGTGGTGGTGGTGCTGGTCGAGCCTCCCTGTTTTCTACTCCAGCGCGGTCCAAACGAGTGGCTCTAAATTTGGATGACAAGGGTGTGGAGGCCAGTCTCAACGACAATCTCTTGTTTTCGTCCATCTTGGCAATCACGTCACTACCCTGAGGGGGGTTGTGTTTGCGAACTGATCGTGCATTTATGTCGTTTGTGAGTGTCACCGCGTCCCAGAGTTTTATTTTAACCATGTAGAGATATATCAAGAGTCGTTTTTTAAACCTACGATTTTATGTCCATCCTCTCTTTATATGTATTTTGAAGAAAAAATTTGTGGCGTTTTATTTTTCGTTATTACCCTCAACGACGAACTATGAGGCGTAGAACCCGTTCACTGTGGTTTGCCATACGAACCCACCCCCTAAAGTCGGATTCTTCCGACTAACGAAAACCGTGTTAGCGCGCACATGCGTTTGCGAAGCGAATCTAGAAGGAGTATCTAACCCGAAGAAAGGTAGACGCCATGGTTGGGTTTGTTATTGAACGCCCTTGTAAAATTATATGATACGTGGACGGTGATTATATTGTGAGAGCAGAAGGTTCTGATAGTCTCACTCAAGATGGACTTGAAGTGACCTAAAATTAGGTGCTCATTTATGCCTCACGCATGGCATCCATGACGTCGATTTTGTCTTAATTTATCCACGGTGAGGTCACAGCATGAGGTGTTGTGCGCGTTGGCCAATGGGGTGCCAGTACAATGCATGTCATGCATGGGACATAAATAAACACGTAATTTAAGGTCACTACAAGTCATACTCACATTGTCCGCGCAACTTGTGTTGACAAGCCTCATTAGACACGTTTAGGCTAGGAGCTACATCCTCTGATCGGCATTATCGTTTAAAGCACCCCTAATGTGCCCTCACTCTCCATAAAGGTTTTCATTTCTTACAAATTAGTATAGACATCGTTTCCTTGTGGCCTTCAATCTCTGGTTTCTCGACCGAGTTAGACGTCGAATTGTTGGCTGCTATTAGCTGGATAATTATCCATGGAATTAAGATTAAGAATCGCCGAAAATGAATCATCGGATACAAAGAAATAATTCTGACCTGATATTAGCACCATTCGAAATCGTGAATTTGATGGATTGGTCGGAGCCCAATGTCAGTATGGCCAAGGACGAATGTCGAACAATAAGGTGGTTTATTATCCGAAGAACCTGATCCACTACAGGGCTCATAGGAGAGACGCGTGTACATGTCGCGGAGAGTCATCCAAGTATACCCGTTAGGGCGTGTTGCCTCTCATTATCTGTTGACGTAGGATACGTTTACTATCTTTAAAGTTTAGTAACAGGAAAAGATATCGCGTGCGTAGAAATGACAGAAGTGTACATTGCTAATATCATGAATAGAGGTTTATCAGAAGACACGCGATGAGAAAAATTACACAGAGCGTCCGTGATTCGACCTTCGAGGCTATCGGAATTGGGAGCGATGCGTCGTGTCTTCACTCTTCCATCAAAATGAGGATCCCGTCTACGTAGCTGCAGGCTTTGGTTCTTCCGTCAGGGACGGGTGCTTTTCTGTATGTCGGTCGGCCACCAATGTGGCTAACATCGCGGACGTCTCTCTCATCTGAGCTGAGCGAGGTTTCGCCTCCTTACACCGTCTCAAGTATACGAGAAAGGTTACTGGACGTATATAGGACTCGATTGGGAATTTAAGAGATGTGGTCCGAAAATGACCAATCTGAATCCTCTCAAACTCAGAAGTCTGAAATCCCCTGTCATTCGCTTTTCACACCTCGATCTTTTCGGCGACCAAAACAAACTTGCTATACGATTAAGATTTTTATCTCATGATTTAAAAATCATGAACACAAGATTTATAATTATTCAACACGGTACGCGTGGTAATTTATGAGACAGTATTTTTCGTAACGGTACAATAGATAAATATATTCACATTCTTTTTGGTGTTTCCTCCATTTGCTTCGACATGGACATGGTTGATATAATATATTATTTTTTTTAAATTCAACAATAAATGTATGATTCACGTCAAACGTTATTCCAAAGATTCTGATATTTAGACCCAGACGAATATTTTCGTCAATGTCATTACCCAAGGCCATCACGCATGAGATAACAGTTGTATTATGTATACGCCCCCGCGTGTCTACCGACCAAGTTTTTGGAGAAAAATCCGTGATATTACGTTCAAATCCTTTGTTTTGTCTTCCGTTACGATTGGCACATTGACCTCTTGTTACGTTGCATTCAAATTAGGAAAGCACTATCTATTTGACAACAAAAAGTATAAAGTTCAGCGGAAGCAATACGCAGAAGCTATTTTGGAAAAGGAAAAACGAGAGAAGGAATTGGGCTTGCGCGACTAATCACGCATGCTATCTTTTGTTAGGAAAATTTTTGAAATTATTAGAATTACTTTTAAAATGAGTGAAACCATTCCCAACAATCTCAAACGTTCTTGTGACCCCGCTCAAACGAGCCCCATAATCAACAAAATTAGCAAGATCGACGGTAATTTACAAAGAAGAAGTCGTGTATTTCGAAAGTGTGCTATTATTATGGTATACTCCGGTTCGGGCTACTTTGGAATGCAAAGGTGACTAATAATTGGTTATTATATTTGGATTTAATCGCTTACCCTTAAAACATAATTTCGAAACTATATAATTATGCGAATTTTCCAAGTCGTCCTACAATGAATCGGTAGTTTGTATCTTCTTTTAGGAATGAGGGATTCAAGACAATTGAGGGTGATTTATTGACTGCTTTCCGCAAAGCAGGTTACATTTCACCCGAACAGGAGTCCACACCACAGCTTGTAAGTTAGAAGTTGGCTATGCTTAACTTGCGCGTTCACCATAGATCAATTTTCAGCGAGCCTCTAAGACCGACAAAAGTGTATCTGCAGCTGGCCAGGTTAGCTCGGCAAAAGTAAGCTCTTTGTTGATCTTATGTCCCCTTTATCTAGCTCCCAATTGATGGATTGTCGGTGGAAAAAATAAATGCCCACCTTTCTGATCAAATCAAAATCTTGGGTGAGCTTCTTATGGCGATCTTGACAAATGTTTTTTGCTTATGTAGACATCTTCAGAGTAACTAAAGGTTTCCACCCAAAAACCGCGTGTAATCATCGTGTGTATCAGTACCTGCTGCCGACGTTTGCATTTGCGCCTCGAAACACCATCACACAGGAAAATTGTTGGCAATATCGTCTGCCATCAGACGTCGTGAACCGCGTCAATGCCTTGTTCAATCGGTACAAGGGTACACGAAATTACTTCAATTTCACTTCCAAAAGGTAAGTTACAGGAGTACCATTTGCTTTATACCTTAGGGCACCCAATGACAAGAGCTGTATGCGTTACATAATGTCGATGGAGTGTGGCAGTCCCTTCCTTCTCGGTGGGGACAAAGAATTCGCCATGATAGCTGTCAAGGGTCAATCCTTTATGCTTCATCAAATAAGGAAAATGATCGGTCTTCTGATCGCAATTGTTTCTGGTCACGCCACCGATGCAATCTTTGATGATGTCTTCAAAACCGAGAGAGTAGGTCCCGTATGTTACGAAATTATTCATTTACTTAACGCAGATACTTCAAGTTTTTTTATTCGTTTAGGTTAATGTTCCCAGGGCTCCGGGATTGGGTCTCCTTCTGGATTACGTGGACTTCAGTCGGTACAACAAGCGCTTTTGTACAGAAAAAGTCCATACACCCATCGACTGGACACGTTACAAGGTAATTATTGTTTACCATCCGACTAGGCGTTGGGCGTTACGCGTATAAAGTGCTACTTTCCTTTGTAGGATGAAATTGAAGAATTCAAGCAAACTTACATTTTCCAACATATGCTTGAACGAGAGGTTGCTGACAACTCGTATCCTTTTAAAGTATCGGCATGTTTCACCACATTCAATCCGAGCTTAGCTATTTTTCACAGATTGTGTCCAATTTATGTGCTAGTGCCCTCTGGATTAAGTCTCTCAAACGAGGCGTCTAGTTGAGATGAGTTGACCTTAATTTACGAACTTCTAGTATGCTGGAGTGGTTGTCGACCCTAGAATATCACACCTTTGACGTTCCACGAGAGGACAATTCTCCCGCAGATATCGAAGAAAAACAGCCCCTACTAACAAATACTGCTCTTCCGGTGGTTTCCCTTGCCGCAGAGAACGCCGATGTCGAGGCCCCCGCGACAACGACCGCAGCCGTTCTATCGATACCCAATGCGGCCCCCTAGCTACACACACACCCGAGACGTTTGATACTTACGATTTAATACACCATGGTCACATGACTACTGTCTTGCTGAGCACGACTTCGTGACTTCGACACCAATGGTGCCGGTTTATAATTGGGAAAAACAATAATGCTTGCAAATATTACTTTGTGCAAGCCAAAATAAATCCCAAATCAAATCGTGCCTCTTGGCACAGGATGGTCGTATGAAAATGGGTTCCGTTTCCAGGTCGCCTCTTTTCGCGCTCATCGATTGACTTTGTTAAATGGAGTCTTCACATCGGTGATGGGGGACTTCGACAGTAGTCTCCAGTATCGCCGGGATTCCTCAAGTTTCTTCTTCTCCTTGCATCCGCACTCGTGAAGGTCTTTCGATATTTCGCCCGCGTCAAGACCGCAGATGTAGCACACGATGGTGGGATGGTCTTTGAAGACCCTTCGGGGACTGGGCGATCTATCGCACGTGGGAATCGCTGGTAGAAGGCTTGACTCACGAGTGTTATTTTTGTTGGCCTGAGATGGTTTACCACAGTTGCCGCAGTACTTTGCAGATTTGGGGATCGTAGTGCCACATTGCGAGCACATGTTTGGAATCGCGAAACCGCAATTTGTGCAGAATTTGGCGTTGGCCTTGACTTTGGCTGAACATTTCGGGCAGGTGGGACCTTTCGGCAAATTCAAATATGAACCCGAGCCACGCGACCTTCTCCGTCCATCGGCTTTACTTTTGACTGGTTGAGTCTTCACCGGTACCGCTTTACACCCAGCTTGGTGCGTAGCGATGCGGTCTGGTGCAAACGTTCTGCCGCAGATCTTGCAGGCGACAACGCTGTTGTCCGCTTTTGCAGGCCCCGATTTTGGGCTTCCCTTTGGAATATTCGACTTTCCATTGAGTGGTGTGCGCAATAAGGCTAGGTCAACGTCTGGCTTCCGCGCCTCGTATTTGTTCTTCGGCGGAGGAGCCGGGCGGCAATTGGCCTGGTGGGTCTTCACACGGTCGGCTGCAAATTTGCGACCACACCTCCCACATGCCACAAGGTTTGTCTGCGAGGCGGCAGCATTGTAATCCATTTCAGGGTCTTTTCCGGTGGTTTTTATAGGGCGATTATCCTCGAACCCGCCGACGGGACTACGAGATTTGGGGCTTGCATTTGGTTTCACTGGTTCGGGCCGCCGCTCCGATTTGGGGAGTTTGTTGTTTTGGTCGCGCCATTTGTTAAGGCACTGCTTCTCGTGTATTCCTATCGAGGCACTGCCGAATTCACGATGGCAAATATAACAAACTATGGTTGGTGGTCGGGGCATTGGCTGGTGTGCCTACAACTTAACAAATAAGAACACATAGAGAATTGTCTACATGATAAAGCACCTGGAAAAAATATTTCGCGTTTTTTCAACGTATTTATTTTGAGAGACACGCGAAAAGGGTCGTCTCATAGTCTGGCACTTCCCTTCTATCGGGCAGTCTAACACTCTGAGACATTCATCAAATGCGGATGCCTATGCATTTCCTTATTATTGACGACTGGCATCGAATGCAGCATCTGGTGAGTCGTTTTGTTGAAAATATTGCTCTCTGGTATTCTCGTTGCATGGACTGCATATGAACGTCCACGGTAGAGGTGCTCAAGAGGGCTCTTGATAAGGAACTATTCAATATTTGGTGCTAACATACTTAATTCTCCGATAATACATAATTACTGGCGACACGGTTATGCATAACGATTAGCGACAGACGACAGGAACACACATCGAATACATATAAGTATAGTCAATCATAATTTTCTGTCTAAATCAGATTGGTTGCTCGAATAATAGGTATATTATCAAATAAGCGCATCTTTCACCAATTTTAAAAAATCATGTATTCATTAGTAGACGAAACTGATATTATTTTTATATGCACGATCATGCAAAATAACCGATATTACGCTTAACTTGTAATTAATTAAAATTTCAAAATTAACCAAAACCGTTGGGATTACCCGACTCGAATTACCACCCCTTTAGCGCCGCTAGTCAGCTTTCGTTTCCTTGTACTGTTAAACAACTCGAATTGGAAACTTTTAATGCTGAATTACATTTAAAACTGATTTAAAGTTGTACTTTTCTGCATTTTGGATAAATATTACATGGAATTCATGCAAAATTATGTTCGTTATATTAGCGTCAAGTTAATTCCTCTCATACCATATCTCAGTAAACAGAGTAGAGCAGCTGTGAGCCCGAAACCAAAAACCCACGGGCGACAGTATTAAGCTAACCGTTTTTTAAAATAATGGCCAAAACATGTTCACTTACATGGCACGTTACTCATCGAGGACAAAATGCGCTGATAGTTGATTGATTTCTATGGCTGGTTCAAAGTCACTGTTCTTTCGGGAGGCACAAATAGCCGGTTACCATATTGAGCCATTATAAAAATGCAGGAAAAAGTGACAACTTTTTTCTTGGGGTTGAAGTTGTGTGTAAATGTTCAATACAATATCCAACGCAGATAGCTTTCAACCACAAACACCTTTACGAAGACCGAATTATAATTGATAATAATAAAATCGGTTTATCCTTAACATGCGATCCAACGAGTCGTGAGTTCCTCATTCAAATTTCGGTCTTTATGACCTGATAACCATGCGACATTCGTTTGTACACTCAAGTCCTTGCGAATGCGTTGATTCGTTTTCGCGTGATTCAATGATTGTATTTATTATTATTGTAACCACAATTATAACCCAAGAGGACGAATGACTGGTTTTCTCCTATAATCGTCAGAGGAATTCTAAACAAATACGCAGTTCCGACAAACAATATAAATTCAAAGGGTGCTTTTCGGCTTGATTAAAATGAAAGGCTATGACGAATTGTGTTAAGAAAAAGAGAACTGTTTCGCCAGGAAGAGACAATTTGATCGAAACAATTTTGGTTAAAATGGCTATTTGCGGTGTTGAAATAGTACACGAACAAAATAAGAAATATTGTGCCTCCAAAACGGAATGATTGCGTTTATATATTATTTTTCTGGGGATTTTTTATATAAACGCGGGCGCAGTTAAACAAAGAATATATGAGTTGGTACGAAAGGTGCATCGTAATTACACAACGCAAGAATGGCAATGGAATGTCCACATTAGAAATGTGATTTGTCATTGTTCGCGGCGGTCGTGTTCGACTTCGTGGCCTCTTCCACCGAGGCCTTCGACGCTACTGCTGCAGCAGTGGCCGCCTCTTCTTCCTCCTCTTCCAGGAGTTTTTCCTGCTCTATCAGCTCAACGACGTCTGACAATTGACGCGTATTCAGTTCGACGTTCTCCGTTTTAAGGAGTTCAACAACCTAGAATGCGGCAAGCGAAAAGCATAATTTTTGTTGAGCTCTGATGGGCTACATTGATTTGATAAACTCCGACAATAAAGGACGTACTCCAAGTGCCATAGCTTAATGCGAGGAAACCACTTGATACCTGCACAGCACAGGGTGAGTGCATAAACATGTGTTCGTACACTAACGGGTGAATGACCAAATACGTCACATCCGTAATGTGTGCGACAATCTAAGCCACTAGGCCTGGTCATTGAAGATCAACTTAGCTAAAACGAATATCGGCAGTGGGAAAACTCTTGGAAAACACAAAAGAGCTTTTTAATAGAAGAATGCCGAAATATAACTCACCGCCAACAAGTGATTCAGTTGCACCTTCCCGTCGTGGTCTTCGTCCAGCGCATAGAGAATTCGCTGCCACCGTTCAAAGTCTTCTGCATTACCCACAGCAACAGGTCCATTTGTAGACGGCGCCTGGGGAACTGCCTTTTCTTGAAGATTCTGCAGAGACATCAGGACGTCGTTGATATCCACGACGCGCTGCTGTTCAGAACGAATAACCTCGAAGATCTTTGCCTTCTCCTCGTCCTTTTCAAGAGACTTGACCTTGTCCTCCTGAACCTGATAAAAACACTACCATTACTCAATGTACTCCCAGTATTAACCCGTGTTAATGGCTGAAATTCAGAACTACCGACAACCCCGTTCAGGGATCGTGGGTTCAGTCTATCCTAATGGAATGAAGCCATTTATTATTATAAACCCCGAAACACCCAGAGGCCGAGAGTAAACTGGAGTCCATACTCATTTCCGCCGCAAGCGTTACACGTCTTTTCAAATCGCGACCATTTGTAAAATACATCGCTTGCCCACATCAATTGCGCGTACAACGCCCAGGTTTTAAATGAGTATGTTTAACCTACAGGATAACGTGCGATTTCAAATTCACCACCTCCAGGAGTCATCGCATAGTGTCAAACTCGCAACGTTCGCCAAAAGCGCACTACATCACAACACGCGTCCAAAATAAAGCGATTTGTTCGACTTTAACCGCCCTCCCCCCTAAAGTCCCACCTCTTCACGAAGTTTCATCTATTAATTGGGATCGCTTGATAGAGGACAGTGAATAAAAGCCCTTCATATAAACATACCGACAAATATCTACTTTCTTCCTAATCGGGAACCCCAAAAGCGTATTGAATGATGTACATTCATTAATTCCTGTTACGTGCAGACAACCACGCCTGGGTAAAAGGTTACCTCGTCTGTCAACATTCTGTTGTGTCCCAATCTAATCGACTGAGTGACTCATTCCTCATACTACCAAATCACGTCTGTTAATAAACGAGGTGGCTGTTCAGGTCAACTCTCTAGAACAACCGCGGCGTCTTCTCTCATCCCGTCTTCCGGTAAGTGGGACTACGGTCACGGGCTATAACAGTTTCTTTGGACCTTCTTCCAGACAGGTGGAGTGCCACATCTCTAACTACGAAATGTATTGTCCTACAGCGGAGCTTGACAGATCATGACAAGCATCCCTAATACGACGGGGAGGGGGGGGGCAATACCAGGGCCACCACAAAAAACAGGAAAATTCAACCAAAAGAGCAGCCGGGAATTAGACAGATGGCGCAGTAAAAGCACTGGACAAACGGCCACCCAATTAACTGCGCCACGGCGTAAAAAGTAGGGGCTTTTGTTGACGCGGAGGAACCTTTATCTGTGCCAGAGATGGTCGTAGGGCGTGGTTAAATTAAATTTCACCAACAGTCCTGCCGGTTTTGTGCATCTGCGCCGTTTTAGGGCAATGTGGATACCGACAACACGCCCTAGCAAAATCCACCGCGTCACCCTCTCAACCGACACCTGGTAAGGCCGATGTGACCTCGTCGCTCACATACGCGCCCCAGTCAGCCAATGGGGACGGTCGGGCTTGACTTCGCCAATCAGAGCAGTCGGAACAGACGCGCTAAGACGTACGGAATGTTGTTTTGGCGAAAAATATCATCTCTTAGAATTTGGTCACAGGAGGCACGGACCCTGCGTGGTTTAGCCAAGTTAAGCAGCCTCTTTATGATGCCAGAATGTCAGGCTGCAGCGATATATAAAGGGGTTTGTAGAGGAAAACAGTGAACATCCTGATTTGATTAGGCAGGTGAACATGTTAGCGAACCATCAGATGAATTACGGTGGTAATAGACCTGGAATATAATTTAGCTTTGATGTGCGGCACCAAAGGCGTAGTCCGATTGCATGGTTTAAGAAAAGTTGGGTCAAATCAGTCTCAATGAAATGATTTCGACAGTACGCGACCTTGAGCTACCATTAAAATAACTACAGTAACCTACAATAATTGGCGGTGCTAATATCTCCAGAGGTTAATTACTCTCTAAACCTGGCCGCCGTATAACAGAACTAAACTGAGAGCGTGGCTCTGCAACAATTGCAGCCACTAATCGCAGCTCCTACCCTAGGTACAGGACATGGAGTGGGCTTAAACGTCACGCGAGTCCTAGGAAAGCAGCAACTCGGAGTTGTCCAGCGACTCTGGAAAAGGACTCCGCAGGTATTGATCCTACCTCTCCCGGGAACTGGGCATCCTGGGCTCAACCGTCGCGGGAGGGACGAGTCCACGAGAGGGACTACCCAGCGACAACAACATACCCCGGTACGGCTACAACACCATTCGAGGTGGCGGCTTGACTAAATTCGATTTTTGACACTTTTCAAGCAGAAACATATCCCCATCGCGGTATATTTCGTACGACCTCAGACACTAAATAGTCTGTGCGAGGTATAGAGAATGCACCTGCCGCTGATATAGATTGTTGAATGAAAATAATAAATCTGAATAAAAAAATATCACAAATGCAAGGCAGACTACACCCCGATAACGAACTAACCTGGATTTCTTTCAGTAAATCTGTTTTCTGCCCGCGCAAGTTCTCCATCAGCTTGTCCATGTCCCCAAGGAGGCGATCCACCTGGGCTCCGATGCGCTTCACCGTCTTCTGTGTCTTGGCGGCCTTCTTGGCGGCCACCTTCTTGGCCTCCTCCTCGTCCTCCCGATCCTCCTTCTCCAGCTTCTCCTCTGCCTCGACCTCCGCTGCGGTTTCAGCTACCGGCGGCACAGCAGACGCCTCAACGGGCTTCATCTCAGCCGCCTTCGCCGCCGCTTCGGTTGCTGGAGGCGCGGGGGCCGGGGGCGTGACCTTGTCAGCTATCACAGGGGCTGCAGAAGGCGTGGCGGCTTCGACAACGGGTTCAACTGGCGTCTCAGGCTTGACGGTCGCCGCCGCTGCCGCCTTGACCTCCTCTGCGGCTGCTTTCACCTCGTCAGCCTGCTGAAGCTGGCGAAGCTTGACAGCGTCCTCGATGTCCTCCTGGAAAAATGGGCGGCATAAACAAAAAGAACAGAAATGTAATTGCGGGGCAGAATGCAAAAAAAGAGCATAAGTTGAGACGCTTGCAAGGTGGTGATTGTGGTCAAAATAAATCAATTACTCAAATATCAGCCTCCAGACAAATATTCGTTCGCGAAATGTGGCCACCACGCGTCGAAGGTACTGGAAAGTTGGAATTATTCGACCAGTGATGTCTGAGACGAATCTCTAAAGCTGATAGGCGTCAGCTGATTGCTGTCAGCCCTTCGGCCATGCTTTTAAGAAGGTTTAAAATCAAGATGCGACTCACCTTGAGGCCCTGAAGATCCTCCTCCTGCATGGCCTTCTGGTTCTTTTCCATATTCGTGATGGCGTCCTTGATGCTGTTGAGGTCCTTGGCCGAAACGATGGGCTCCATCTCGTGGGAGGTGGGAGGAGTAGTCATGGCGACGGTGGCCTCAGGTCTCACCGCGGCTTCCACAGCCGTCGCCACCGGAACTGGCTTGGCCACCTGGCCTTGTGGTGGAACAATTGGCTTCGGGAGAGGGGCCTGCAATTAGGTTAGGGTGGGCTTATCACTCCCATACAAATGCGGTCGTCTGCTCCTACTAGAAGATGGTCGTTTTCAGTGCAGCTATGCCCTGCTAGAAGACCGGTCGACTTCAATGGTGGGTTTGCAGCACTGATCTTGGGCATTTTGTACAGGTGGAGTCCCACACGCGGGACTCGGACTTGTCTCCGTTACCCGTGAGTCCCCAAGTCGTTGGATAACAGGCGCACCCCGGGCGGCCTAGTATGGGATTCGAGCCCAGGGCCTCTCATAAACAGAAGGGGTTGATGACGGCTACACCGGGGAGCCACAGAAGATGAGATTTGTCTCCACGAAATTACATAACCTCGCACTGCAGATAAGACGCGGATTTGCTGTGGAAGGCAACGCATAAGCACGACGGCCACGTAGGAAAGAAGTGTGGGTCAAGGGTTTGGGACGTCTGCTATTTACGCGCACAAAGTTCGCAGGTGCAACCGCACTATGTGCTCGCGAGAAGTGCGCCATGAACAACTGCACCAAGATTAGTGTTACGACACGTGATGAAGCAATACACGGCTTAATTGATGCAACTTTGATGGACAAACCCAACCAAGGAATGGGCATGTTCAGAAAGTAGATAATACCTATGCCTTTTATACACCAATAATACCAAACCATGGCCAATAGAAATTGACAAATGGAATGGGCCAGTGAGACGTAAGAGACCATGAAGAAATTGACGAACTGGATAATTTGGCAAATGACTTATATTGCGTGAGACTGAGTGGTACTTAAAAGTAATCGGATTTAGCAAAGAGCATTCATAACAACGAGCGCCCTACCTATCCGGGCTGTCTTAAAACACATTGCTGCATCACTCCATTTAAACCAAACTTGAGCCCCAAACCAAACTCCATAACATGATGCATACTGCCTCTTGTAAAAATGCAATCCAATTTTTAAAAAACAGTCAATAATCCAGGTTCGACCTGTGGCGGGTTATTTACATTCCATGGATCCTTAAATTGCCCTCCTCACGCCATAACCTTCACTAGCGATTGCAAGGAGCGTGTTGATCCGCGTAATGGAATAATCGGCTAAATTTGTGGCGTTTGCCAAAGTGCGAGGGTTTGGGGAATTAAAAGGTTCCCCAAAAATGTTGACACCCTTAAAAACCCCAGCGGGATGTACCGATGATGTCACGGGAACCAACCAAGCTGACGCCTTTGACAAATGCCAGGCGTCGTGGCCACATTTTTGGCGCGCGTTTTGGATTGGGCTGCCTTTCAATGGCCGCCATTTCCCGTTTGCCAAACTTTATATACTTCGTCGGTTAAATTGGCCTTTCTTACAAATTTACCCTGATGTTACTTCTTTTATTCTTCTTAACTTATTCTGAATTTTCTACGTATAATCGTCACTTCCTGTAACATTTTTGTTTATTGTAAATGTTGATGCTGAAAGTCGTGGTCCTCGTGACCTGAATAACGCGAATATTATTATATAAATATGCATTCGCTTCAATCAGAACCAGAAACTCCATGTGGTCCAAGTTGGTAACACAACAAATTAAAATTTGCGCGGCAATCCCATGAAGATTCTCGGGAATATATTTATGGGTGACCTGACACAGCATCCGAACCCAGGAGCCTCATCAACAGAGCGGAGGTGCAGCTATCTCCACCACCGGGCAGCCCTAATACGGGACAAATATGAAACCGACAAATCCATCCCCTAGCACACAAGTAAGCAACTCGTTTAAACTTATTCGGGATCCGAGAGATCTTCTGCCAATGAGCGTCTGC
This sequence comes from Proteocephalus fallax, assembly GCA_028672205.1. Lineage (NCBI taxonomy): Eukaryota > Metazoa > Platyhelminthes > Cestoda > Proteocephalidea > Proteocephalidae > Proteocephalus > Proteocephalus fallax. Next base: position 121,985 of record JAPUBX010004052.1, on the reverse strand, counting down.
TCACACAGTCTGTCTAAAGTATGTTTTATCACTTTCCAATTCACCAAACTGGATTGATTGTGAGACAACGGAAGCATTAAACGGAGGAGTTATTTGATCGCGGGCAAATGCCGTCCCCGTTACCGGAATCCCTTTTAATGAGGCCTGGAAAAAGGAAAGGGGGAGGATTGTAAATGCCAGCTGGCTCCAATGGTATCCTAGTGCGCAATTCGGCAAAGTTCGGTCCGTTTTTTCATGCTGCCCTCTTCATTTTCTTTGCAATTCAACTAAATCCGATTTCGAATACGCCGTAGATCTAGCAGATTACCACGACTGCGATATTGAAATAAAAAAATGAAACTTAATGAGAATGCCAATTTGTTTGTATTCATAACCTCGAAACGGCTGGAGACCAAAAAAACATTCGTTCTGTTAATTATTCAGCAAACATTGCATGCTTCCCGCGGTTGCGTGATTGTTTCACCACATTTCACCATCTCTCGACGCAGATTGGCGCATCATACTCGCCTTTCATTGGTTCTCCGCCTGGTATAAATATCCCTTAAGCGCACTAATCCGCCCACAAGCGCGTTTTTCGAATTTCCCTCCCCGTGTGCGTGGGACCTCGCATCCCGATTGAAGTAGCAACCAAGCCCCGTTGAACGGGTCTTAACAGAATCATCGCAACATTAAATACCAGTTTCTAAAGAAGAGGATTTTTGGAGTGTAGGCCGTAAAACCAATCGGTTCAAGACGGGTGTTCTTGGGTAGCACGAGTTGCGCTTTCCAGTGGAAATGGTGCACAACGACATCGTTCGGGTGGGTGCGTGATGTTTCAAATACCAACTTACCGTGGGATCCTTTGCAACAAGCACCTTCGCTGTGTCCTTTACTAGAAAAGAAAGATGGGAACAAATGACAATACGTATTTGCGTCACGGCGAACGAGCGTGCACAGCACATCCAGATTGTCGAATTCCGTCACATTTAAAAAACCCGAGCTGCGCTCGCGAGCCTAACGCGACGGCTCCGTTCAAAACCACTCTACACCCAGCCTCTTATTCTTGTCTTATTCAAAACGTTCGCTCAATATAACAGCAGTCTCCTATTTGGCCCTGCGGTACACTCGCCTCGGGAAGGTGCAGTCCAGGATAAGCCGGATGTCGAAGATGTTGGCGCAATGGCTGGGTGATGTCGTCGTTGTAATCTCTATCCCACTTCCGGGGTGGACGAACCAAAGACCCGCCCCCCTCTTAAAAACGACCTGCGTTTTAAGCACAACTCACATAGCTCCTTGTCCTCCGCCACCGCCGTTTTGTCCGACAGGAGTTGGTCCAGTTTGCCGGAGTCCTGGAGCTGAGCCGCGGCCTTCCGCGCCAGCTCCTTGGCCTCCTTTCGCTTCTCCTCGACGACCCTCTTGGCGGCAGCGCGCTCCGCCCTGATGGTCTCCTGCTCCTTCCGCAGCACCTCCATCTTCGTCTTCGGGTCGACGCCCTCCGTCGACTCCACCGCCTTCACGGCTGCCTCCTCAGCCGCCTTCTCGGGCAGCACTGAGATGACCTAGTCAGGGGGCAGAGGGGACAAATAAGAAGCTGCGGTGCCTGTTTAACCGACTGAATTTGCTACAAACGACTTATGCGGGTCAGCAGGGAATCCTCACCACACGTTATCTTCTCGCACGCCGCCTTGTCGGAGTGGGAAAAGTAAAACAAAAGATGAGGGTGGCCTCCGAAGCTGTGGCTGCCAGCAACGCCAGACTCGCTTTTTTTTGGCCGGGAGGTGTTGGACTTTTCCCAAAAGTATAATTCGCTACTGTCTATGTAGCTACACCCCGGGGAGCGAATCCATCCTTTGAGTCCACATTAGGATCAATGCTTCCATTGTTATTGTTACAGTCGCGCGTGACTAAGCCTTCCCCATGAATTCATTTTTTTCTATATTTCCAATAAGAGAATAAAGGGCCTTCAAGGGGGTTTTCCATGAATTTTATCGGGAATATTTTTACACGCGCCACCCAAGGTGACCTGACCCGGTAGTTGAACACAAGTCACTCACCAGCAGAGGTAGGATGCTGGCCGATACAGCATCGGGCAACTACACACAGCTGCGGCTGTCTTCCTCTCCAGTCGACATGGCTTCAGCGCCATCACCCCCCCCCACACACACCACACAACAGCCTGGTAATTACTCGTTATAAGGAACCGTTCAATTGGTACCCAAATCCCCACCCATGCCCTATTCATTAATACACATCTATGCGTCCATTCGACGAGTCGCCTTTGAATTATGCCTGCCTGCCGGCTGCAATGCCCGACGAGGCCCAATAGGCGATAGCCATCTTGGTGTTCTCTCTTTCGGAGGTGAGAGAGAGAGCGGGGCAACCCTCCGGATACAAATTAAAATTTGGCCGGTCGTCTCCTGCCAGAGGAGAAACCAACTTCGTGGGGGGTCGAATATCCATTTCAAGCGTGTACCTTACGGCGAACTTCCTTCGAAGTATTCGTCAGTGCCACCCGAGGCGTCCATAACTGGGAATCTAACCCGGGTCCCTCACTAACATAGCGAGCATGCCAATCACTACACCATTGAGCCACCTTCCCTCCATCAATAGAAACTGTGAACCCGTGCACAACTCTTGAAAATGAAGGCATCGGCAAACCTACCCGCTGCAGTTGTTGCTCAGCCGGAAGCGTGGTGTCCTGGACGTACATTGCGCGCGAGAGAAGCAGCAGAGAAATCGGGATGTTCTTCTCCAGATGCAGGTCCAGCCATTGGCTCAACTGGCTGCGCATGCGCTCCTCCGTCAGTCCCAGCGATCGCATGCCCCGACTGCGCGAGAGAGACTGCAGCTCCCAGGAGGGAATTTGGTTGATGCCCTCCTTGGAAATTAACTGCGAAGAAGCGGAAAAGGGCGGGGAATGACGGGGTGGCAACCGATGGTTTTTTTCTTCTTGCGGCTATGTCTTCACGAGGAATCTTGAGAATTGTAAAGTTGGCATCTCTAGTGCCACAGGTGGTGGCCTGAACTGCGAGTGGAACCCAGTTTTCTTCCCACTGGGGTCACGATGCTGACCGCTACACCATCGGGCCCCCTTGTAGAAGATTATTTCGCCACTATTTAGAGGACACATTCAACTAAATCGCACAGAACCACCAGATACATGTATTATAGTAAACGGCTAATAAATCGAATATATTTTAAACTAATCTGTCATCATGCTTTCAATATTATTTAAAAAAACGTGAATGTGAGTAAATTAAATTAACAAACCTTATCTTCGGCTCGTAATTGCCGTACACGCAACCACAATTGGAATCTAAGAAGATTGCTGGGTCCGATCGAATTGATTTCTAGAAGTTGGCAAAGGGCTTTAAGGTGTGGGTGATCCAGGGAGTCTAGCGTAACCTGGTCTTCAAACAGACGGGAAAACCGGACGATGTCCTTGGTTTTTGCAAGTTGTCCAGACTGTCGTACCTTTAGCATATAAATATTTGTGGAATTGTATTTTAAATTTCTGTAAAATAAAGGCCAGGTTAAAGTCATACTGTTTTCAAAAACTCTTGGAATTCGCCAAAAGTCAGCACATCCTTCCCTTTGGCTGCGGTCGCCGTGGTCTGCATGACGGTTTCTTGCAAGAACCGCGCCATTTCCAATTTGGCCTTAAGGATCTGTCGCATTTTCTCTTCCTAAATAAGTATCAATGCGATAGGATACTAGAACATGCCTCTTTGCTCTTCTCCTTGAACGTACTGGGCAACATGAAGGGGAAAAACTTCAAGTAGACGGGGAGCAGAAATTCCATAAACGGAACGATAATGAATACAGCGAATGGAACGAGTCGGAAGATATCTGCGGCCGTTCTTATAAGCTTCAGAGATGCAAGTTTATTGTTTTTCGCAACAAACCTGATTTCGTTCACGCCTTGATAAAGATTTGCCGGTCAGCAGCTGAAAGCAAATACCACCGGCGATTCGGGTCTCTAAGCCCAACAGACGGAAACCGTGGTAGTAGTGAACAAGTTCATTTTTGAACTTAACCCAAAGCGATTTTTTAGGCTTCCGAGGTTCAAGCTAATAGAGCAGATGTAAATCAAATGGTCATTTACGGATTTTTGCGGATCACCACCAGATTCTTTTGTAGCTTGCTTTGAAACATTATTGTTGTTTGTAGTGCGTGAAGTTTCTTTGGCTGGCCCATTGTTTCCAGTAAGACCGATGGGAGGGATCGGTATATTAGGGGTGTTTTTGGGGCCTTCGGTAATAACCTCCAAGTCGTTTAATCGGATTGAAGAATGAAACTGGTTACTGCAAATGCCTAAAACTGGGTAAACATCTAAAGAGTTTCCCAAATTCGTAGCTACGATTTTCACGGAACCGATAGTCTGGGGCTTAAATGGATGGAATCGTGATGCATAGATTTGTCTTCGGGGAGTGTGAAAGCCGGGGCGATTGTAGCTGTACACTAGACACTGGAATTTGTGTTGTTGCAGACCATACGTATTACGAAGGAGTCTTATTATAGTCATGATTATTGTAGTCAACAGAATTATTTCGGTTTATTTGAAACTACCCGAAAAATTAACTCCCTGCAGTGAAAATCGCGCACACCCTATTTGCAACACGAGTAGTCTACGGCAATGATTGGCCTGTACAAGGTCGGAATTGTCACAAATTACACAACGCTATTAATTCAGGAATACGAATAACACTTGATAGCCTCTTGGGGCCGTGAAAGCAGTCCATAAACACCCAGATAAACATTTTTATAACAGCAATTATTCGATTTTAATACACCGTTTTTGATCATGCACAAAGAGCAGGAAAAGTCGTTTATCTAGAGGCAAAAGCTTATCCCCAATTATCTGACGTAATTTCATTTTGTTTAACACTTCCATAGACTTTGAAGTCTTAACCTAGAACTCAGCTGTTTTCATGTCGAAACCGTCGCAGCTGTTTTTAGTTCGCCGGTTCTGGAGACTCAACTTAAACCGTGTCAGGATCTTCGCCACGCATATAAGTCCCTCTCCTTTTATATTGTTACTTTCTGATTTTCCCTGGCCTAAACGTTTGTGACTTTTAACCCTCATTTGATTCTTAAAATAATCTTTTTTTCTTGTGACTTACATATGCTCTACATTCAATAGAGCTCCATTTGTACTGACCTTAAACGCCCCTTTTTATTTTAACGAACACGAACCGAATTCGACCCACGAACGCACCATCGCCGACTTAACGTCATGGCTTTGTATTATTAAATCAAGAAAACTATCTTGACTATACTTTGGTTTGCGTTCTCTTATATAACCCTTTAAAGACATACGCGTCTTAAAAGGGTTTAAGTGGGTTAAGTTATCGTCGAACTGCGAATCACGACATTGGCGAGCATGCCAGGATCTAGTTGCCCGTTTACGCCACATTATCGTTGCACCACCGACAGAGAGCCCGTACACTGTGCTTAAGACAGCTCTTATTCGGCAATCTGCGACAACAAGGACACAGCGCTACAACGCTCTGTTTAATGAAGAGAAATTGGGTGATGAAAGACCGTCGCAACTGCTGCAGCGTCTGGAAGCCTTATCGGTGAGCCAAGACGTCAGCGAATGTATCATTCGGCACCGATTCACCCAAAAGTTGCCCCAGTCGTCAGAGCTTTGGCTACCCTCCCACCCACTCTGCCGCTGGTCGAGTTAGGCGAGTACACCGACCGCATTTTCGCTGCTCACCCTGGTCATCCATCAGTCGCCGCTGTGACAAGACCCCTACAGACTCTCACTAACGACGAAACCTGACCCACATTACTGTCCCCTCTCCATACAAGGCCTTTCTCGGTCAATTTCCCGATCTCCAAAACCTGAACCGAACACGACAGAAGCCACCACACGACATAGTCCATCATATAAAGACCACCGGCCCTGCCACATTTCAGCGTTATCGCCGTCTCGACCCAGCAAAGAGACACATAACACAAAAGGAATTCGAACGAATGATGGAGCTTGGAATCGCACGCCTGTCCGATAGCAAGTGGTCATCCCCGCTCCACATGGTTAAGAAGATCACACCCGGGGATTGGCGACCTTGTGGCGACTATCGAGCCCTGAACGCAGTCACAGTTCCTGACGGCTATCCTCTGTCGCACATTCACGACTGTGTCTCGTTCCAACATGGAAAGAAGATTTTCTCCACAATAGATCTGGTCCGGGCGTACCACCAGATACCGATCGCCCCTGAGGACATCACGAAAACGGCAATCGCCACTCCCTTTGGATCATTTGAATTCTTACGGATGCCGTTTGGGCTCAGAAACGCTTCCCAAACCTTTCAACGCTCCCAGTTTGACCTGGAATTCCGTCATATCCGCGGCGCAGATAATGAGGTTGCCCACGCCCTTTCGCGCATCGAGTTGAACAGTCTGCAGCTCGCTAATAGTATCGACTACGAGGAGATGTCTGATGCCCAGCAACTCGAGGGTATTCAGTTTGGGCCCGACGGCACAGCCCTTATAAACCGAACTCTCCCGCTGTCTCAGCGTTCTCTGCTCTGCGACAACACCAAAGCTTCCCCTCGCCCGTTAGTTCCGCAATGCATGCGGCGCAAAGTTTTCGAAATGGTTCATGGTCTCTCGCACCCTGGTATTCGCGCAACTACCCGACTAGTTGCTGAAAGGTTTTCGTGGAAGGGATTGCAAAAAGACGTCCGCCTGTGGACACGGGCATGCCTTCGGTGTCAGCAAGTAAACGTCAATCGTCACACCAGGGCACCGATCGGCACGTTCGACGCACCCGACGCACGGTTTAGCCACGTTCATGTGGATTTAGTCGGCCCGTTGCCTTCGTCCAGGGGTTCCCGCTACTTGCTGACTTGTGTAGATCGCTTCACCCGCTGGTGCGAAGTTATACCGCTAGCGGACATCGGCGCAGAAACGGTCGTTCTCGCCTTCCTGCATAAATGGGTGGCGCGCTTCGGATCTCCGCGTCGTTTGATAACAGACCGAGGGGCACAATTCGAATCAACGCTTTTCGAAAAGATGTGCCAATTTCTTGGATGCGAGCGAATCCGCACAACTTCTGACCATCCCGCGGCCAATGGGATGGTTGAGCGCTTCCATCGAACACTGAAGTCCTCACTCATGGCTCGGGATGACCGAGAACATTGGGTAGACAATTTGCCTCTCGCCCTGCTTGGCATTTGTGCGACTTTTAAACCCGACGTCGACTCCTGCCCGGCAGAATTGGTCTACGGTGCAACTCTCCGCTTACCAGGTGAGTTTGTTAACCCAAGAGCAGCTGAGCCGTCCCTGTTTGTCTCCGATGTTCTTCAGAGGCTACGCAGTTTTGCTTGGAGCGTTCGGCCTAAAGAAACCAGACCCCAGAAGTCAGGCTCCCAGGTCAAACCACAACTGCAAAAGAGCACCCACGTTTTTCTCCGTTGTGATCGAGTCCGTCGTCCTCTTGAACCACCATATGATGGTCCTTATCCGGTACTTTCCCGTTCGGATAAAACGTTTAAAATATCCATGAATGGACGCCATGAAACGGTTTCAATTGATCGACTCAAGAGTGCCTTCGTCGAGGAACCCTTTTTCAATACTGTTCCAATTCGCAATCCGCCCGAACTGACTGGCCAACCGAACGACGCGATTCCCCCAGGAAACTCTATTGTGTCATCTTCTGTTGCCCCTGCCCGAATCAGTCCGGAGCCGCCTGACGCACTGACGACCTCCCGTACACGAAGCGGTCGTGTCAGCCGAACACCCCTGCATCTAACAAACTTTGCCCGTTAATTTACCGTCTGTTAACCTGCAACCCCACCAGCCATCCTTATTGTATCTCTTCCCCTGACGACGAAGAGTCTAAGGGGGAGCCATGTAGTGACCTTAAACGCCCCTTTTTGTTTTAACGAACACGAACCGAATTCGACCCACGAACGCATCATCGCCGACTTAACGTAATGGCTTTGTATTATTAAATCAAGAAAACTATCTTGACTATACTTTGGTTTGCGTTCTCTTATATAACCCTTTTAAGACATACGCGTCTTAAAAGGGTTAAGTGGGTTAAGTTATCGTCGAACTGCGAATCACGACACATTCACTAGTTGCTGCTCGTTATTCAATTTTATCAAAATGGAAATATCTTCGGCCAATGCGCTAGCAATAACATGCAGTACCCAATAAAACAACGGCTTATCACAATTCGGCACTGCTTATTTGTCTCGATTTTTTGTTTAACTAGAACAGATGAAGCAGCAACCAAAAGAGAGTTTTCGAATATAGCATTATTAATTTTATAATTTTTTATGCCCAAAGTTTTGGTCCTCGTGACCTAAATTCGCCGCTTACCATTATTATTCTTATCATTATGATTACCCGCTAAAACTCTATCTCCTGTCAATTTCTTTACAAAATATAACACATTCCGATTTTCGAGATCGTCGGAAATGATATGCACATCAAATTTCTCTCGAGTATTTGCGATGAATTGCCAATTTATTAAACACACTGAAATGGTAGAAAATAGTGTATAAGGAGAATAAACTGGCTCATCGTTTCATCAGTTTCGAATGCCTTTTTCTGTTCTAAGGATAATTATTTGTTCATTTAAATGATAAACCTTTTGGTCCTCTTGACCCGAATGAAGGCTTTACATTACATAGAAATTCGGATAGACAGACAGTGCACGCCGCAATTGGTGGGAAAGCTCGGAATGAAAGATGGTTGGGTGCGATGTAGCAGTCCCGCAGGCACTCTCCATCTCGCTGTGTGCGATTGAGGAGTTTGAAGTACGCGTCATTCTGGAGTGCGAGAAGGGCACGTTTGCGATAGGGTTCTGGGACCAATTCAAGGTAGGTACAGGTGTTAGGAATCCAGTGGGCGAAATTTTCGGCCATTCGAAGGATTGGCGGTTGTAGGTGTTGCGGGGGAAAGATGCCTGATAGTCTGGTGCCAGTAACTGGGTGGGTTTTACGGGGCTGAGGGGAATTGGATAGAGTTTGCGCGTGTAGCCTGTGGGGTAAATTGCAGGAGGGTAGAATGTTGTCGTAGGGATGGCTCTTTCCTCGATAGGTGGAGTCTGGAACAAATCCTGGTCGTTTTGCTGCTCAGATTTTGCGGGGGTGACCTTAATTGATGTGTTTATTTATGTCCCACGCATGATATCCATTATGCTGGCACCATATATAACGCACACTGTGACCTTGACATGGATAAATTAAGACAACATCGACGACACCTCGCCGAACCCCATAACACACATGGGTCGGTCATGTGTGTCCAGACAAGACTCGCCGCAATGGGCGCTAGGCATCACGCCTTGTCGGCGTTTTCGACCCAGGTCGGACCCTAACTATTGTTTAAATAATAAACATTCATCTATGGCCATCGTGCAATTATGATTTTTGAGCCACAAAGTCTTCGAATTACATTAGGCGTGTTAAAACATTCTTGCCGCGATCCTTGTAAATGATTCCCCAACCTTCCATTAATGTTCACATCGCAGCGAAAATAAATGAATACGTACTGGATTTTCTGGAGGGTGGACTCAAAACCGCCAAAAATGTCATATTTGACCGCCAACTCTTAATATGGACTTCTTGTCATTGATAAATGCTGATATTTCCTCTTCTGAAATACAGCAAACAGTTCTCTATTTGGTTCACATTTCTATACATTCAAGCCGGAATAAAACAAAACACAAATCAGTCAATATATCATGATATTTTACATTATTTGCAAAGAATTACAATATAACAGCTAATCTCATGACTTCTTCAGAATATATAATTTCTTTGTGTTTGGTCCGTTCACTCTGTCGACGCACACGACTTCACGATTGCATCGGCAGTTTATCACGCATTGGAAGCTCGCGAAGCTAGAAAGGTTTTGGGCTTTAGTGCCTCTCTTATCTTATGAAAACTGGTGGTGCTGGCTGTGAAGTGCAGCCCGTAGCAAATCAACGTTTTGGCTATTCCTATGATTGGTGTTCCCCATAACCGCCTGTACTTCGTTGTCACTACCAAAAATCAGACGATGTGTGGTGTGTGTTCGATGAGGAATGGAATCGAGGGATCGATTGACATTTAGAGGAGGGTTTGGATCTGGAGGGCTCTGTTGGTATGTTTCCTGTGGCAATAAAGATCTTACAGTGGCATTGGCGGTTGGTGCCCACGAAGGAGGTGGCGTTAAGGCCGCGTAGATCTGCGATGGAGGAGGAGCCAGGGATATTTGCTGATGCGAACTCTTCCAACGGGGCTTCGGTGCTGTTATACTGACTCGGGGTTGGCAGGCCATGTCTGAAAGCAGCGGTGATGGTGCCGGGAACAGAGGCCGAAACCTGGCATGCTGAATAAAAGCCTCGCGCGAAGTCATGAATTCTGGGGGGGTTTGGGAAGCGGGCAACGCGAAATCGGATTCATCACGCAGCGTGTTCGAACTGTCCGACCCTGTCGGCGAATCGTCTACTTTCGGGAAATTAATGAGTAATGCTCTTCTGTCTGCAAGCTCGTTCCTTTGGTACGTAAGTGCACTCGGACTATGATGCTGAGTGTTTGAAATCAATTGGTTTAATCGACTCGATGCGGTGTCCTGACCGATTCGGATTATCGGACTTCGGTCAAATCCAACTTTATAATTGTCTAATTCCTGGTCCTCGAGTGGAATGTTCTGCATTGTTCGCATGCTGTTGCCTAAGCGGGTCGTGGGATGGTAGATGGGGTCGTCAGTGTATCTCAATGGCTGACAGAAGAGTTGTTGTTGTTGTTGATGTTGTTGTTGATATTGTTGTTGTTCGTAGCGAAGGTAGCGTGGGTTAAACGATCTTCTTGAATCGAAGCCCATGTTGGGGTTATCCAGGTTTGTGAGACGGTTGGCTGACCAGTAGTCACGGTTATGTTGGTCGTTTAGGAAAGGCGAAAAGGTTCTTGGTTCAGGCTGGTTTTGATGCGATGGCCCTAGAAAAAACGACAGATATATCTCATCACAGGCCCATTGTCTCTTCCGAATTTTACATCGAAATAAAATATAAAAAAACGATGTACGCTGTTGATTTCGACAAAAGGAATAATCATTTGTCGTTATTTGCGATATATCACAATCAAAATTATGCACAAGCTCAACTCTCATTACCTTGATGATAAAGATCATCAGATTTGTAACAGGAGAGAATAATTCTCTTTGGAGCAGGCGGCCTCGTAATCGCGTTTGTGGTTTCATTCTGAAGTTGTTTGTCACCCATTGAGTTCAACGATGGACTCCCGGACATCTCATGCTGTCGCTTCTCTCCAGGCGCCATCACATCTTGGAATGTTTTCGGTAGATGATAATATTCTGTCCTCGGGGGTGGCCAGACTCCTCCCCGACCGGCAAAGTCGGGCACCCGTGTCGATCTGTAGTCGTAGACCGCTAAACCGGGCCCATTGCCTCGCCCCAATCGTACTGGCTCGTTGGGCTCCTGAACTTCCTCAATCGAGGACAAATCACTCTGATTGCCACCAATATCAGGGTCACCGAACTGCGGACTGCGAATTGGTGGATCTGGCGATTGAAGGGGTGTCGAACGCACTGTCTTTAGCGCCTCCTTTGTGACAATCAATTTATCTGGCGGGGAATCCGTTCTTTGGGGGGTGGCCGTATTATTGCTGGTTGGTTGAACCTTTAAATGAACGATGTGTAATACATTAATCATAATTTTTTACAAGGAGTAGAAATAATTGTAGGGAATCATGCTGGACTTGGGTAACAACTAGTACGCCAATCGATATAGCAATTTAACGACGCAGTTTGGAGTGAAGGGATCTTGCACCCTTAATGGTCACTTTCTTTTGTACATATTCCCTCTATCTTGCGTTTTCGGGGGAAAACTGTTAGTTTAAAACTATTAATGACACGAAAAATGATCTTGAGCGAATGTTGAGTGAAACTCATCTTATTTACTCGTGTTTCATGAACTTCCGTTTATTCTAAACACGCGAAATCTATGCTACCCTATACAGGTAGGTGGCTTATTCGACTTCAGCAGACAGTTACAGGATCCACATCCTAACGGGCACTCCCAGGGGACTCTCCACGACGGGCGACGCGTCTCATCTACGAGCATTGTCGAGCGGTTGCGGTCCTGGTCGGGCTATTCGAATAATAAACCAGGTTATTTAACTGGCCTGCATGTTTCGAAATTGGGCCATTTCGATTTGGACAACCCTTTCACGGGTTTTACTGGGAAAAAATATAATGTACTCATTTACCAATTGTCGAATGGGAAGAGTTTAAGTGAGAATTATAAAATGTTAAACATTCGTGATCGGTTTCATTTTAGATAGCCAGTCAATGTTTGGAAACTACATCCAGCAAATGTGGGCGCATGCATCGCGATTTTCGGCATCAACGTTCGTGCAAAAAGAGCAATTATACTGCACAATGGTGAATGACACTTGGGTGTTTGATTGTCTGCCACAACGGCGTGATAGGTTTGGTTGTGATAATAATAATAGTAATAATAATATTCGTAGGAGCTTTATTAAGGTCTCGAGAAGCAAAACTTTAGCATAAAACAAAACAGTGGTGACCAATGATTTACGACAGAATCATTAAGGCGGTAGTTTTAAAAGTGCGGATGGTCGACGTACTTTCGAGGTTGACTTTGGCTTTTTGGAGGACGATTTCCATCGACTTGTCCTGAACAAGAAAAAAAACAATCACAAGGTTTGTTTTGTACATCCAACTTCCCCAATAGCACCTACGCATTAGAGTCGTCTTCGGTCTCCGAGTTTCTGGCCGACCGGTGGACATTGTGCGTCATTACGCCAAAGAACCGCGCCAACAGGTCAGCTGATTTCTAAGGGGGGGTGGGGGTTGACAGAGAATGACTCAGTGTAAATTACTCTTCAGATTAAGTTGTCTGGCTTTTATAAAAAATGTCATATCATATCACCGGATCAGCATGCATTCTCGGTTTCACCAAATTCGAATTCACCAAATATGAGCAGTGTTTCATTTTTAGTGGCGAAAATCTAGCGGTCAATTACATTGCCAATCCTGTATAAAATTTAGTGACAACGGCTTTCGAACCTACAGCAGCGAACGCGCGTATGCAATTTGTTTTTTGTTATGTAACGATTTTTTTGGCGTGATTGAGTACACTTTCATTTTTCCTGAAAAATAATCTTTATTTTTGTTAAATGTTTAAAAATTTCCGATGACTTTAATCTTCGCGGCAGTTGTGCGTGCCATTCGAATTCATCCGTGCGTCTGTGTGTCAAAACGTTGATCATGTTTTTACCTTATTAATCGACTTAATAATAATGTCCTGTTACTGTTTAATAAAACTAATTACTTTATCAAGGTCCCTAGAACCAAAACATTCAAATCAGTTTCTTCGCTTGAATTTTACAATTCGATTAAAAAAACGTTTTTTTGTTTTAAAAGGTTAGTAAAGTGGCGCGCAATTCACGTTAACCGCTCAGGCAAGTGTACACTTAATTAGAGGCATGCAGGGGTGCACCGGGCAATTGGGGCTTGGAGTTGTTGGTTTTTAGTAAATGTGAAATTGTAATATTCATGTGATTGGGACGGAGTCCCACAACCAGCAATACAGGCATGCCCAAAGGTACACAAACACACAAAACCAGGCAAAATCAAAGCCCCGGCGATAATATGCGATCATTAATAAGTTGTATACGGAGCATCTGAGTACTACACAGGATTCACGGTTCACCACCCGGATTGCAATACCTTTGTTTCGACAGATGAACAGGTGCTGCGATCGGGCTAAAGTTGCATCAGACCAAGATAAATACGACTTAAGAAGGTTCTTGCAGGTTAGACAATAATTCATAAACACAAAGACACTTTATTTTATTTTAATGTATGTAACTTTCATGACGTCGTAATTTGGACCTATGCGGCGTTCAGCACGTCCATTATTTACGCGATAAACTGATGCGTGGATATCGGTGATACGTTTAACGCGCACTTACCACTCCTCCGAAGCTATTTCTATCGAGAATCGATTGATTGAACATTAATTTTGCATGTGTATAACCAGAAAATAAAGCATTTAGTAGTGGCTTTGCTAGTCGAATTCCGTAGGGTCAGTGGCTACGAAAATAGCACAAATAACGCTTACGGTTTGTTCCCTGCCTTGCGGTTGCTTTGACAGGCGGTAGTTCTCCAGAATGAGCATACCAGCGTATATCTTCCCTACTGTCATCTTGTGATATACTAGTTCTAAAGAATAGATAACAATCTATAAATATTGCAAACTGGGCTGCAGAAACCCCGGGAAACAGAGAAATGGTCAAAACACAGTTAGAAAATTTCAGCCAAGGTTAATAATTACCCGAAATATCTCAAACTGACCATTGAGCGCAAAGATTAAAACGCCAGCAATACGAAAGTCATATTGTCTTCATGTTTTAGAGATTAAATAGGCTACCTGAGTCTGGTGGAACAAGGACATTCAACATGCGCTTTGCCTGAACAGGCCACAGTTTCAGCAAACTGTAGCGAAGTTCGTTATCCCGCTGGTCCATCAGTTCAGCAGGTCCCATTTTTATTCCCAGGGATTCTCGAATCAGCGCGAACAGTGTAGTCGTGAAGTCAACTGTTCCATTATCGTCAACTGGCATATTCATTCGTATAAGTTTCTGAAAGAAACGTTAAACAATGCCATTGACGCTGGTTCCCAACCTTCTCGTGGCTTATTGGTCAGAGGTTCATCTAATTCGTTCACCAACTAAGCCGCGTTGTTTTACCAGGCTCAAAGTAGCCAACGCTGCCTTTTTGCGTTTAGTGATTTTGGTATAATCTATAATCATGTTGGTATAATCCACGAAATTAACGACAGTTAATTTTAACGAGATTGAGAAAGATTATTGTGAAGAGCCTTTTTACGATCCCGTACGGTTTCTCAAATTGAAATTCCATAATTTAATTGGTTCTCATGTTTCTACTAATTGAATTAGCGTACTCTTGGGACCGAGTTCATTTCGTGCACTCTTCCATTGAGGCCGCATAAATGAACCACACAAATGTAATTATAGCAATGAAATGTCATAAAAGGATCCTTTTAAACGTACTTACCCTGTAGGCCAATCTGTAAGGACACTTCTTTCCAAAACCGACGGGAGGTTCCATATTGCGAAGCATTTCATACATGTCACTGTGGTGTATTCGACCTCTAGCAAAAACACAACAAACAAATAGGGTTCCGAGAGTGTGGCCATTTGATCCCTTTTATTTCATCCGTTTCATGATGGACATTTTAGCGTTTTGCTTGTCATAATTATATCATTACATAATGCCCCAACGGATTTTTAGCATGCAATTGGCATAGCGAAACATGTAAACTTCAATGCATGCGTAGCTTAGCTCCACGTGTGTTCATAGAAATGACCAGTCAGCCATACCCAGTCAGCTTCCTGGCCTTGTGGATATCCCGGCCGACCATAATTATTCTTTTTAGCAAAAATAAGTGGTTTGAAACTACGCTTCATGTGGATTTTTTCGAAATTGGCATAATATTTGCCATTTTTCCAACTCCAAACTGAATCCAATTAAGTCTGCTCCTGTCGTACTGAGAACGCCCGATAAAACGGATGGTATTGAAAATCCCGACTAGTCAGCATTGGCCTGCCCATGCACCCCACGAACCACCACACACACCATCCACTCCTACCCAAAGGCCCACACCAACGATACGCTTAAGTAAAATATCCCAGCATGCTCATCCGCTATGGTGCAGGAGAATGTTATCGGTTTTAGCCCCCGAAATAAGAACAGTCAGGTGGTCGAAAAGAAGGGTCGGGAACAAAATACTGCCTCCCACCATCCAACCAATGGATGCGGCCAGGTGTGATCCAGCCAATCAGAGCTCTTGGCACAGACGCGCAAACAGGCATCGACAACATGTGCGGAAGAAGGCCATGGCTTTGAAAATGACCACGACTTAGGTGAGCTGAGTGCAAGAGCATCCTCTTTGAAAATCGCTTGGCAACCAGACACCGCTGGTCACAAATGGCTGTTGGGTGGATGGGTTCGTCACCTAGTGACAGTGTCTCTTGTAAATAATAAAAATTGCGTCCCCAGAACCCCAAAGAGGTTGTAGCATGCCTTTGCCGCCGCTATTTTTCTCCTACTGATAAGCAAACAGCGACGCATGCCTGCATAATTAGCGATTTCAGCGTACATATGTGGGAATTGCAAGACTTCGTGGCCCAAAAATCAGAATGGCACGATGGCCAACGATGAAGGTCGGGAATGAATAATATTGTTTAGTATTCAAACAATAGTCGAACCCGAATTGGACTGAGAACGGCGACAAGGCCTGCGCCTGTTTCTGCGATTCCTCTCTGAACACATGAGGGGCGTGTCGTTGTAATGGGGGCAGGCCAGGTGTCGTCAATGTTATCTTAATTTATCCACGTTAAGGTGAAAGCATGCGTGGTGTTGTGCGTTAGCCAATGGGGTGCCTGTAGAATGGATTTCATGCGCGTGACATGAATCTACACATCGTTTTAGGTCACAGCACATACCTTGCCGTTGGGTCGTACTCGGCCCAGACGCGCACAAACTCGTCCAGGTGGTGTGGACCCAGGATGGAGGAGTCCCTCGTTAAGTAGTCGAAGTTGTCCATGATGACGGCCACAAAGAGGTTAAGCATTAAGAAGGAGGAGAAGAACATGAAGGTAACGAAGAAGAGGTAGGTGGTCTTGCTGCCACACGACGTCCCAGAACCCTCGCACTGACGCCCAGCGTCGCAGTCCAACATCACCTCTTGCCAGTTTTCGCCGGTTGCACATCTACAGCCAAAACATTACACACTTGAAGAAATACCCGCCATTGCTTGTCAAGTTTAGAATCGATACACATCAAAGAAAAGTCTAACATTCACTGTCTAGGGCATTATCTGGGACCAAGTATGTTGAAAAATAAATTTTCCATTACAAATTATATTGTTAATGACTGTTACGTGGTTTTTTGTGATCGATGTTAAACAATGTTTTTTATTCGAATTACGATGCTGAAGTCGGATTTGCTGATCGTTATATGTTGTCGGGTTTTATCCACGGAAGAAACCGTTATTTTAATGAGAAAACATCGCGGACGGTCTAAAAATAATCCGAATTGATAAGAAAAGGCTGGAATATCATCTGACGTGATCTTGTAATTGCATGCTTTTACCTAGCCTGTGCATCAAGAAGACCACTAGACATACACATTCGCACAATTAAAAAAAGATAACACCGGCTAAAAATATATTTTCCCTCTGAATCCGTTATAATTGATGAAAATTTCAATTCTGAAAGTTCTGGACCTCGTGGATTTGGCATGCGAATATTTTAAAGCAATTTTGTATCTTAGCGTCTTCTAGGAGGCACAAATAAAGGCGTAAATTGATTGCCAACTAGTCACTTAAAACCCCAACTCGCATTTTAAGCCACTGTAAATAATGTCAATGCTGGGACACGCAAGTGCACGAGATCAAGCAATTCTGTCTACGTTGAATGAGTTTTATAAATTTGGAATGAATAAAGCAAAATCTAAAGGAATGCCGCAAAAGTATTTTACGTAGCGGACTTTACATTCCGGGATAAAGCTAAAGGAATATGGAATGAGGACGGGGTGAATTAATCAGAAAGCCTAAAAGAACATAATTAATAAGGTCATAACGCGCGTTTTAATATATCTCGTGGCTTCATAATGATACTTGATAATAATTCAGCTCGTCGTAATGAAAGCCGTTTCCAGCAGGATAAAAGAACGTTGATGTAACTTCGATTAATTAAATTTATAATAGTCCGTTATATCCCTTAAAACCAAAAATTCTCTGGCCTTTTACGACTTCACATTTTTGGATGTTTTGTTGGCATCCACGAAGAGGAGACCTATCTAAGTTAAATCGTTTTATTAACATTCTATTTTTACCTGAATAAAGCAATTATTATCACTATTATTAGCCATGCCAACACTGCAAGCTGACAAATATCCGGCTAAGTTGCACACCAACGTACCTAAATAGCAGCAAGGTGCCACTGACAAAGGTCTGAAAATTGTTATGATGGTTCATTTGTGTCATGGGGTCGTTTTTGATATTTCCAAACACCTGAAAATTATACGAAAAAAAACAATTTATAAAGATTCTGTTGTGGTGGCGCGGGTTCGGGGTCAGGTAAAGACCTTCCCATCGAATTCAAGGTCAGGCTAGAGTTTTCCCACCTGCATTCCGATGATGCAGTAGATGAAAAAGAGAATGACGATGAGCAGACAGACGTAGGGTAAGGCCTTCACTGATTGGATGAAGGTCCAGAGTAGAATTCGGACTGTGTAGCCCTGTCGCAGAAGTTTAATTAGGCGCGCGGCACGAAAAAGTCGAAGGAAACCCAGGCTGAGGAAAGCCGATTGCTAAAAAGTGCACATTTATTTAAAAAGGTGTTTCAGAGTCTTAGAATCAGGCCCAAAAATATGGAATTTCTCGTCGCTTTGGAATTCCCGCCAATTTCTACTTGGAAATGTACTTCAAGCATTTCACAAATTTCCGTGCGTCTTCGAGCACATTACATTTTTTGGTACACTTCTGAAAAAAACAATCTTTTTGGATTGGTGGTTCTGAACTTCTGTTTTGTCTCGGTGTGGGGGGAGTGGTAGAAGAGGGATGTGGAAGAAATATGAGACGCGTAGGAAAGTATTGATCTCGTGGACAGCCTCGTTTGTTGCATGATTATCTTACCTGAAGCTCTGAAACCAACACATCCGTAATGCTCCCGATCACAGTGATAAAGTCAAAAATGTTCCATCGATCTCGGAAGTAATTCTGAAATAAAAAAAACAATGAAATCGCCACATTAACTTGAATCTCTCATTTCGCTCTATTGAATATTTATTTTGGTAATATATAATATTATTAATATCATCGTCCTGAAGATATTTGAATGGTAACAATAAGGATTAACGGAATTGTGATTGTCACGCAGTGTTAAACATTCACAACATTTTAGGTCAGGGAAAAACACGGGAAAACAGTAGATTTTGAGGAGAATTATCCAGGTATCCACAGAGGCCTCTGTGTGACCTGAAATGTCGAACTAAGAACCTGTGGCGAAGACGGCATCCACATGATTACTTAAAGATAACCGTGTGTTTAAAATAACGCCCAGAAATTTTAATTTTTATCTGTATGCGAAATTATGGCGTGAAGCAAACGATGATGCGTCATTTACACATCATATACGTCATTTTGTAAGCCTATGTAGCGTACATTTGGGTTTAATGCTCGTAACAAAATTATACCACACACGCTCTCCGTTGCCTAGATTAATTGCAAAAAAAACATCTTTAGGCTAGACTAGTTGAAGTCGTGTCTACCGTTGCAAATAATAAATAATCGCAGCGTCAATTTGAGTATTCTCGTTGGCTCCCATATTTTCATCAAAAAACGTGCACGAACAAAAACACCACTAACCTTCGGGCCAAAGGCCATAATTTTGAGAACGCACTCAACGGAGAACATAATTGTGAAGGCAGAGTTGAGGAAAATGAGCGTGTTGCAGTAGTTGTGGTAGTTCTGCTGCGCCGTGTCAATATTGGTCGCCATGACAGTGGGACGCTCGTGGCGATGGTACTAAAACGACAGATGCGGATGAAAAAATGTTTGCTTCAAGTTGGCGACTGCGGGTTCATTGTCCGCAGATTTGCATGCATTCAGTCCGTGAATATAAATGTTAGCGAAAATATTGAAATTGCGTGCGAAATCTCCTATTAAGTTGTGATAGAAAAATGTATTTCTCTTTATAGATATTATATTTTGCTAAACCTGCATTGTTTGTGATTACAGAAGACAGATAGCCACTTACACCAGGTTTGTTCACACAGACAACAAGCCTACGCGTTTATGACGGCGTTTTTTAAATCTCCAGATATTTTTAATAACCTTTTAATAAAACGTTTCGTGAGTATAATTAATTTCAAGCGAACCACTACAAACCCACGAACCTTCATCATGAGAATGAGGGTATTCAAAGCGATCATGACCATGATGTAGTATTCGAACGGAGTCGAAACAACCAGACGCCATATTCGATACTTCCACGATCGTTTGTCCTTCGGCATATAACGACACAGCGGATGAGCATTGATGGCAAAGTCAACGCATCGTTTCTAGAACAGAAGAAGGTGACCCCAGATGCTTCGACAAACTTGATTCCCAAAAGATGCGGCGGTGAACCGTACTTTTCAAATATTTTAGGTTACATAAAGCTGCTCTTAGTGTGTAGTAGCGAATAAGGAGGCCGCCATTATGCGAAGATGAAACTACCGGAGTTGGGGGAATTAGATTTATTCATGGTATTTTTCTTAATTATTATCGAGGCAACCAGTCGGAAGTCCTATTCCACGCTTGATCTATTTGGAGATGCTAAGGCGGAAACGCTTTGGTAATCATGCTCTTGATAAAGCCATTACATTAAACTCCAAAATCGATTAAGTTCCTTGAAATCAGCACTCTTCCACTGGCTGTTGTCGGTTAACGGTCTCGCTGTCGAGGCAATAAAGACGTTCACAAAAGTGCATACACTTCTGCATCAGTGCACTTGACACGATACCGATCTCAAGCATACCAATAATGTATTAACGGTACACTGCGGTACCACAATTGCATCACAACTATCAAAGCGTTCCACCTACCCCTCCAACTGGTGACATGCTGGATCATGCATCAACCCGTTACAAGGTCACTGGCTTGCAGACGCGTCTCCCGGCATATATATTTGTTTCCCTAGGGGTCACTCACTAGTTCAGTGAGGATACTAGCCACTGCACGCTGGTCGCTGTGCAGCTGAGTGGTTCAATTCGCGGGTGGAGGAACCAGTAGTAATGGTGGAAGAATGATTTGCATTTTAACCCCGTGATATTTGAATAAATAACCTGATTTTTGTCCAATTCCAGGTCGATTAGCTCGTTTTCGCCTTGCTTCTGGAAGGTGATGATGATTAGGGCCACGAATATGTTGACAAAGAAGAACGGAAAAACCACGAAGAAGGCGATGTAGAAGATGGCAACTTGTTGTTGGTAGTCTGGCAGGGGTCCTTGGTTCACATGTGTCGCATCCATTGAGTTCTTCAGAACACTGTGGAACAAAGGCGTATGCAATTAATGCAACTAGGTTGGTTGGAGAGTTTGTTCTCGGGAAATAGGTTAAAGAAACAAAATAAGTTTGACCCAACGAAGAAATTGGACTGTAAAGACCTTCAAGCTGGCAAAGGGATCTTCCCAATTTCGAAGAACATGCGTTGGAACAATTTTATTTCCCCAAGAAACGGTGAAACATTTTTTTAGCTCGATGGCGTCTTTATCTAAAATTGCAGAAAGAACCACGCGTGTCTGGAAGTTCACTTCATTTCACCCAGGTCGACTTCGACCCATCGGAACACATTAACGATCACGCATTCTCTCATTGGTCGGCTGTACTCAATCGTCCCTAACGTCTGCAAAAATACCAAATGGCACTCGGCGATAAATTAGGCCGTTGGGTTAATTTCTCTTGAACGCCTTTTTTGATGTTTTCGGTTGTTGGAGATCACGCCTCCAGAGAGCCACATAAAACAAACCCATGCAAATTATATCGAAATTAAATCTCATTGGTTATGGTTACTAGCATCAATTTTCAGCCGATGCATGATTATTTTTGTCAGGATGATCGTGGAGGGGTGTAGCAGAATTTTGGAAAAGTTTAAGCATATTCTCATAAAGATAAAGATCCAAAATATCGTCATCATTTAAAGTCGGTCAATTCTAATTTAAGGGGATCTAAAGGATGCATAAATATACTTTTTGGATATTTTAAATAAACTTACATTCCACTTCAGCGTCGAAACGATAACCCATCATTTCCTGTCCCTGGCCAGGCAATGTAAAAGCTTTTCTCTCGTTCTGTTTTTTCTCCCGTTTCAGTTTTTCCTCTCTTGTCAATACATTTTTTCAGTTATTCAGAGTTTACTCAGCCGTGCCCGGTGGTCACGGTTCTGGGATAAATTAGCTCGCAATAATACTCCCTCTTTATGTTCTTTACCATCGAAAAACGGCGTATGGAACTCTTCTCTTATCCAAATAGACTGCCAGTCATACACTCATTAACAACCCAACCCCGAAATGAGAATGCTTGCGGTTCTGACGCCAGGATTCCCTAATGAAATGAGTAAAGTGCGTTCAGTAAAGAAAATATTATTGTGATAATGAATTTCGGATAGATTTGTTGATTTAAAAAACACCATCCACGGTGTTCAGATCAAGGCAATTAAAAACCGCGTGAATTATCCGGAGAAATCTTAATGTTTTATCTTAAACGCCCCGGTTTTGAATTCGACGATTTTCTACAATGACAATTCTAAACATCCAATCTGACCAAATCAAATTCTACAAGAGAATTTCAAATTACCGAAATTATCGTTAATCGAACGAATTGGATAAAACTTGAAAACCTATTCTGATTGTGATGAAAGTGCTTAGCGTGCACAAACTACAAACTAAAATTGGAAATATTTTTAATTAAAAAGTATTTCCTTGGATAGTGTGGCGGTCGCAGCAATTATTTAAGGGTTCAACACAAAACGTTTATGTTAATTTCCAATTATTTTGGTCAATTATAGTAGACTTTGAATGTATCAATTAACAATTGGCAACTGTTATTAAAGCACTTTATTCCACTCCAAAGCCAAATACGCCAATGCCCATTGTCATGGTTGCGTTATTTCCCATATATTATACGATTTCTGGCAACCTTTCCACGCCCTGGTAGACTTGACATCTTGGTGTTGATTCATTTAGTAGTGGATCGTCTATTTGTCTTCAATGTTTGGCGGTTGCATGTATCGTCATTTAAGGAGCTATTCCCAAAAGGCATGTGTGCCAAATTCCGCCACAAATGCGCGATACTGTTAGCCGACCATTCTCTCGCCCTTTTTAGGTAAAAGCGATTTCGCTTGTCCAAAAAGGATCGTTAATTCCAAGGACGTCTCTTGAATTGGTAGAATGCGAAGACTGCAAGAAAATAAACTAACCCTGGCCATCCTTCACCTGTTGTTACCGTGAAGAGGGTTAACATGGCGTAGTAGACGTTGTCGTAATTGAAGCCATGCGAACGCCATTCTCTGGTATGCGCCGTTGGAACGCCGGCGTCATTGAATTCAAAGAATTGGCCCCTAAAATTACAAATTGCGGAATCACCTACGACCCCCACCACCAACGCATTGTGTGGTCTTAGAATGGACGCCTTGATATTCTCATCATAAAAGGATTAACTTCCATTAGCCCTCGACCACATTGTTCAGACTGGTCTGGTTGCTCCTTTGATGACCAGGTGGAGTCCAGTATCAAAATAACACCGAATAAGTGGAGAAACGCTGTCGAGTAAACAAACCAAACCATCAACGAAGTTTCCGACAGACCACAATTACCAGAAGAACCGAGAAATTACCCATCGGATCAATTTGAAGGATACCCTCAATCGATGAGAAGGCAAATGCATTTTCTAAAACTATGTGCGTTGTTGCGCGAGAAAGCTTAATTTCTTTCATTGGGCAAGTTTAATCACGCCGCGCTTCAAATTTCCGGACTTACTGACATTCGTCTTTGGTGTATTTGGTGGCGTCGTTGCAGTAGAAGAATTTGCCTTGAAAAAGTTGCACCGCAATGACTGCAAAAATGAACTGGAACAGCACGAAGACGATAAGAATGTTGAACACATTGCGTAACGAGCTCAAAACGCAATCGAAGACAGCCTAGGAGAAGAAAAGCGATAATTAGCAATAGGATTTGCGTTTTTTCACTTTTCAGTGGTAGAAAAGTGAATAAAATTGCGATAGTTCGTGGTTTAAATTAATTAAAGCGCCCGCTGAGGTTTATCGAGCGATTGCTGTCTGTTGCCCAGACAACCGACCAATAGCCACGACGTGTGAGGTCAAGCAAGGCGGAGAGTGAGCGAATATTAAAAGTCTCGCCGATTTTTATGAAGCTCTTTAAATCCGTTTAGGGCGTTACCTAATTCGTCGAAAGACTAATTGCGAGACCTGCGTTTTCTTCACGGTCAATTAGGGAACAATGAACACCATGAAATATCATATCACTCGTTTCTGTTACTTTGTCAAAGAACGGTTCAGTAGCCTTCGTGGGTCAGTTTCTCGTGGTAGTTTAATCGATAGATTACCTTCAACTTTGGCACTCGTTTGATGGTCTTTAGTGGTCGAAGTACACGTAGAACTCGGAGGGATTTTATGGTATTCAAGTTCTTTGCAGAAGCGCTCGTTGCGGGTTTTCTATAAGAACACAACGAGTCATCAAACAACGGATGCTATTTTAGGATTACAAGGCTGTTTAAATTTGTCATGGAATAAAATAGAATATGGATTCGTTGCTCTTCCCCTGTCGACGAAGATCATAAGAAGGGAACCCTGCAATGACCTTGAACAATTTGTTTATTCAGGCTACACTAGTTAAGTTCGTGCACGCCCAGCTTGCGATCTACCATACACGTGTTTAAGAAGACCATCAATTATGTTACGATAAAACGGGTCCGTAAACTTTCGTCTTTCTCCATTAAATATTCTTTGGACATGTAGGAGGTCGCAAAGGATGTTATTCGAGGCGCAGAAATGAATATTTATATAATCTTTTTACCCCTTCATGATTTCCATCAAATAAGCTGTTAACAATTATTTTTTTAGCAAACATACTTTTCGCAGTCTCCTTAATTGACTTCGACCTAAGGGAAGAACTTCAGTGGACGGCCCTTCTTCCACTTATTTAGTTTATTTATCTGGAGTTATTTAAATCGTTAGTCCCAATTATTGTCCTATTTTCGCCTTGTCTTCACACATTAATCAAAAAATGCATTGCATCTAACGCGGGCCACAGACTCCAGTGATATGGAAAGCTACTAGAACGCTTGTCGGATTTCGTTTATGTAGTTATAGGAAAACTCACCCGAGACGTAGAGCGTTTCGACTTGAGAAAAAACAGAAAAATCGATTAAATGATTATTAATTTCACATTTATGCCAAAAGGTATAGTATTGTATATGGACAGCTGACAGCGTCGACAAGAAGTCCACTGTGGTGAAAAGTGGTGACTGGGACTTACTTCATTGTGAACGCGACTAGCGCGCAGAAGACCACGATGGCGTCAAGAATATTCCATGGATCCCTGCAATAGGCACCAGCATGCAAAACCACTCCCAGATCGATAACCTGAAATACAAAGGATCCCCTTGACTTTTTGAACGCCTATTACATCTTTGACGGAATGCGCTCGGTATCTCGAACCGTTTTCCATATAAAACGAAATCTATATATATTCAATCACTGAAATACGGTGTTTTAGTACATTTGGCGATGACCTCCGCGGACAAATTTTCATCTTTAAACCGGTTACCAATCACGGATCAGTGAAATTCCCACACGAGTTTAGTGACCTTAAACGCTTGGTTTATTCATGTCACAACAATGAAATCCATGCAATGAGCAAAGCGCATGCGAATGACACCCATCTTTACTCTTGTTTCATGAACTTCTGTAAATTCTACACTTTTGACATCTACTCGGTCACTATCCTATAAATGTAAGTAACTTATTCAACTTCATCAGAGAATTCCAGGACATACCTTTACGGGTATTCTGAGAGGACTCTCCGAAGCAGACATTACGCCGATAATGGTGCTAACCATTGGTCGAATAATAAACCATTTTATTTGCTCCTTAGCTTCATCTGTCACCATCGTCTCATTCTTATTATTTGACCACGAAATGACACCAACAACAGGAATGGGACAAACCTCCTTTTAAGATCGTTTAAGTCGATGAAAAATGGTCTAGTCCCGTCGTTTTAATGTAATCAGGGAATTATTAAATAAACCACCAAGGATACATAATTTCATTCAATACAAGACCTTGAATATTGTGAGACATGGCTAACCAAGATACTCCGGGGAATTGGCTGATACGGCAGCTAATTTATTATGGAAACAACAATTAATAGACAGTTATATTGAGGTCTCTACATATTTCGTGATGTATTCGTTATTCGAACGCAACATCCGAATACCACTGTCGTCAAAACCGAGAAGTAATCATAAATAACGATAGTTTGAGCCCGAAAATCGGGGTGGAAAACGCCGGGGCGTCATTTTCCGAAGGATGACTCACACCCAACCCTACCCATTGGCTGACCAATGTGCGCGGGTGTGTGTGTTCTAGATTCCACCCAAAGGACGCCGTTTGACTACGATCGATAACGCGCTCAGATATCCATTCACCTTCCGCGAAAACCATTGTTAATGCCTCCTCGTTCGAAAAGTCGCAACTTTAAGTTCATTCCTTTAGACACATACAAACCAGATAGACAGTCACGCGTTTCACCACATAGCATTTTCGCGTATTTGCATAAACGAAGACGTCCACCTTGCTATTTTCACCGGTTTTCCGTCTTGAGGACAGCTCCTGCATTCTAATTTCTCACATATCCGGCAACCTTTCGAGCGTTTACAAATCAGTTGGAGTACCTGTGATTCTGGGACCTGTTTCCCCATCTTTGGTATTAACCATCCAATCGCCTCTCACCCTTGTCTGCGATTTGATTCCCGCATTCAAAATCTCTCATGATTGTGGATTAACGTATACCATGTAACGAAAGGTGTTCTCTGAATACCCTTTCCCTTGCATACTGGGCTTTTTTGGGTTCTAAGCAGAATCCCTGCGACCCTGGATTGACTATAGGCTGCATAATGGTAGGACGTGCTCACCTTCAAGACCATCTCGACGGTGAAAACACCGGTGAAGGCGTAGTCGAAATGTTCAAGAATCTTGTTTTTCGTCGAATTTTCTGCCACCGGATCTTCGGCGCCGAGAGCGATACTGCTGGCGCAAATCACGATCATGATGAACAGATCGAAGTAACGCAGATTCACGACGAAATGACAGAAACGGCGCAGCCTTGGAAGAAAAGCAAAAGGAGTAACCAGTTACTGCTTTTTCGACTGCCTTATGGCGGGTTAGATGCTTCCGCTTCCACTACTTCCCCATTCAAACCTTGAATATAGAGTACTTGAGCGATACTGGCTGTTTTAAGATTTTGGATTATCTGGAGCTTGGAATCTAACACGACGGAAAAAGGGTTTTCCTGATAAATGTACTTTTTTTAGATTTATTTGCGTTACTTTATTTTTTTCAGGAAAAGGTATTATGTTAGTTTTCAAATTACTTTTGAAATATCAATTAGATTTCGGGTAAATACGAAACCGTAGGCTTGTCAGGAAGCGTTAGACAGCCGAGTACGTATCCTTGGGCAATGAGGCAGGTCCCATATAAAGTAATCAATAGTGGGCGATGGCAGGTTGCAGGCTTGCCCGGCGTTTTACGGTATTACGTGGACATATGGGGTGTAATGATGGGGGGAGGGCTGATAGCCGACTCAGCAGCTTCTCTTACCCGTTGGTTGGAGCGAAGATGAACATTGAACTGTAGGGCAGAACGGGCTTTCCGTGGCCTGCGCAGTCGGAGTCGTGAAGCTGTCCGGTCTCGTCGCTTTCGATAGAGATGAAATTCGCGACCTTTGCAGCTAGAACAGAGGGAAAGTGTAAACATCTGAAATCATACATCGAAACCTTTTGTGAAGATGGTGGTCTGCTACAGAGGAAAGCGAATGAGGGGGGTGCCATTATTTTTCGAGTGACATTCTCCTTCAAGGGGGTAGGCCGGCTTGATGGGAACATTTTGCGCGGCTCCCCCCTCCCAGATGTGGAAGTGGCCACTGCCTCAGCGTCCAGCACTTAACTTCGCCTTGAACTCAGGTTTGCTGGATTTCGGATGCTGCAGCACGCGGTTCCCGTTACCAAGTGGCTTCCTCTGGATTACTGGATCACGACGCCACGTCCCGATCGTCGAGTCGAAGTCTGGGTCGCTTGCGAACAGAGTGCAGATGCCAACCGTTATTCGCTGAATTGGGAGTTTCCAATGGCAAGGAAGCAAACAAGACTTACGTGGACTTGTGAATGCGTTTCCTGAGTAAGTTCCATTGTGTTGTATATCTATTGGCACATCCATTCCTGCTGTTGGTCTTCTGAAGGAATTGAAAAATACTATGATCTACCACTGAATGGGAGAATTACGAAAGTGCAAAAATAATAATGTTTGATTAAGAGAATTTATGCCATTGGTCAATCGAATGCACCATTGTGGTGTCGAATAATCGTGCAGAGGTTCCAGAAAAAAAGAAATTTTATACATAAGCGGAATTTAAAGTAATTTATGTGCTTATTCGGCAGTTTGATGACTGACGCGAAACACGATCAACTCTGAATGTCCCTACTTGTTAAGGTAAACCTGTCGTTGGTCCGTTTGGCCTGTAGGTCCCTGTTCGTGGAAGGCGATGGAGGTCCAGGATCTTGCTGCATCCGGAACGCCACCTCCTGACTGGTCCATACCCTTTGCTGTCGCCTCCTTCTAAAAAGGCCTTCATCAATGAGCGGACCGAGATTGGGCTTTTATAAACACTATTTCCCTCTCCACTAGCTAATGACTTACCTTCGGAAAGAACCATTCATCCAGAATGTTTGGCGCGGAAGCTATAGTTTAGTATACGCACATTCGGAGGAAGCAATTGGAAACTATATTATATTATTTCAGTGTTTATATGATTATTATTTCCGCGTGCCATTTTAATCGATTTCCTAGACGTCCTGCGTTCAGGTGGCGTTCCCAGGGCCACCCGTGTTCCTTCGAGGGACGACCCTAGTCGAGTGCATTCCGCAAGACAGCAGCTGCAATGGAATAGGAACCGTCTTCCTGAACGTTGGATCCTGCTATGGAGCCTCTCCGTTCAGTCCGCCGGAATCTTCCGTCTTCTCCCAGAGGATGAACCGGTTTGATGAAAGCCGTTTCCATGAAGATTCAATGTATTGTGTACCGGCCACGGAACCTCCCAGAATCCCAGTTGAGGCGGATGCGACTTCTGTT
Source organism: Proteocephalus fallax (assembly GCA_028672205.1). Classification (NCBI taxonomy): domain Eukaryota; kingdom Metazoa; phylum Platyhelminthes; class Cestoda; order Proteocephalidea; family Proteocephalidae; genus Proteocephalus; species Proteocephalus fallax. Next base: position 93,021 of record JAPUBX010004052.1, on the reverse strand, counting down.
TCATCCATAAAATAAACACCCAACGCGTGGAACTCTGCCGGGTTGAATTCCGGATGATGTAGCGGCATCCAGCAGCCCCAAAGTCGCCGGATTACAAAGGGCCTGTCACTACACCTAGCTACTGCCTCGTGGTGATCAGGGATCTTTAAGCGTACATTTTTTTCCTCGTTTTGGTCGGCCTGTTCGGCGTCAGAAAGGTCGTGGGCGTTAGCCAAATTGTCCACTGCGATGGCCAAGAAGACGTTGAGAAGAGTGTCTAGGTGGGGGAAAGTTATTCTTTCACTTATAAATAAACCACCCACGTCTTTCAAACATCGTGTGGTATCATTGGACTGTATGATAAAGATATTGATACACGCTTTAAAACTGCCAGTAATTCTAGGAGCTGACGCGGCGCACACGCGAGTCTTATAAGTTTCGGTAACTGAAATCGCAAATTGGAATAACTTTAAAACCTAATGTCGGAAAACCGTTTTGGTTCTTCAAAAAAACTCTGTTATTAAATTAGTTCCCTTCATTAATTCCTTTAACGTGTAGACAACTACTCCGATGTAAAGGGAAACTGTTTTTTTATGGGAGCAGCTAAGGTATAATACTAGTAAAACAACTTGCATTGTAATAGATAAATTAAGAAAAAGTATTTATAATATTTCTATTATAATCCATCAACTCAATGTTGGTCACACCGTCTCCAAACGGTAACATGAAGACTTTAGATATTACTAAAAAAAGCTCATTTCTCAAATTATAATTTATTCATTAAGAGTGCAATGTCGCTGGATTGGAACCAAAATGCCTAAAATTATATTTGATATGATCCGGATGTCGCAAAATATTAATGAGGCCGTTTGAGGAAATTCAAAGCAAACAATTGGGATGGGCTATACACTACCGGAAGTAATTTGCCCACAGAAATTGTCGACTACCCCCTGTGATGCAATCGGTTTCAAACGCCGCTTACGAAACCGATAACACGTGTGGCCTCATAAGGCGAGGTCAAAATGAACCTACAATTTCCGATGAGAACCAATAGCACAAAGTAGATGGAGTAGATGAATCCACCTCCGTTTGTGCCACCGAGAGAACGAATGCCGTTGTACATCACAGAGTTCCAGTCCTCGCCGGTCAAAATCTGAGGGTTAGAATTGGCTTATTGGAAAATAATGCCTGATTCTTCACAAGATCACGTAGAGCCACAAATGCAGCTTCCTGTAACACCCAAGTTCTCATAAATGCGAATAAAGGTAACCGTTTGATTGAGGCAACCAGGACAAAAATGTTCACCGTAAAAGTAATATAATTAACTGTGTTTTAGTTCCTGCTTCACCTGTTCGGGTGAAACTATAAATCGGGACAAATAATGAATGACCGAATTGCGATATGCCGTCGTTCTTGTAGGTATTGCCTTGACATTAATGGACGAGATTTGTATTTCGATAAACTTGAATAGAGGGGACGAGAGGAGAAACCCAATCCACGAGCAGTATGACAGTATTGGTGCGATTCGGATTCAATGATGGACATTAACACGCGAGCGTCTACAGTTTAAACTGGAAATGTTGTCCTGGTATTTTTTCAACTGAAAGGCTCGCTGTGAAGTGCACCGATAAGTGCATTCGATAAGGTCCAGGTCTTATAAAGCATAGTGTTGTTGCTTACGCAGCAATTAAGGTCTCGATTTGAACAAGCATAAGCACAATGAGGCGAAAACAAGGGGCAAATTGTTCTAGTACTTCACAATGTGAAAACAGGCGGCGTATGCCAATTAAAGTACATACGCATTCGTACCTGAAAGACAGTCAGCAAAGCCTTCACGAAGGTGTCGAAATTTTGTGCAGGAAGTCCCTCTTCGAAGTTGAACCTGCAACCGAAATTAATTTCCTAGTCGAAGCGAACAATAATTCAACTGAAAAAACGTCATTATTTGCTGTCTGCGGATTGGCTTGCTGCAGGGAGAGTTGGAGCTGTGCTTCTAATGCGAAACACAACCCTAGGGAAACTTTTATCTCCCTCAAGGCAAAATCAAAACAACTTTGCGTTTCATCCACCCTCCCACGATCAGCACGATAACTCCCCAACCCCACAAAACCCACCGCTTCCATTTCATGAATTACGATGACGGTGAATGCGTTCGACACTTGTTACATGTGTCCGTGTTCGCAAAGATATCCGTCCGTCCGCGATTTTGGGGATATAGCTTTTGCATGGCCTTATACCCTGTACAACGAACCAACTGAACACACTCCTGGGAACACGACAGCGCTATTCGCCCATTCCGGTTTATCTGGATTGTTAGGCACTGAATATTCCCCTCTTTTCACACATAGTCACTGAAATCGGTGATTCTCTGTGTGATAATTAGACAATTATGACGGGTGTGCTTGTTTTCTAGGCGCCGAGGCCGTGTGCTCCTATCGTGGGAGATTTCAAACAGCGCCAGCATACCAAAAACAACAGAATTCAGTTTATTCGATCTGAATATCGGTTTTGGCGCGAATGGTCAATCTTCTCTACCGCCCAATTGACACACTTTTGAGCGGCACATCCGGAATGACCTCGGGCACAAAATAAATGCGGGAATGCACTCGCAGTTGATCGTTTGCATGAATCATAACTCGGGTTACCCCCCCCCCCACCTACCACAACTCCTACCGATCGAAATTGCCGGACATCAGTGCAGATTTCTTTGGTCTTAATTAAAACCAACTGTAATTCTTCTCATTCACTTCTACTGATCGATGGTGGACCGATGATAGGCGCGCCAAGTCATTTATTTAATTTTTTTAAGTATCTGAGAACTCACTCTCCACCGAAGAGCTGCATTCCGAGGAGAGCGAAGATGAGAATGAAGAGGAAGAGCAGGAAAAGGAGGGAAATGATGCTTCGCATAGAACTGAGCAGGGACAACACGAGATTTCGCATGTCCGCCCAGTACCTAAATCAGAGGAGCGAGAAAAACGGTCTAAATTTGACCCAAATTAATTTGTTTTGCGTTCAAATGAGGTAGAGATTGGTTTTTGTGAGGGGCAAATTAGTTGATGTAAAAATAACCATCACTCAATCGGTCGGGGCGGAACGTATGTGTGTAAATCGTTGCTGTTGTCTATAGGTTTGGTCCAGTTGATCTTATCTTAAAATATTAATCGAAGTCGTTTTTTGTTAAGTCCCATTTTCAGAAAAACTCAATAAACTGTGCGCGAGACTGCAACAACGACACCATTATTTTATGAATCCAATGGCCTCTGGCGCTTATTTAACTGAAGCGATGCATAATGCATTCCACAATTGGGATAGGGAAAATATAATAATGTATAATTAAATTGGGAATTGTTCGAGGACATTTTCGCGTTATTCACAAGATCATTCACCATTTTTGTATTAGACTTTGGAGCGAGTAAACCTCAGTTTCGTTAAAGTACATATCCCTTTTGTCTGAAGCAAGGAAGCACGCTAGCGATATTTTGGAATCGCGTGCGTTTTATGCACTTTACGTGATGCAAAAAAACATTCCGGTTCATAGAATTTATAAATATCAGCCAACCAGGTTCCGGTTTTAAAGACCTGAAATATCCTCTTTAAATTAATATTTTAATTTTCAAAAAGATGTAAATAATATTTTTTTCTGTTTTACCACGGCCATTCACCAACGCACGGATAGGGTAATGAAGCCGTTAACGAAGAGACTTCAGTTTTGTTGTTTTAATAACCAACCATTTGTCTTAACAAAGTGACAATTTGGCATACAGAGGGCCTATAATTAACACCACAGAATATGGATACGGCTTTCCGTAGTCCAATTATTGCAACGCTTTATGGTAGCATACCTTGTGACTTTGAATATTCGCAGGAGACGTAAGGCACGAAGGACACTGATGCCAAATGATGTATCCGGTTGTATTAATGCCCAGAGGATTTCAAAAAGACTGCCACTAATAACCTAGAGTGTCAAAAACACAAATGCTATTCCAAGGTGATAAAGCAATGACACATGTGCAGGTTGGCAACGGCTTCCACTTCTACCACTTCTACTAATACTACTACTACTACTACTACTACTTCTGCAATGGCTCCTACCTCTTGGAGGTACTAGGGATTCGGTCTCAATATTCAAGAGGTAGGCCAATGAACGGAGCCACTCAGAAACTATGTTGAAACAACAACAGTAGCTACTACTACTATCATTACTAGGGCTACTACACCTCGGGTTCTCGAGACCACAGTTAATCAATTAAATTACGAATCCATACAACTGACACAGTTGAATGACTGAAGGCACATACCACGCAATCGAATATATTGAAGGACGACTGAAAGTAGAGTCGGAAACCGAGGCCATACATTTTCATGAGCATCTCTGTCATGAAGAGACCAAGAAACACGTATTCGGCGTAATCTATAAAAAATGTGGAAATCAAGACGAATCAAAATATTTCTATCTAATTGTTTGTTAAAATATTCCCATCCTAGGGATCGACACTAAGCTGGCCGAACAATAAAGCCATTTTTGACAGATTCCAAAATGGCATGGCTTGCGAAAATAAGCATTTCATTGGTTTAAAAAAAGTTAGAAAGAGTAAATGAATCTTCCGAATATATGGGAAATTTTTTCAGTCCATTTTATCATGACCATTTATTGCAAAGATTTGCTTCATAAGTATGGCATTGATCAGCGATTGTCATCTAACATAGCATCCGTTTTCCTGTCCATTTGTATTATGCTTTTTAGATTGTCTGCCTCTTGGGGGCATTCCAAGGTCGAGTCGAATATAGATTTTCGTGCGGATTTTCGGTTCGGTTCAGGCCGAAGTGCGGTTATTTTTACAGCGGTATATTTGGTGTGGACTCGAACACGAATTGGTCACCTAATTCAATTCACTGTTATTTCCTGCGTTAATGTTAACATAAATGGTTGAAAGCAGTGGTCTTCGTGATCTTAATCAAGCGAATGTCATTATTATTTTTATTAACTTGACGTTGATATCGATCCGTGACGTGCGAATAATGAATTCAGTTTCACAATGGAAAAACAGCCCACTCCCCATCGGCTTATGTTCCAAGTGAAGATGGGACTCGTTACGATGGCCTTCGTTTCATGTTTTGCCATGTGGAAAAGCACAAAGTTTTGGTTATCGTGACCTTGATAAAGCAATTTGGAACATTGATACCATTGGAAGAATAATTCCAGCCATAAAAATCACCAGCTTACAGAGGAAACTGGTTAGCCATGCCGGTTGACCGTAGTGTTCTATGGCAACGCAGATTGTATTCAAAAAGACGAGAACGATGACGCTCCAGTAGGCCAATTGGCTTTTGGACAGTCTCCGAATCGCATACCTAGATAGGGAGAAAATAAAACATTCTGTAAAATATTGTCTTCATTGCTGACTTGACAGCAATTGCAAATTAACTGCCTCAACCCCAGCAATGCGCCAACAACCCTACCGAAACCGTTTTTCATTCCTCCAGCAAGTCGCAAAACGCCTTTTACCCCGCCTGAGAGGAATTCCGTATTGGCTTATTACATTGCCTGTAATTAAAAAGAATCTTGTTACTTCTTTAAATAAAAATCAAAAAAGAGCAGAATTTCGTTAGATTAAACACAAATTTTCAAAACAGCCGCATTGATAAAAACGTTTTTTTGCGTCCGACTAGCTATTGATTAGGCTGATAGTTATTGACGCAGTGCATAAAGATTAAATGCTGACAACTCGCCATTGTCGTCAGTGAAGATGTCCGTCTCGTCGAAGTTAAGATCGACGTTTTGCTGATATTTGGCATTTCTTTTACATTTTTCTTTCTGCCCCTTTCGCCGTGCTAGGTTGAAAAATAAAAGATTTTGAAAGTCACCTCGTCAAACCGCCTGGTAAACCCAAATGGAACGCAAAGTATGCTCATATCTTACTGCGTGGCAAACTCGTTAATCTTGCCCTTCACAAGCATCGGCCAAATTATCGTTTGTCATTAATTAGTAATGCTGAAGTTTTTATATCATCGTGACCTTGATAAATCGAATACCATTATTATTATTATTATTATTATTATTACTTTCATCAGTCCATTGGTTTCAAACGGTGCGATTTTTGCCGTTATAATTCCATCGTCTCCCACGCAATCTTATTTTTTTGAAGGCGAAAAACCCTCTTGAGTTTTTCACGCATGTCATTCCCACATTTGATTGGCCAAAGGAAACTCAAGTTTCCATTTACCATTATGGGTTTCATATTCCCACAGCTGCAAATTTTGCTATCGTCCGGTGTTGCTGATTTCTGTAGCACTAATTCAAACCCGTTGTCTTAAAAAGACCATAAATTTGCATACTGCGGACTAGAAATATTGGGTTCGAATTAGTTTCCGTGTCACCTATTTAAATTTAGCTGCGTAGATCTCGGTTTTTGTGAAATGGGGGTTATTGAAAACGTTTTTTTTTCATTATTTTATACTGAAAATGGAATCCACATAAATGTGTTATATCATTAATAGTTTCTGTTCCTCGAGAAACGGTTCTCAAAACAGACGCGATTATCTACCTCTAACTCTTATGAACGAATTGAACCATGGTCCATAGAGTAGACATTGTATTTTTAACAGCTTATGCTGAATCCAAACATCCGTTTCACTTTAATGTACCCCGTTTAAGAAGGGGGCTGCTATTTATAATTTGAGATCGAAATCCCCAACAACGTACCGGCAATTATCCTACTTCGGTCCTCGGCAGTAGTTGTGTCCTCAGCCAAGATCACTTCCTCTGCAACATAATACACCAAGCATTTTCTACAGTCATAAATAATGCCAGAATGCCAAAACGCCTCAAAACCAGGGAAACCGTTTTGTTTTTTACAACAGCAGAGCATCACCAAATGCATCTTCAGCTGGCCATCTCCAGTTTGCAAAGACCAACCGTAAACAAATAAGAGGATACAATGAGTTAATTGATTAGATTGGCTTGCCATAGGCAATGGGAAAGGGGGGGAAATTGTCATAAATGGGCGGAATATGCCCCATTTCATTCAAAGACGGTTGGTGTTACATGGAACGTTTTAGGGCTGGATTTTAATTTCGCTTGGGTGCTGTGGATTGTATGCAAGAAGAGCCCGAAAAGCGCACCTGCGTGTTGTATCCAGTCCATGTATCCACTGAACTCCTTTTCTGTTTGCTGCTGTCTCCGGAGTTTGAGGAAGGCCCGCCGTTTCTCCACTCTCTCCTTTTCCTTCGCAAATTCGCTTCGGAAAAACAAAGACAAATCAATTGGCACACATCCAATCTGCCTCTCGCGTTTAGACGCGTGAAACAAAATACGTTTATGTGACACGCATAACATGCTGAGGTCCAAATTCCCCTTTAAAACGGTGTCAGGTTTTAAATCATTAAGATTTCTTAACAAAGTACGCGTTTCTCTGTGTCGATGTCTGTTGAAGGAAAGAGGCCTGTTGGTATGCCGTTCTCAGCCTGGAGGATGAACCGGCTTCATGGATGACATTTCCATGAAGAATTTAAGGAACGTTGTAGGCGTACCCAGTTCCACCGGGTACCGCTGCATCATCCGAAATTCAACCATCTCGCGGCCAAAGTTCGGCTCCAGTGTTGTTAGTTGAGGATTGGATGATGCAACAGCCCCCGGTTTCCGCCTCCCAGCGCCTAAGTGAACGGAGTGCAGGTGCTCCGCTTAATTTTGATGGTCTGACCTGGTGGGAGTCGATCCCATGATCAATCAGCAACAGAGTGAGAGTGCTGACCTCTACACTATCGGGTCACCACCCTAGATTCTTAACCCCGTTTATGGATCGAATAGCAATTTTATTGCTCTGTTGATCAGAAACGTACCCGCTCAAAACGCCGAGAATCAAGTTGAGCATGAAGAAAGAACCGAGGACAATGAGGGGGCCAAAGTAGAATGCACTGAAACGATCTCCAACGGCGTCAAACGTCTGCAAATTAGTAAAATCATGAAGATCATTCATCTTACAGCCATGTGGATTGTCCATAACAAGCAATGCATATCTGTAAAAAATAATTGGCTGGTAACATCTCCGCTTTATTAACGCTACTGTTACTGTCGGAGAATTGTAAATATATAAAATAATCTCAGCGGCGAAAAAGGTAATTGCCAGCTAGAGGTAACTCATGCTTCGAGCGGAGCTGACGTACTTGGCTAAGGATTCATTGCTGTTATCACGACCACTTTTAAGTCTGAATTGATACAATAAACTCGCAGTAGTGCCCCTGTTTGTAGTCTTGTGTCTAAAATCTCTAAAATTTGCACATGCCCCATGACTAAGCGTGATGCTGACTCAATAGCGAACTTCATCTTTGGTCATCACCGTGCAAGCTGACCCAACTGAGCCGACTCAGTGTCGCGAATAATACCTCTTGTTGCTCGACATTAAGAGGAACCTTTAAGTTGTAGAATGCCGTTACTGCCTTACTCCTTCATTCTCGAGAATGGAATTTATTAAGCCATGGTAGGAACGAATCGATCTCGGAATGCCATTGGTTACTTATTGGCCAATAGGGTTAAAGTCCAATGTAGGCGCGTCGCGTGATGTAATATAATTGTTTAATTTAGTTCAGCATTAAATTTTACAACAGATTAAACGGATAACTGCGTGTTTGGGTGCGGATTGTACACGGAATATAAGACACGGTCATTTCTGACTCACAAATGCCTCATCAGTTAATTCCTTCTCTCGAATTTCTTGCCATTTTTACATTTTTCAATCGATGTTTAAAATGCATTTAGAATATGCGGCGGAATCGCGCGAAATTATAATTCTCTAATTGCCGCCAGGTTTCAGGATAAATTTAAACAAATAAGAAATACTGTGGATTGGTATAACCTTGCAAACGCCTATTGTCCATATTCATATTGCGCGCCGACTGACACATGAGGCATTTTAAACAAGAATTATAATTATAATGGAGGCATGGATCATAAATATGGTCGTAACCATACATTTAATTGGCGTTCCCACGACGATGTTGTCCTAATCCGACACAACGACAACGACGACTTGCAATCGATAAACCGGAGTTGTCCAGAGATCCGCTGATGCCTTCACGACATCAGAATGCATCCATTTATTCGCACGCATAAGTTGCCTCCAATTAAACATCCAACTACTTGCGCGTTATGTTCAAGAGTGGCCATTTGGATGCCGTTTGGTCTCTTTTCTTTCGATTCAAGAGCCTTGATAAGAGCTCGAACTGTGTCCAGGTGTTCGTGGATGCTCTCATAGAATTCTGGTACTTTTTCAGAGCCTTCGATGTTCTGACAGCATCACTATTCTTTCATATGCAACTTTGCTATTGACAGCTTAGATTTTGGTTGAATTAATAGACCAATTGCAATTAGATTATTATCATTAAATAATGATGCCAACTCACCATGTACATAATGTCGGTCCAGCCTTCCATAGTTATGCACTGAAATACCGTAAGCATGGCGTAGCCTATATTGTCGAAACTGGTTATGCCAAAATTGGGGCCTTCCCAGTATCCCTTGCAGATGTAGCCGGCCGGACAGCGGAAGGATCCGTGCGCGGCGTTGAAGATACCCTTGGAGGAGCTCTCGTTGCCAATGTTGCAGGGAACGAGGGTTTTGGTGTTGGGAATTGACTCGGGCAGAATATCAGGGTTGCCTGTGGCACAGAGAGGACGATTGGTGGAAAATGAGACAAACCGTTTCTAAATAAGATAACTGTTTTGCTTTCCGCGTGGTATTCAAGTGGATAGCCTCGTGGATAAACCGGCTACATGGATGTTTCGTGGAGGTTGTACAGGGAAGACGTCCCCAATGCCACCTGAAGGGGTGGAAGTTCCCACTGAAACTCGGGCAGGTTTAATTCTAATAATGCTGCAGCCATCCAGACACCCTGTTGCTAAACAACAGGCGCACGCGGAGTTACCGTGTCTCTCCATTTAAAGAGCTTAATTGTGTATGAGGAATGCTTACGTTCATCAAAGCAAGTCATGTGAAATCCACCGGAGTAAAATTCCAGACCGACAATGGCAAATATGGTGATGGCGAACAGTAGTAATAATCCGATCTGAAGAAGTGGCGCCATTGCTCGGAAAATGGATTTCAACACAATTTGGAGACCTTGGAACGATAATGCATTTGATAATTGAAATATACATATATATAGATTTTACTTATCCCGATGATCAATATTCCCTGACTATTATGTTTATTTTAACCTCCCCTACAGAATCCTAAGAGATGGTAAGTTATGATCTGCAACAAAGTTAACTAGATTGAAATTACTCAAATGTGGATGCTCTGAGTAAAATGCCAAATCTACCGGCTCCGATTTTTCGAAGATTTTGTAAAAATTGTATTAATTCCTTCAAGTCGTGTCTATCGGTCACTTCGGGTCGTCGGCGTCTACTTCGACCCATCGATAGACACCAACGCCAAGGCATTCGCTTATTGGTCGACTGTACCAAATCGTGTTTGTGCCCGCGACATTACTACTACTCACTCTCAAAACCGGTGACAAGTTTCAGCGGTCGCAAAACTCGCAACGCCCGGAGAGCCGGTTGGTTGAGATTTGGAAGGATGTAGGCCAGCAGTCTTGAGGAAAAAAAATGAAGTAAGGCACATGGACTTACAATTTGGTTAAAAACCGTATGCGTTCAAGGATTTTGGTACAGGGCCTTTCTGCATCATTTTGTTCGGGCGGTAAAAAAATACGCCAGAGAGTGGTCAAACCAAAATGAATATTAACATGCACCTGCTTAAGTGAATTGGCGTATATGACGACAAATCTCTTGGTCCACAAATGCCTATCTTACATAATGTTCTCAAGTACAATGCACATTTACTAGACGAATTTTTATTATGGCAAGGAATTGTGCGCAATAAATTATTGTTTGCGATTCCGCATTTATCTTTAAATTCATCGACATGATGGTTTTTAGCCAGATTCCGCCCAACCAGGTGTCACTTCGAATCGGGCGATGGGATAAATTATTTTCAGAGGCTTAAACAATACTCAACTTCATTTTGCCTAGTTCTGGAGACGGGCAGACAAAGATATGACCGAACAATAACTCTGGAGAACTCATTGAACAATGGAAAACAGAATTAATATAACAGAAGAAATACTAAAATAAATAGACGTCCACCTCGTATTATCTATTTACCCAAGATCATCAATTTATTTGCTGGCTCAACAGTTATGCACCTCGTAGCCTTAATAGAGCAATTATATTGCCTATTTGACAACATCGGTACAAACAGTATTAATATACAGTGGAGACAAACTGTATTTTGTCAGTCACTACTTAAAAAGATGAGAGAGACCTGCATTTTTCATCACAGAATGGACTTATTTATTATTCAGTTCCTTTGTACAATAAGTGAGTAGAGTCTTTGCTGTCCTCCACTCTTCATGTTTGAACTGTTCGAACCTGTTATTAGCATAAAAGACACCTGTGCACAGCCTAAAATAGTAACAACCCAAGCTCCAATTTGGTCTAGACCAGAGAGCAATCAAAGGCCATCAGAAAAATGTAGACTGCGCCGGGCTGAAAATGGAAGACATACAAGACCACAGATAATCGCCCTCGATCCGGGGCTCAACATGATCACAAGAACGATGAGCAAAATCCCATAGCGACACCTATTGCATGACCTGTGGAAAGCTGGGGCCAAAGCAACAAAGGCCACCATCAGAAACACAATTCGCTGCCCCCCTCCCCTCCTTAAGCTAGCACATGTCCAGGCCTGTCCGAGGTTTGCTAAAGATCATTTGGGTGATCTAGAAGAGGATTGGGAAAATTGAATTTGTCCAGATGAAACCAAAATGGAAATTTTTGGTGGAATTCAACGCGTCGTGTTTGGAAAGAAAGAATGTCGTGTTGAATCCAAAGACAAATGGACAAGGATGGTCGACCCGTGTAAATGGAAGAATAAATGTTGTCATGCATCGTGAGAGTTTGAGTGAAAACCTTCTTCCATAAGTAAGGGCATGCAAGATGAAATGTGGCTGGGTCTTTCAGCATCCCAAAACCTCCGGGAAACGTTGGAGTTGCTCCGTGAGGAACATTTAGAGGTCCTTGAGTGGCCTGGTCGGTTACTAGATTGGAACCCCAGAGTAAATCTTTGGAGGAAGTTGACAGTCTGAGTTGCTCAGCGACGGCCCCAAGACATCACTGTTCTAGAAGAATTGGCGAAATTACCAACAGCAGTGTAGAAATACCCCAGGAAGACTTACAGAAGACGGCTGACCTCTACCATTTCCAGCAAATATTGTGCTGAACTTCAGTTATTGACCAAACACTTTTTTCACCATAATTTACAGGAAAAATTCATAAATAAATCTACCGTGATTTATCGGATTTTTTTCATTTTGTAATACCTCTGATGAAAATTGCAGACCCCTCTCGTCTTTTGAATGGGAGAGCTAACACAAGTTGTGGCTGACAAAATGATTTTTGTCCAGCTTCACTTTGTTCAATGGAACAGTGGTTTTTTTTGCGTTTTTAAAGGTTTTAATAAATACGTTTTTCATGTGTTTATGCACTCAACATCTCATGCTTTAGCAGCCAGAAAACGATAAGAGCTAATGTTTTATTTAACGGTAATAAAAATAAAAATGTAACGTTAAAAAATCTAAAACAAATGAAAAACGAAAACGAATAAAAATACTTCAGAGAAATATGGTTGATGTACCATTGTCGCAAGATCTCTCAGAGGCATAATCAATTAAAAGTCATTTGAAATAACAAGAAAGGCAAATAAGTGCGGCCATCAAAATATTATGACCGAATTACGAAACCTGCAAGCTATTTAAGAGGTCGAAATCCTTACTTTTAGCTACCAGCTGGGCTATATTGTCTTTCGATGCCACAGTTTCGTTTTTTTCTCATTGAACCTGCACAACGAATGCCTAGCTCTTTCCGCTTTCATGGTAGTTCCACACCCTTTGTTGCTATACAAGCAAGGGTCCTACCGTCGTTAATATTTGATTAATTTTTTAAAAAAATAAAAGCAAAAATAATTCGACTATTTAAAATGTTCGGCCCGATATCATAGGCACGCATCCCTCTACAATTAAACTCATTAATTATGGACGATTAACATCCTGCGTGGAAATGCCTTTCATGAAATTAATTATTTAATCATGGCAGTCACACTTACCCTGTTGCCACAACTATAAAATCGATAATATTCCATATGCTCCTGAGATAGGCTCCCTCGTTGAGAACAAATCCGAGAGCTGCTATTTTGAGAAGGGCCTCAACACAAAAGATACCCAGGAAGTACTTTTCTGTTTGTTCCTAAAACGGAAGACACAAAACTGGCAGTGTGCCAAAGGTCCGACCGCCCAAGCTTCCATACACAAGAATAAACGCGATTAAGCAAGCAAGCAATTTGTCTTTAAAACCCTATGGGATTTGGCATTGCGTAGATTTACACAAGAACTTACCAAGCTTTCACTGAGGACGGATTTGTCTCCCCCTGGATAATGGCGCTCCATCGCGAGGACAACGCAGTTGGCTGTGATTGTCAGCAAAACCATATATTCGAAGGGTGTGGACGAGCGGGCGAATTGTGGTGGTTAAGGACAAACTTGGCAAAGAATGGCTATGAAAGAGGGTGATTTGGGTCTGGGGCATGTTGAGGCCACGTTTTTTCGTGTATTTCTGGGCTAGATTGCTGATATTTTACATTGCTTGGTGCCGGGGTTTTGGAATGCGAGTCCATGAATTCAATTCAGACAAAAACCTTTCACTTGCGAATGTGTCCCGACGGACAAACCCACCACGACCCCACGTCCATTGTGTTTCAACAGCCAATCAGCCATCCAATGTCTCGTTTATTTAGTGAGATGCATTTAGTAAGACCTTTAGCTCTCGTCACCCGAATTCGTCAGTTAAATCTATGATTATTCAACGACTATTGCGTTCTTTGGATGACATAAATGTGTCCAAATTTTAGTTTGAAAATGCAGGATTAGTCAAATTGTTTTGTCAGCCAATAAGTATTTTCGTTGCGAATAGCGTAAAACTCTAGTTTCGTAACGATGCAAATTGTCATTCCAATAATACCACTTCTTCAATCCCTAGATTAATGTCACAGATGCACTTTTCGTGAGTTAATGGGTAGGTGAAGGTGAAAATTGGTGGTCAATCAAGCGTTTTGTCGACTAAAATAATCAAAAGGTTTTTAAAATTGATTTAGATAAGGCCGCTGCATAGGACACCACAGAATGTATGGATCGTCAATTATGTGCCGCGATTAAAATTAATTAAACTCTTGACAAATTTTACACATAAAAATTTGCTCGAATATGCATTTAATTTACAGCAACATCGTGTTCGATTAATGTATGCATATAATTATCAAATAATCTGGGTTTTGTATATCATCGATAATCTGTTGTGAAAGCAAATTATAATGCCTAAATTGAAAACTCATACACCTCCCCTCCCACGATATGTCAAGGAAGGTCGCATATTTTCACTCATAAACAACCATATTTAAAAAAATACATTTAAAATACAAAAAGCACCAAGATTTTTCCGATTCTTTCGCAGTTCCATAGTAATCCCTAATACCGTGCGTTATTTGGGAGACAACGATTCCCATAACTGATAGGTTTTTTTCGGTAGGGCATTAGGTCTCAGATTACGTAAATTATTCTCTTTTTAAACTTATGGAAAGTGTCTGTAATATTGGACAAAGTTATTCATGCATCTTTAGGCATGTCCAATTAGTCGTCTCTATGCAATGTCGTGTTGATTTATTTTTTGGACAAAAGAACTCGAAGTTTTAGCTTTTATTGCTGCTCCAAATCATTTCCATGACATTCCTCTTATTCCAGGAAATGGAGCTTTTTCACCCAAAATTCTAAAATCAGCTACATTACACATTTGCCAAAAGGCGTGTACTTCAAGGATTCCAATTACCACCTTGAAATTTCGTGTTCACTCATTCAGAATCGTCGTCGTCAGACACAAACTTTACAAAATAGAAAATTGAAATGAAAAAAACAGAAACAGGATAGATCGTTTTCAGATGCATATCTCCTGTGTCCTTATCTAGAATCGCCACTACCTGTTTCTATTCTATGTATTGACACTCTTGAGGCTGATCGCTTTCGTCCGATTATCACTAATATTACAGGTACCGTGGGAAAGCCTTCGCTGACCCGCTTCCCCCAAGTTTCTGTCTGAGCGTCCCAGGGCATTGTTCTCGGTAATTGAGGAAACGAGAGCTTCCGCGACTTGTCGATGAGAGCAAAAATCCATTCAATTTCTCTGGTTAGTTGAACGCCTTTAGAGGAAGCGACCTCCATCCTTTTCCATTTTGCGACACGAGTCGCCTACCAATGACCTCTAGGGTCACGTCGCGAGGCTGGTCGCCCAAATGATCTCTGTGTAGCATAAAATCACCGGATGAATAAAGCACGAATGTCTGGTTATTTCCATTGGTTGCTGTCAATTGTTTGTATGAACTTGCGTGCACTCAAAGAAGTCACCTATAAATCAATTTCACTGGTCCTTATAACCTGAATCACTAATCTCTTTTTAAATATTTAAGAGAAAGTTTTAGGCGTGGCGTTCTAGACACCTGGGAGGAAAATAGACCAAGCCGCTTGAAATGCCAAGAAAGCTGATTTTCTTGTCGCGTGTGTTGAAGAATCAGAAGACGAAAGTCGCACTATTCGTTTTAGTACATAAATGTCTCTCTGTGTGTAAAAAACACGCAATATTTGAAAGTAGGGAATTCTCTATGGACATCCAAAACCGAACTCCGTTAATCACAGTTTACCTAACTGCAGTGGCGTGAACGCTATATCTATTAAAAAACCATAACCATTTCGAACAATACAAAATCTGGACTCATTTTTGAAAAGGATATCCCCAGTCGATGATAATCCGGGCATATTTCCGTATTACGTTGTCTTCGGAGAAAATGAAAAGGAGTTTATTTCCAGAGTTCAGAGGCTGGGGTTCTTGGTCGGTGTCCGGCCCGACGTGTTTGTGGGAGGTCGGGCGGGTGTTGTGGTAATTGAGGAGGCTTAGTGATGACTGCGACCCGTCGCACAATCGCATCTTCTCGTTTATTGCCGACGCAGCGATGATCCCAATTGAACGAAGTTCCTGCTTGGGACTGGCAACTCCGCTACTGTCCAAAACATAGCCAGCAGATTCCTCTTCTCTGGACATTTTGTGGAGTACTAAAGGGTCAGAAGCCAGGGTGCATTTTTGTGGTCACTTACTCTAGCCGATGCGGTGTGAATGGCGTCCCAGACTGATGCATGTGATAGGAGATTACTAAAACTAGCACTATGATACGACTACTCCCAAGACTGGCGGTGAGAAATTCTGCTCTCTCTCCACCTTGCTGGACGCGCGCGTGCGTGTACAGTTTTTATGTCGGTCGCACTCCCTATGAGCGCATTGGCTCACGGGCCTGTTGACACTTCCGAGCAGGCTAACCAATCAGAGTGGCGCGTCAACGAGGCGAATTATCGCCGTTTGGTGCTCGCACGTGTGTACGTGCGCGCGCACACATTCGCGTGCGTGCGTGCATGCGTCGTGAGCGTGTTTTGGGCAATTCGTATGTTTGCGTTGCAATATGTCATCTCTCTCTGCCTCGCGTTTGATTCTGGCTTATGCAGGGCACGCTGGACCACAGGCCAGTGTCTCATCAGGCCAGGCGCTCATTCGTGTTCCGGCTGATGCTGTCTGCGTCTGTGATGTCGCTTCCGGTAGCAGGGTGGCGGCGACACAAGCGGCTATTTTGTTGTTCGACACGGTCAATTTGAACGAACCGAAAATAGGCAAACTCTTGTGCAATTCGTTTAACCGTATCTCGGTTACTGACACATAAAACTGTTAGAACCAAAGGCGTTGTTTAACCTACGAAAAAATAAAGAGGACTAGGAAATTAGCCAGGTGACTTGTTCTCCTTTTTCTTAAATATTCTTGTTTTCTGGTGAATTAGAGATCCTCAGTATCTAGGATACCATTTTCAACGGCATTTAACTAGTTGTTTCTCACAGCTTCTCATATATAATGCGGCCCCTCTCATCCACTCATTGTCCCAGTGTAGGTCGCTTCGACCAATGCCAAGACTTTACCATTTAATTCCCACGTCAAACAAGGCTTGCAAAAGTAACAATGGGTAAATTGGGAGCAAATTGAAAAATCTGAACAGCCAATTAATTATTGCTTAGTCCTTGCTTTGCGTCTTTTGTAATTGTGCCATTGCAGTTGATTTATGCTAGACATGGGCATATATGGCTAATCATTGCGAATATTAATAAAACGAAACGCCATCTGTTTCAAAGGAATCACACGAACTTGTTCGCGATTTGGGATCTGACACCGAGTTTCGTTACGAACACAGCTGCCATCAAGGTCGCGTGTGGTGGTATTAGGCCAAAATGATGGCTGCTCGTCGGGTGTTAAGACCTGAATGGATTACCGGCGCAATCGCTTAGCACCTGATAAAACAATACTTTGGGCAACTATCTGAATAAAAACGTGTTACTTTCTCAAAGAAAAACATTACTTTCACCTAGGAACCATTTTCCCTGACAACCTCGAAATTTGGATTTGTGACTATTTTACCATTTTGGCCTTTTCAAACAAGTTATTCGTGTCCTTGCGAACAGTCTTTTTCAACGTATAAAACGTGCCACGTTCTCATCAGCCTTCGCTTTCATTAGCGATTCCTGCATAAATTGATAAACTTTTTTAAAAGCATAATAATAGTCATCGCTTCATTAAGGCCACGAGGACTAAAACGTTCTGCATAAAAAGTAACAATACCATGTATAAAAAACCTGGTCTGGTTCCTGATTCACCTGTTTGGGGTAAACTAAAAATCTGGATCATAGGGAATTACCCAATTGAGACATGCAACAGCCGTTCTTGTGGAAATACTGCGGTATATCCTTCGTTTTATCGTTCGAAGATATTTTCGAAAACAGGAATGGAGGGGATGGGAGAGGGTCACCTAACATACGGGAACCTATGAAGGAACCACGGGTTAAATGGCTTTGACCAGTGATATCTTGGATGGTGGGTGATCCACTAGAAACGGGATTATTGTACATTTTGAGGCCAAAGAAACGCCTGGGGAACAGTATACTATCAAGGGAATTAAACAGGCATCCAAGAAGCCCTTCGTGAGGTTTGAGCTTATTTCTAGGAGACTGGAACGGACACGGTTGCGACAGCATCCATGTGATCACTCCAATATAACCGACTGTTGAAAATGAAGTCCATGGCTTCAATCGCGACGAAGCCGGTTTATCCTCTCGTAGGAGGAGATGGCAGCGCCAAGCAGTCAACCAAGCCTCCGGTTCGTCCTCTTGTGGTTTGCGTACTTTCATTTATTGAACTGGTCTTTGCGAAGAGACGAACCTGATCAATTATTAATGACTCTAAAGAGTCACTGAAACTCGATGGGGGCGATGCAGTTTACTTACAAACCAACTTTACGGTATCAAACGATGCTCAATTATTGTGCCTTTGCAAATACGTTATGAGACGAAACTTTCAAGTAAGCAGATTCTATTCAAGCGAAGGACCGTGTTCGGCTAATGACCGGCTACACGGGCATTGTCAAGCTAAGCGTAGGGTCAATCCGAATTCGGATACTGGATCTCTGACAAAACACGCTCTAAGATCGAGCAGACCTGTCAATTTATATGAATCCAAGAATTTCAGTCAAACGCCCGCGCCTTTATCGATTATTTTTCTGTGGGTGCGTCATAGATCGGGGCGTTCAATGGCCGACATTACGCATTTTCCAAACTTTTTAATTTGCTTCATTCCAAATTCATCTCGTTGTTGCTTCTTGTGTTGTTAACTTATTCATGTTTTAAATTGTAATGCTGAAAGTGTTGGTCATCGTTGCCTTAATAGAGTGAATACCAATGTTGTTATTAACAAACAAGCGTCAAGCACTTTCAGCTTCATCATTCCACAGCGCCAATCTGGTCATGGCGACGTCAGGAGTAAAAGGTGTACCAGTTGCGTGTTTGAACTTTCAAGGGCGTTGCAAAACCACTGTGTTGGTGCAAATTTCAGGAGGACGCACAGTTTCCCTCTTTCAAGAAACAGACGTCTTATTTAATCATACAGGATTTGTTCTCACCAGCCCGCTTATAGATTCGTCGCAGCTATAATTAGTCAAATACTCCCCATCCCCTTGTATCTTCGATGCATAGAGCCCACGTTTAGCAACCGTCCGTTTGCGAATAAGCGAACCTTTTCCCGCAGTTTCGTCTCGCTACAGCCCCAAATCGTTGTTTTCACGACTTCCTGGAGTTACAGAAACCCTTAGACGGACTTCATCATTCTCTCGACCGTTCCGGAGGATTGTGGAACCCTGATATTTGAACTGAAGTGGTTCGTCGTTGACGTACATCGGATGGCAATAGCGTGAGAAAGACGTCGAAAATGTTTAGTTTGTTGGATGTGTTGAAATAGCCCAAAATTTTTATTTCAACGAGAACTGGTCGTTGGGCAGTTGGGTATCTCTCAAAATAAAACTATTGTCTGCGGATTCCAGCCAAACTTAGGTGACTTGAACGCCGCTATAGTTGCCGATAGCCTGCTGCATTACAGAACGGTACCGGAAAATAATGCCAACTTTGCCGCAAGCCCGTATGTAAAGGGAGGACAAATAGTACGATGTCAGAGGATTAACACGTATACCTGGCATGCCATCAGCTTTCAAGGCGAATTTCTAGGGGTCGAGTTACATGCCGCACTGCGGCAACTGGTGGGAAATCTTGGTGCGAGACTAAAGAGTTCGAAGTAAAATTCCCGCTTTCAAAAACTAACTGATTGGGTGAAAACGTACCCAAGAGAAGACATTGATCAACCACAGAAATAGTGGATTTAAATTCTGCGAGAAGCAAGATGGAAATCAGCCAAGAAGGAAGACAAAATTAACAGTTTGCAATAGATTCTCTCAAATATTTGCACTTTAATCTGAATTGCTAGTCATAGATCTCGTTCTAATTATAGGGTTAGGAATGGCGCCCATGTAACTAGTAAAAATGAAGTTTATCATGTCTAACACAAAAGAGGTTAACATAAATGACACCGCAGAGGCTCAACTACAAACACGAAAACGAACGAGAATAAATTGATTGTGCGTTTTAAGCTGTTGGGGAAAGAGCTGGGCAATTTCGATCTCTTCAGGGTTCGAGTTTGAAGATCGAAATGTGAGGAAGGTCACCGGAGTGGGGTAGACGTATGGGTGGTTGGATGGAGAGTAAACCTGCCTCAAATGATGAACCATCCGAAAGTTCACCAGTCAGAGTTCAGCGTTTGACCCCCGTGTTGATGGACGCAGCGGATACTTCCAACTCTTCAGATGACAATGGGGCCGCCACCACTGTAACGAAATTCCCAAAAAAATCATTATTGACCTTTCGTCCGTGAAGCGGACTCATTCTCTAGCAGTAGGTAGACGCAAGACAGAAACGTCGATGGAGACTCCCGTCTATGAATCTCACCACCTCGGGAGGCAAGCCAAATTACGGGACACTATGGGGACTATATTTTATGCCCGAATCAAAGATACGCCAGGTCGAGGTAATTTTCGACTTCCCCTGAAACCTACGTCCGTGAAACGAAAATTATTTTTGTCTCAATTAAAAAAAAATTACAAAATTTCCATCCGAAAGTAGCGCACGCAACCTAGCACACCGACAGATGTTTACTGCTAAACACTGCAATTGAAGTTGGTTACTGGCAATTAAAAATGTCGAACCTCCTCGATTAAATAGGCCTAGGCCGTCAGTAGACATTATAAGACGCCTCTCTATACAATGACATCTCTGCACCATTTCTGTGAACCTCTTTTATCACTTTCTCGATCGAGGAGGACTCAAGCACGATGAATCGGCTTACGAAACAGCCTGTCTCTTATTCGATTCCGCATATTAATGATAATAAACATTTATATCGTTTTATTCTGGTCACGAGGACCAAAGCTTTCAGTATTATATAAAAAAAAGGAAAATTTCCTTCCCAGTAAAGGCGTCTTCGAGTTATTGCCTCTCCTGGTATCGTGAAACGACAAATCGGGACAAATGAGGATTGGCCTAGTTGTGATATTCAGCCGTTCTTGTTTTAAGCTAAACGGTACAGCCTTCGCATCGGTCGAAGATATTTGCCTTGAGAAAGGCATTAGTAATAACAAACCGATAAATTAGCAAGGAGTGCAAAGTAAATCCTCGAAGTATATAATGTTTGGCAAACGCGTAGAGGGGATGGGATATATATATATATTACTATACGACATGTAAGGATGGAACAATTAGTTAAATTGAATCCATTAATAGACCAATAGAGAACTGGGTTATTTGAAAATGCCTACGGAGGGTCAAAAGGTCAATACGTTTGAGACCAGGGAGAACAACGGGTTAACTGTATCCTATGAGGCGAATCCATGGAGGCCTTGATGCGGATAGAGTTCACGTCAAGTCGCCTGAAACGGTGAAGTAAGTAACAATTCTATGCCCATTGTGGTACATCGTCTCAAACTGATATCAATACAGCTCAATTGCGTGGGAGGACATTCATTAGATTATGGGAAGTTGAATTTGCCTCAAGAACCGACGTTATTGGTTGAGAAAAAATGTTGTTGAAACTAAGCGAATGAACCTGGATTAATTCCTCCGGTTTTAAATTATTTTACTCGTGGAATCTAGGCAAAATAGGGTGAATTAGCCTGCTTTTACAAATTGAATTCAAATGGTCATTTTTAACAGAAAGCCGAAAATACTCTGTTTGTCTACATTGAGCTACCGCCTCGTATCAAAATACCCTGAAAGCATTTTTCGTTCTTTTTCGACACTTATGGATGAAGTTAAATTGCATTACTTCTGTCTATTCACTGATATTTAACCAAATTGAATGAAATATTTATGTTTATATTTTTTGAATAACCGAAGCATATAAATGAGGCCTTATTCCCTAATTGAGTCTTCTTTTAAATCACAAATAGGCAGACTGGGCTGCGTAAACGGGCTACACCAAATTTGTTCACGAATTACCAACGTTTACGTGAATACCGTTTTATAATCTTGTTTAATTAGCATATTGTGAGCCAAAACCCATTCGTAAACTAATTATTTTGCCGCTCAACGGTTTCCTTAGCTTGGATATGTGACCGTTCTCTGTTATTTGATGGTAATATTTTGTTGTACTTAAATCAATATAGTACCATGTGAAGCTTCGTGCCATGAAAACAGAACCAAACGCACTCATATTAACGAACTGAGATTGCAGAGCCTTTATTTATGATGTCCAAAAAAATTAGTTTTACTGCTTCATTAGGCCACACGCAGCATGAAAATGTTAAATCACTCCAATACATCTGGTAGCGCTATCAACCAGCAGAAACATTTCAGAAAAATATTTCTTGATCAATAAAATCTTCTATCTTCTTTGTGGTTTTTACATGTGATAAAACATTCTGGGGAATTGGCTGTTGGAATAAGAATATACTGCAGGGT
The DNA here is from genome assembly GCA_028672205.1 of Proteocephalus fallax. Classification (NCBI taxonomy): domain Eukaryota; kingdom Metazoa; phylum Platyhelminthes; class Cestoda; order Proteocephalidea; family Proteocephalidae; genus Proteocephalus; species Proteocephalus fallax. Next base: position 70,522 of record JAPUBX010004052.1, on the reverse strand, counting down.
TAAGAGGGATTTCATTGACCATGGAAGGGCAGACAGTAACGGGGTTTGGATTGTACTGTCGAGGGGAATGCACGGGGATATATGGCAACGGCTCTTGTTCTCTAGCCGGGGTATTCACAGGCGACGACTGAGCCTTGTTCAGTATTCTTTCTCGACGTTCGGAGATTTTCGCCGCCATCAATTCCTTTTCGAGTCTCTCAATATTGGCTTGCGAAGCAGTTACGGTCCAACATTCCGTTGTCACGACCATCTCTGGGTGGATATTTCGGTTCGTCTGCTTGATTAGCTTCACCATTTTTCCTCGATAGAAAAGTAAAACAGCGTGCTGAGCTCACGTTAGCGTGATCGACGATCCCAAAAAGTCCACGCTTCAGCATTGCTGCGGTTACGTTCAAAACAAAACCCTTTATCGAGACAAGAACTACAGAAACAATTGGAAAGTATGTAAAAGCTTACTAAAAACGTTAGTCATAATTAAATAAGATAGTTTTCTTCTACACTCAGCCATGATGATTCGATTGTTTTTGAAACCGAATGGATTTTTTTAAAGTAAATATTGTTTTACAAACATTGGGGTAGATATTTCGGTTCGTCTGTTTGATTAGCTTCACAATTTTTCACCATTCAGTGGCTGCCTACAGTTCCTGCTCTCATTAAGTGAGGATAATTTATGACGAGTTATCAATATGTCTGCATGCTAGAGACGAATCAGTGATTAGTTGTAGGTGTTTCTCGGGTGACACTACGTGTCGCCGTAGCGAGGCATGACAAATGAGCAGGACGAACGTGCCGATTGCACATTCGTGTCGCCATGAGCACTCGAGTCTTGTGACCCGATTCCGGGCTAAGAACACCATAAATAGAAGATTTGTACGAGCAAATGGGGCGTGGTTGGTGAACTTGAGAAAAAATGTTAAAATTCTGGATCTGATGGGATTTTATGGATTCTATGATTCCATGAGTTTGCTAAATCAGAAAAGGATACAAATACTCCAGAGAGGTCTTGTGCTGGCACACGATTGACGATGATTTCCAAGACCCAGAAAAAGTGAAAACAAATATAAAATAGCAAGACAGATTACCCATTCAGGCTAATAGTTATGCAAACTCATGAACGCGGACATCATCCGACCAGATCCAGTCACATTTGTGTGTCTATTGCAAGGTCGGATGACTTTTGTACAGAAAGTCATTGCTCGGGAAGGGTCAATGAGTCCTGGCACGGAAGCAATTTGCATCGGCCGGCGCCTGTAATTCATCGAATTGGAGGATGCCGGGTGGCGAAACACCGGCTCAATCAACGGAAATCCGACCAATCTGAGTTGGTTAAGTGTTGCGTGATGCAGCGGGGACCGCGTTCACCTCTTCGCGTGGCGCTGGAAATCCCGGTATCCCCACAATATTCCCAAGAATCTTAATGGAACTATCATCCATGAAGCCGGTTAATCGTTTCGCCGTAGATATCCGCACGGGAAATGTTTTGTAGGACTTAGTGGATCGGGTAAAGATCCAAAGAGGATACTTTGAAGCACGTAGATGGTTGGATATTTATATTACATAATTGCCCCATTGTTAACGACTGCAACAAAACATTTTACAACAAGAGACACCCAACTTGTTTGGAGACCATGCCTAGAACAGGAGGTGGGCATTTACGAGCGATAACATGATTATCATGTTTATGACTTCCATCATCTGTCGGTTGGCGCTTTTTAAAAAGTTTCCGAAACCGAGTAGGAAAGCTTCCAGACGATAAACGGACGATAAGACACCCAGACAAATAAAAGATCTTTGATCATCAGGTTAACACTTTCTGCCTTTCGCTTACAGTCAAGTTAAAACTGCATTGACATGGAAAACGTAGTTAATTTATGTCGCGTTTTCTCTTCTTGCCTGCGATCGCAAAACGACGTGTGTGACAAGTTCACGCTTTCCGTCACAACAAACGATGTCAATATCTTCTGTTTATTTGCACGAAATATCCGTTTGACACGTCGGTCGAAAATGATTTCAAAGCACTATTTATTCGATAGTTTTAATTCTTAATCAAGCAATTGTTATTAGATTGAATGGACGACGCAACTACCAATCGATCAACTGACAGTGATGGCGGCCAAAGGACTCCAATGGCCGCCCTCGTTTATAAGACGTGGACCTGAGATCATGTGCCGCGTAAAGTACAATGCGTGCGAGGTCAAGTTCAAAAATACAAAGATTAAATAAGAGTACGTGGTTAGAATGACTGAATGGCGCCTATGCTACAGGTGTACTTTTTGCAAGGATTAATTATTCAACGACTTAATAATAATAATAATCATAATAATAATAATAATATTCGCTTTATTAAGGTCACGAGGACCAAAACTTTCAGCATTAAAATGTACAATAAACAAAAATGTTACAGGACGTCACGATTAAACGTAGAAAATGCACAATAAGTTAAGAAGAATAAAAGAAGTAACATCGTGGTAAATTTGCAAGAAAGGCCAATTTAACCCACGAAGTATATAAAGTTTGGCAAACGGGAAATGGCGGCAATTGAAAGGCCCTATCCAAAATTTATGAGCTCGAAGCGAAATTATGGAGTTCAGGCATTTCAGGTTTGAAGAGAGATAAGACGCCGGAGTAGTTCTAGATAGTTGACCTGAACAGTCTCCTTTATTAAAGGGCGTAAATTGGTATTTATATAGAGGTTGGCGGCAGTAAGGCCAGTCGGCCAATGAGGGAGTGTGAGGAATGAGTCACTAAATCGATTCGATTGTGACTCGAGAGAATGTTAACAGAAGGGGTGTGACAAGCGATGTGGTGACCTTTTAACCGGGCACGGTTGACTTTACTTTAAGGTGTTTGAGGAAGGGAATTCATAGAATAATAGTTCAATTAATTAATTCCCGTAACGTGCAGAAAACCAAGCCGGTCTTATCTCTCTTCAATGACTTCAGGTTGGTGGGGCTACGTCAATATTGGATAGAACATAAACACGCTACTGTTCCATATATACGGGATACCGCCAAGTGTTCACTGCACGAATACATCCAGAGGCCAATGGATGGCTGAAAACAATGTTAGATCCCTGCATAATTTAATCAAAACGATTGATCCGAGATCCTTCAAAGATTTTGATGATATTTCATCGACATCTTTCTTCCCCAGTGCCGCAATCGCTATGCATCTGTGTTTCTGGTGATGATTCATCATTTCTCTATATTTTGTACTTAAAAACCTGAAGCAGGGACCTGCGTTGACATTCGTGATTCATGGGGAATCTTCCAAAGTTTAAAAACACGCATATGGCTATACATTCATGAGATATTCCGTCATCATTTTCAGATTCACGGAATTATTGTATTCTGCACATCACTGCTAACAGTTTTGTTCCCGACTGAATAATTCCACTCTAAATTCAAATAAAGACATTCATCTAAACAATACTGTTTAATGCAATACCAGTGACTACAATTAATGCTTTAATATAATTATAATAATGGTAAGCGCTTAATTGGGGTCACGATGAACCAACTTTTCAGCAAAAACATGATATAATTAACAATATTTTATTAAAGAAAACTGTCTTTTAGTTTCTGCTTCGCGTGAAAATAAAATTCGGGAAAAATAAGGAATGAACGAATTGGGATATCCCGTTGTTCTTGTAGGTATTTAACAGCATTGACAACTCATTGGTCGAAGAGATTTACACTTGGATAAACTTGAAAAGAGGGGATGGAAGGCATCATGTAATATGCGCGCAGCGATGAGTGTACAGCTAGTGAAGTGGCACTGTAATGCTGGTCTCTTGAATGGAGAGCATAGGTAAGTCACAAACAAGCTACTGTTTTCGCAGCAATTTTCGGCCAAATAAGTATTCGTCATAACATTACCCACATGGTGTCCCTATTGGGTGTAATGCGAGACGGAACTGCGTAAGCAATATTTAACAGTCATGCTCCTTGATGTGATTTTAGTACGCTGGCAACGCGGGGCCTGTTTTCTTCGCAGTCGAAGGGTATTTGTCGACTCATACGTGGAGTTCGTATTTGCTTCAGACGAAGGCCGATTCGCCTATTAACGTGGGATCATTTGGTGTGTGAAGAAACCTCGATCAGTCCAACAGCGATGTCATATTTCGATGCACGAAAAGCCGCACGATTAACTGGATTCCATTCGCGTTCTTTTTGGCTGTGATGGCAGTCGCTGCTGTACTTCTTGCTCAAAGGTCATATCCATAACGCGCGCCAAAATATGCATTTGTAGGGTCAGTGCGTACTGGATGCGTTGTCTATTCAAAACAGTTTCCGAATGTGTGGATCGGATAATAGTAATCTATATGACAACACCGGTTCGGTATCTGTATATCAAAGGTCATGATTGCAATCATTAGCATTGACGCTGTTAGGTTGTAAATGCATCAGGCCGCCACATGTTTGTAAAAACGCACACAAACATGAAACGTTTAGATAGAAACATCGCAAAACATCATGCGTAGTTACTGAATTTACCATATTTAACCACACTTATAAATGGCTAAGTTATATCTCATTCCATCAGAAATTTATTTCGTCGTCGGGGGTCTATGATACCCCAATTACGCCTAGAGAAAATCAACATTTTAATTATGATGATATATTGTTCGCTTCCTTCATGGAATATTTGGCCTCCAGCCCAACATGAAAATTCCTGGGTGTGGTGTTCAACAGTCGGTTGTCCTGGAGGATCACATGGATTCCGTCGTACCAGTTCGCCGGTCCCAACATCCTTGGTTGAGCTCAAACCGTATCAAGGTCTTCGTGGATGGATGACTCAACATCCTCTTTATATAAATTCCCCCTGTTGCGTTACCTTGCCGAAAATGTTCGGAATTTTTGACCTTGTGTAGTGTTTTTTTAAAATAATTTAGTTTTCTAGAGGAGCATAATCATTCATCGTGATTCGACGAGTCATTCCATATTCATTTCCCGTGTATTGGGTGACCCCTCCCATCCCCTCTATTTTCGTCTTTCTCTTGGCTATGCAATTTAATTCTCACAAAAACCACCGCATTCACTATTTGTACGGTTTTTAGTTCTACCAGGAGAGGTGAAAGAGGAATTCGGGAACGCTTTTCGCGAGAATCATGGCTACTTATTAATGCTGAAATACGTGGTCCCAAATCAAGCAATTGTAATGATCATTGCGACAGGCGTCTGTTATATCCCGCATAGCCGTAGTCCCACCAGCCGGAAGTCAGAAGAAGAAGAGAAGAGAGATAAGACGCCGGAGGAGTTCTGGAGAGTTGACCTGAACAGCCTCCCTTATTAACAGGAGTAGTGTGGTATTTACACAGGGGCTGGGGGCAGTAAGGCCAGTCGGCCAATCAGGAAGTGTGAGGCCTGAATCACTCAATCGACTAGATTCGGGCACGACAGAATGTTGACAGAATCGGTGTGATAAGCGACGTGGTTACCTTTTAAATCGGCGTGGTTGTCTGCAAGTTACGGGAATTAATGGATTGAATTAACTCGATAAAGATTTCTTGGGAACCAAAGCGGTTCTAACTGATTTGGCGTAGTTTTATTAGGCAATTTCAGAAAAGCGATAGCGTGATTGCCAACAATACAATTGTGTTGCATATGAAAAAATGAGCACATGATTGGTAAAACAAATCTACTAACCGTTACACTATAAAGCCAAAGTGTTTCCACGCCAATTCATGTGGCAATTTAAAATTATACAGCAACTATGCGACAGTGTCGCGACAATAAAACCGCACCGCAGGCTTGAAATGTCTTTAGCAACACCAGATAATCGCCTCGACTGTTTTTAGTATTCAAAAGAAACCGGTCTATCCCAGCCCCAGGAAGATTACGTCGCATTCTCTCCTCAATCGTCCATCGGTGGTTTACTTCGGTGTCCGGATGTTCTGGCTTGACCTGTCGTCTTTCGAGTCCAACCTCCTCCGTACCGATCCTCCTGCCGATATCGCAGGGTGGCGCTGGGGCGCAACCTGTTCGAAATTCCCAAGAAACGTCATGAATTTATAGTGAAGAAGCCGACTCATCGTCTCGAAGGAGATTCCGGATATCAGGTGGTCATCGAGATGAACGATTGGCATGTTGGGACGGATAAGTGTTTGAGAGTCGCTGCATTGAGTCGCCTACTAGGGTGGCGCTGGGGCCCCACATGTTCGAAATTCCCAAGTAACGTCATGAATTTACAGTCAAGAAGCCGACTCATCGTCTCGAAGGAGATTCCGGATATCAGATGGTCATAGAGATGAACGAGTGGCATGTTGGGACGGATAAGTGTTTGAGAGTCTCTGCATTGAGTCGCCTACTAGGGTGGCGCTGGGGCCCCACATGTTCGAAATTCCCAAGTAACGTCATGAATTTACAGTCAAGAAGCCGACTCATCGTCTCGAAGGAGATTCCGGATATCAGGTGGTCATAGAGATGAACGAGTGGCATGTTGGGACGGATAAGTGTTTGAGAGTCGCTGCATTGAGTCGCCTACTAGGGTGGCGCTGGGGTCCCACATGTTCGAAATTCCCAAGAAACGTCATGAATTTATAGTGAAGAAGCCGACTCATCGTCTCGAAGGAGATTCCGGATATCAGATGGTCATAGAGATGAACAATTGGCATGTTGGGACGGATAAGTGTTTGAGAGTCGCTGCATTGAGTCGCCTACTAGGGTGGCGCTGGGGCCCCACATGTTCGAAATTCCCAAGTAACGTCATGAATTTATAGTCAATTAGCCGACTCATCGTCTCGAAGGAGATTCCGGATATCAGGTGGTCATAGAGATGAACAATTGGCATGTTGGGACGGATAAGTGTTTGAGAGTCTCTGCATTGAGTCGCCTACTAAGGTGGCGCCAGTGTGCCGAAGAAGAAGAAGAAGAAGACACGTCGGGGAAAGGTTGTAGTTGCTTTTTGTCGAATTCCATCACTGCTGAATGGAAGTGCGTGTAATCCCCTTGCACTATTTAACATCGTTTAAGCGGCAAAGAATCCTTGATTGTTTTCGGAGAAAAGAATGTGTTTTTCTCTCCTAGTTATAAATAGCCCATGGTTCGTCAAGGAAAAAGAAGATTAATGTGTTGCCACAGAGCAGTGTTCGTCTTATGCAAGAAGGCTGATTTGAATGCAATCTCCAGCACCCTCGGCCAAAGTCGTCAGCTACTACAGGAATAGCTGGCAGAATGAAAGCCGTGGTTAATGCGTCTAACAGTATAAGGCACAAGGCACCTTAGTCTTTGCGAATCACGTTTGTCCTGTTTACGCATTCAGGCAACTACGATTGTGCAATTAACTCGAGAGTGGCATGATCGATCCCACGACAATCAGAACTTCTGGTCTCCCCGGGAGCATACAAAAAACAGTATTTATATGCATGGGAAATTATGCACTGAATTGGAGGAGACGGAATTATAAATGTACCCCAAGTTGTAGACGTCGACTAAAAATATATCGTCACAACAAATTATGTTTGAATATCGTGCCATAAACTGTTGTTTAGATAACTGTCTGTGAATTTGTAGCATTAGAAGGATTCAAACGCGCAGTGAATCGTGTCTAAGTGAATCAGACCCATCAACACATCTGGGCGATGAGGACAGACACGTTTGGCATTCAAATTTACAACAAACAAAAAATGATACAAGTAATGGCGATTATTCATAGAAAATGACGAATAAGTAAGCAGGAATAAACGAAATAACAGCGAGATAAATTAGCAAGAAAGTCAAATTAAACCATCGAAGTATAGAAAGTTTGGAAGACGCATAATGACGGCCATCCGGAAAGTCCGCCAAAAATATCTCAGTTCACACAGAAAGTCATGCATGGGATTCTGTGCAATGCAGAATTCTCCACCGAAATCATGTACGCGTATCGACAGAGTTCTGATCTGGCTTTCTTCGTCAATTCCTGCCCTAGGTTAGCCTGTCATTATGGCCTGGGGGTTGCATAATAAACATTCAGACACGAAGATTGGTTGCAGTACCGTTCTTCTGTAACGCGCGTGCTCAGAAAGTTGGCCCTTTTATATGTCATAGCTTTATAAAGCCCATGAAGCCATTAAACGGAACAACAAATAAAATGGAGTATGCGAAGGTGAGTTCGATTTAGAATTGGCCACTAGCATAACTGAACCTATTTATTCCTTTTCGTCCTTCCCGCCAGAGATAGAACAGGAAATTGGTTTACACTGCAAATTCATCGTGAGGGTTGACTGAAGATAACTAACTTAACCTGGAAGCCAATGCGAAATACTAGACAAAATTTACCGAAGAGGAAATAGTGCCAGAAAGGGCCTGCAATAACCTGTGGCTAATTGCGCGGGTATCTTTCAAATTAACCAATCATCACGACACAACCTACAAAGTAAGCTCTCCTCCAATGGGAAAGCAGCACACTAAGACTATCAACACGGGAATGCAGGACTTCATGAGGGCGATAAGTCCTGGCGTTGTGAAACCCTCCGGAACGTACCAATAAAGCTGACCTCGGTTTACGCGACGTTAATTTTCTGCTCTGTGATTATTGTCAGCGCTGGTTCTGTGTGGTTGATCAAGTAGCACATAATTCCAAGCCTTTGGCTATTTTGTCATCATGGCATGCTTGTGATATGTGGTCCCATAGCTCGCGTGCCAAGGTTGTGAGTGACATTAGGAGGCATGTGCTGTGGGGGTTTGAAGAACAGAAGTTGTGTTATCATCTTATTCGCGAATTCAAGTTAAACGGAAATCAAGGCGTCCCTGGTAGTTGAAGTTTGCTTGCAATACGCGGCTCGTCCAATGCCCGATTGTCATGGGCGACAACCAAAGACCGCTGCCCCAAGAAAAATTGAATGCCGCCCCATATATTAATTTATTTGATGCCGGGGTTGTCAAAGGCATCCGAAGAAGAAAAAAAGTAGAGTGCCTGCACCGTCCTCCCGAATAGATACGCTTACAGCGTGGAGAAATTATATACTTTTACTGTGGGGAGGAATGGGGGGGAGGTAGGTTCCGACAGCGGTTCCTTGATACCGACACAGAATTAACCCACGAACACACCACAGGGGGGAGACACGTTAATCCAGTAAATCGGGATGGAAGGAAGGGGGGTGGGCGGAGTGGGGCAGGCAAGTCATAGAAAAGAGAGGAGAGGAGTAGACGGGTTACTGCGGGAAACGTTCGCCGACGCACACAGACATAAAAAGCCTCCGCGCATATATCATACCATTGGACGGTAAAACAAAATTACAAAATGAAACGAAATTATGATGCTGATGATGACGATAATGGGGCTAGTTTATTAAAGAGCGGCGGGGCGAAGAAGCAAGACTGGTGAGAAATTATTATTAGCATAGCGACCATTCCAACGAAACACGGTGGCTGTTCGCCCCTCTTTGCGGCGCTGTAGATGGAGTTGTGCAGGGCGGTTGTAGGGGGGAGATTTGGGCTTAAAACCTTACAGGAACGGCCAGGGGGTGGGGTGGGTACACACATACACACGTGTCGAAAAAAAAGTGAAAAAGGAGAACGCAGTGTGGCGTAACAGTTAAGGGGCGGGGTGGTGGGGATTTCGGCATTAATTGGAGAAGAAGCCGGTGATGCGGCCACGCATAGGGCCGTAGACGTAGCTGTTGAAAGAGGCCACGAAAGGCTGCGCTCGAAGTCTAGTTGCCGTCCGGGACCAGAAATCGCCATCAACGGGGCTCCCAGAAGGGCGTGTCTCTAGAGCCGCAACGAGAACGGCGAAGCAGATAACTCCCACGAAGAGGGTCGTCTGGATGGCGTAGACTATGATTTGGCGGCTGCGCGGTTTTGCCTCCAAAGGAGCGGCGGGTTTGGTGACAGACAAAACTTCGCCATTCGATTGGGTCTTCTTAGACTTAAGGTTTGGCTGATGTGCGGAGTCGATGGCGTCGTCAATCTCGCCGACGGCACGAAGACACTCTGAGTCGCGGTCCTTCGTGATATTCTTGTGGCCGGAACGTTGGCGCACCTAATAAGGCGATAAGTAAACATGTTTGAATAGAATAAGGTACGACCGAGGCGGCCTGATAAGAGAGCCCTGTGGCGGACACGCCCACTGACTTAATAAGCCGTCTGCACACCGCAAACATAAGCCGACCTTGGGACGCATTCATGAGCGCTTCTACGCGCCCTTCACAGACCAGGGAGGAGGAGGAGTGGCTATCTCCTACTAGAGGATAAACTGGCTTCATGGGAGTCGCCATTAAGTTTCTTGGGAATATGTTAACAGATGGCGTCCCCAGTGTCACTCGAGGTGGCATGGCCAGGCAATCGAACCCAGGTTGTCCCTCACCAACAGAGCAATGAAGCCAACCACTACACAATCGGGTCACTCTGGCGTTTGGGGTCTGTTCGAGTAACTGTCCTCATGAGTCAGCAGCAACACAACGGCAAAATGACTGAGGCCTCCGGTCATGAGTGGATCTTGTCCAAGATTCAACGGCCAGAAAGGAGTCGATGCTATCCTACCGCCTGTACAATAACCAAGAAGAATGGCTGCACATACTGATTCCCCATCTCTTCCAAGCACGTGAACTGTGAAACCAGAGGTTTATCTTGGTCCCGTGACAGTTTTGATAAAACTGCACACGCATCCATCCACACACACACACACAAGGCCCACAGCGTTTCGTTCAACGTGATAGGACGATGACTTACGTCTTCCTTGCGGGAATTGGAGATGCTGGAGAGATTGGACGCAGGGGGCGCAGCTGAACACACTGCCTGCTCGACGGCCACGTTGACGGACTTTATGGGCGTCTCTTCTTCCGCGGAGGCCTTCAATGCAGTGGTAATGTCCATAACACTGAAAAATGGACGAAGGCACGCGTCATCAACACGTAGTGCGGCGTCCAACCATTTCGGCGCAAGCAGACTCGTGCATGCATGCAGGCGGCATGCAACATCTACAGCTCGATGTCCTCTCCGAACAGTGACCCGCGTCGGAGCAAAATTGGACACCGCGTTGGCGCATTTTGGTCATAAACCGAGTGAAACGGACTCGGGGATGTGGTCTGTTTAAAACCGGGTTAAATCGAAGCAGGCGGGATTTTGTGCAAATTCAACCTTGTGACTACGAATGTTGACGCAGGATGATAACACTGCAAGCTGAAGAACAATCAATCTTGGTCATCTGAATTTCGGGGAAGGAATTCATGAGAGACTTAATGAAGCCCATTATCGCCGATACCCCCGTGGAGCTCCGGTAAAACCTTCTTGAAGCTCTTGGGTGTTGTGATAAAATGGTTGGCTGACTGACCACGCCTAGCAAGCGCCCGAACCAAGATTATGCAGAATTCGATTATGTTTGTCTGTTCAATAAATCCTGAACTGATTAAGACGGCACAAACAACATGGTCAAAGTGGGTCTAAGCAAGCACTGATATGCAAAACCGAAGGTCCGGGCATGCCCGACAATGCGAATGAAGACAGTTAGTAATTGCCCAATGGACATCAAGTAAGAATCCCTCCAGAAATAACCAAACAGAATGTGAAAAATCTGGCGGCACAACCCCCAGTCTCGTTGTTTACAAATTAACCAATCACACAGTCAACCATTTTGAGTATTGATCTACAGAATTGCCATGTCGTTGAGAGAGAGGGCGCGCGCGCGTGCGTGCGTGCGCTCACACCAACGACACCTACGACATCAAAAACGGTGGAAATTCGAGTTGGCGTGAGTCGGGCACGCGCCACACGATATCCAAACAATAGCCACGTGGCAGTGCCCGCGAGCAAACACGGTCCGCCTGCATAGAAAAAGGCGTGCGCGCGCTCGTGTCAGCATCGTGGTGCTGGGGGCGGTAGGAAACACTACCCGAAAAATTGATGGTCCCTCCCACTTTCGCTCTCCCCACACCAATCGCCAGCCCCCCGCGCTCCCTCTCTACCTCTTCAGTCTGACCAATCACAGCGCGCCACAGTGAATTGACGTGAAGCCAATTTGATTGGTCAGCTAGGCGACGACGCGGCAAAAGTTGTCGGAGAGGATTCTTTCCTACGCACGTCCAACGATGCCCTAATGGTGAGTAATCTCGGTATCCCGTCAACTTCATCTGGAAAACGTGCAGGAATAATCATACACAGACCCGTCGAAAACGAGTGTTGATCATGACAAAACCGTGAGCCCGTTTGGGACACATTAATCGATAGGTCTGTCAGTCATTTGATGTTGTTGTTATTATTACTATTATGGGCTCAGATACTGATCAACAGTTACCCGTTGATCGGGCTTTGTGATCGCATGCGCAATTTCATTCAGACAGCTCGCATGAACGCCAAAACTTACGAGGACATTAGCAACCAAAAAGCGCTCAAGGGATGAGTCGACGTCTGTCTAAATTAACACGCAAATCACAGAGCCAATCACAAACGGGAGCAACGGAGGCGCGCTCCGGTGATGCCAATACTGATGAAGGCAGTGGTGACGATGGCATAAGGGTGGAGAGACAACGTAAAAGACGGCGCGGTGCAGTGTGGACACTTACCCTCTCTCTTCTGTGTCGGCGGCAGCTGCCGGCTGTTCCGAGACCGTGGCGAGAGCGGCTGAATTAAAAATGGGATCAGTTAGTTAGTGGGACAGTGGTGGCTTGAACGGTTCGTTGAACAAAATAACACGCGGGATAGTGCGAACATAATTGCCACTGCTAAAGGATGTGTTAATTTCCACGAAATTCCCACCTCCAAAAAACCAAGTTTTCTCCAATTTACCTACCTATTTTCACATATTCAGCTACCGTGATTTGTAAAATATTGAATTAGTCAAAATGTGCTTACAACCTGCTCTGTTCTAACTGGCCAATGCCATTTTTCCATATTTGGTCATGTTTAACCTGTGCCTAAATGACCCAGCGATTCCCGATATCTTCACAAGGTTCGTTGGGCTGTCTATCGAAGTAACACCCATTAAGCCTCTCATTGTCCTGGCACTAGTTGCTACATGGATAATATTTCAAGATACTTGTGCCGTGCTGCGATGAGTTCACACACGTCGTCAATTCGTGTATAAACCCGAAAGCACGTGTGTATCCAACCTCAAAAATACGACATCCTCGGTAATCATTGTTGCGCCAACACGGATAAGTATGGTTAAATTGGCGCGACCATATGCCGATACGCAAACACGACGGCAAAGCAAGCAGAAGCACAATCAGGGGCCACCAACCGTCTTTCGCGATTGGGAAATGCGGCGGCTTCGCTACAATATGGGTGGGCGGAGTGGGTGCTGGGTAATGCGTCTGATCAAATTCTTATTGCATGTAAACAAGAAGCAGAGAGGAGTTCCAGGTTTGTTTTACTAACGCTCAGACTCCTGTTCCGCAAGGTGTTCCTCTACCGCTAAAACCGCTTCTTCCTCCTCCTCGCGAACTAGGGGTGATTCTGTGGCGAGTCCAGCTGAAATAAAAGCGGTTACCGCAACCACGATTAATGAGTGCGTCATGAAACAATAAGGATAGACGATCAAAGGCGTTATTTTACTAGCGCTACAAGAGGAGAACGGAGAGATGTGAATGGGTCAACACTATAGGGACGACGTGTCTGCTAGACACTCATAGCGGAATGGAGGAGACTTAAACAGTTAAAACACTGTGGGGGTCGCTACAGAGCCAGGAGAGAGTAAGTAAATAACCATCTTCAATGCATGGTCCAGGAATGAACAGGGGATTGCGGGTGTGAAGAATGACAGTATCAGGTCTGTCAGCGGCATGGGAGAGCAAGGCGTTTTTATCTCGGACAAAAAACACCAACTGAGCGGGTTCAGTACAGACTACGTTAATTTGGCATAGCAGAGTCTGCCAAATATGGAGGTGTGTAATTTTTGGCGCAACAGCTCGTGTCATCTAGACAAATGAGGTGCACAAATTACGTTCCCAGAGCGGGCGTTTTGGCAGATCGCTAGTTTTTGAATCTACGAGTAAGATCAGGGGAAAATTCGGACCCCCGTCATCTGGCGTGGCACACAGTACACGAGGGATGATTGGTTGTCGGCGATGATTCGTCAGCTAGACACACACACCGCGGAATAGAAGCGGTGTCAACCGTGAAAACATTGTGGGGGTCGCTACAGAGCCAGTAGAGAGTAAGTAAATGGCCTTCTTCAATGCATGGCCCAGGAATGTCGGATGAACAGGGGATTGCGGGTGTGAAGAATTCCAATACCAGGCTTGTCAGGGGAAAGCATGATAGTCGACGCGCGGCTGCACTGTGGCCGGCACCACTGGGACACCGTGTTACTGGTCAGCACAAAAAACCACGATTTGACGACACAGTTCCTGTTTTCAGTGGTAGTTGACAGTACATAACAGGGAGTGGCGGCGGCGTGGATGTAGATCGCAAAAAAGCGCGATATCATTTAAACACATACACAGCACAACACGGTGCGCGTTGTAATGGCCTGAAAAATCAATGACATCCCTCACAAAACCATGACGAAAATCCGCATGACGATGGAGAGATCGTTTTTCTCGTGCGAATATCTCCGTGTGAATACATTGGCCTCACTGATGGCATTTAGAGACACGGTGCTTACGTCGTTTGACCGGATCAGTTGTAGGGAAGGAACTGGAGTCCGAAGGGTCGCTTGGCCTGATCCGAGCGGGCAGGGTGGCTGTAAGCGAAATGGGATCACGATCGGCACTTTTTGGGTACCGGCGAAGGCTCGAGACCCTATATAAAAGGAAAGCAAAAACAAAATCTAATAAAGCATAACCATGGGATACACCGGTCTAGCGTGGGGCACGCGGCTGTAGAACAACTAGCCTGGCGATAACACGCGGGAAACCAACCACTGATAACGGAAGAGGCTGGCATTCCCCAAGCAAAACGTTGCCTAGCGAAGTCATGGCTGTCAAAATCATGCTACCATGTGTTGCGTGCATGCACAGGAGAGATGCTGAGTAAAAAGAGATTTTGTGGTCACGTCTCCGACGACTCGTTTACGAACCTACCTTTCGAAAGATGGCTGAGGCAGCGATTCGGAGGAATTGGCAATGCTCTTTAATTCCATTTGGGATTTGCCACTAAAACAGACAATAAAACGACGATTGAAAAAAACGGCTTGAACAAGAATAAGACAAGGAGAAAGACGAAAAGATCCTTTCAGGTATATAATCACCGAAATTAGATAGCAGCGGCGTGGTAAAGGTCGGATAAAGGGGCGCCGGAGACTTACATGAATCGGTAGGAATGGCTTCTGCGGAAGAAGCTGTTCGACGTCTTGATGAGCTTTGCCTGGCTGGCCTGCTTTAGTCTGTGGAGAGGAGAGAGAGAGCGTCAAAGTGGCTAGACAAAACGATCAGCGTAGAAATACTCCCCCTACATGGGAGAGCCATATTTGGCCACGCGCAGGCATTGCGAGTATGTGTACAGGATGAAAGTATTGAATCGCGAGAGGCGGTGTAGGAGGGGTGGGGGTCAACTTAGTATAATAAACCAGAATAGAATTCTGCGCGCGCGCTAATGCTGTCATTGGCAGTCAGCCAATAAGAAAGGCGATTGTTGTGCTGCCCGGCGGTGCCCCAATTCATTCCAGGCCAGTTAGCAGGCTTCCCTTCGGCTTGGCATGTTCCGAGTAGGGCTGAGAATGGTTCATCTCCCACGGAGCAGGTAAAAACAATAGCGTTCAGAATAAACCCCGCCCCCAGATGCTATTTCGCCAATTAAAGGTTTGGATTGAAGTGAGCTTCGTAAATCAATCACAACCTATTCACTTCACACCAGGTACTTAAACACAGTCGGCATGCGAAAATAATGCGGATCCATTGTGGCTTAACCCCAATTCGATGGAGAAATGTCTACAGATAAACCGTTTTCATACCCAGACACGCACTACCCAAATTAGAGACCTTATCATCACTAGGGGACCAGTGTCGAGCAAGCTGGAAGATGGGAGGAGGAGGATACCCTAATCACTGGCAAAGACGACAAACTATTCGTAAGAAAGACTTACGTAAAAAAGCTCCGTCTATCAACAGTCCACTTCCAGAGAGCCAAGGCGGCCGGCTTGGTCTCGCATCGGAAGGTAACGACTTTGGGGTGTGCCTAATCAATGGGAAGAAACAAGGGGGGTAATAAATTGCCCCGATCTTGCACGCGATCTTCACGCAAGGAATAACAGCAATGGTGAGCAACACTATTAAGGATGAATAGAGAAATTAGGGGGAAGGTTAGACAAGGCTCGACACAACACGAATAATAAGTTGGTATTAATGAGTACCGCAGTAGGGATGCGGTGCCCCAATGGGGGTTAGATGAGAACTCCACGACAGGGTCTACCTTTTTCGGCTGCTTCTTTTTCTTCTTCGTCGTGGTTCCGTCATTATCATCGTCAGCCGGGGTCTAATAGTAAGTTGATTAAATAAACCGATTGGTGGGAATATGCAATTCCGACAGTAGTGAAACGAGCATTCGGTAGGGCCACAAATATTGCCTTTGTAACGCAACCAAAATCGTGTGACTGTCCCTCCTAGTAGACGATGATACGACCAGTCACCCCTACAGGTACAAATCTGGCCCAGTGCCGCGTGAAATCGGTAATCGGATGAGAAATTCGCTGTTTCTATGTTGCATGCTGCTTCGTAACGCTCGCAAAGGACTGAAAAACAGGCCTCGCTCATTGGTATTTAGGACATGGTTTGGGTGTTTAGGTGCGATAGAAAGAAAAACCACGCCCACCCGTTGACATGGCAACGTTAGGTTGAGTTTTTGCCATGCACGCGTTCTTCCCAGTTGACGACCAGGACGTACACTTGGAGGTTGCATGGAGGATTGGCTTGTTTACACCAAGAAATTCCCACCGAAAACAGGGCTCTTCAAGGCAACTAAAATTATCACACACCTCTAGGGTGCCTAATGACGTAAATGTGACATAAATGTGATGGTAGCTGTTTCCGGAGCGCGTTTATGCCTGCCTACCTACCGGTCTTCTCCGTGGTGAGCACACATATAATCGGGTTCTTACTCGCCCAGGCAGAAGACACCGAGTTGGGTGCACACACACAAATTTGAATAAATCACCGAACCCCTCCTCTCCGCAACTGCGTGAGTGCGCGCGTGTGAATTGATTAAAGAACACACGGAGCTGTGTGCTCGAGACTGAGTCACCACAGCAATTCGCGACGCCTCTCTCTCTCTCTCTCTCTCACGAAATCTATCCGATGCACATCCGAATAGCGGGTACATTAGCCGCGCAGATCAATTTACAGGTCGCGCTCCTGCTGCTGCGGCATCACTTGCTTCCTATGGAGATAACGACCCCCAAACAAGCAAAATCAATGAAATTTGCGCAGCTACCTACTACAAGAGGAGAAAACGGATCCATGGGTCTGGCCATAACGATTTTCGAGAATATTAATACGGGTGCCGGCTTCCCCAGTGCCACCTCTGGGAGTCGAGCCCAGGCCTATCACCAACTGAGCGAGGATGTTGAACAATCGGTCCAAAGTGAAGTAGAAAATAAGCTGGAACTCTGCTTATTTTAACGTTGCCGAGTAAAGACAGATTGAGCTAGTACTGGCAGCACTTAATGAAGAGCACAGACCACCGAGGAAGGCGTTTAGTGAACGAGTACGTACGTTTTCTGGTTTAAGGTAGACGATGAAATCTTTTCCGTTGCATGCGAGTTTGTCGATATCGTCCCTAAAATAATCAAAAAACAACGGAGAATTCAGAATGGAGGACATTTGCACAAAATATATAAATACGACGGTAGAGATTAATTATCGCGTATTGCGTCAAGCTCTCTCAGCGATTTCACCAATAGCAAATAGACAACAACTACAAATTAGTGCACCCCCACTTCTTACCCCCAATTACCATGAAGCGTACACAACACCTCGAACGTTTTGGTCATCGTGACCCCAAAAAACGATAACCATTATTATTATCAAATACGAGCTCGGTAATTCGCCCATCGGCAAAAGCATTTGTAAATTAGCGCCTCGCCGTCGGCATAGTCATCAACGCCCAGAGCCATTAGTGCGTGTGGATACACGCAGAAATGTTTCTCTCCAGAGGAGGACTAAAACAACGTGCTTGAGTTTCGTGAATCACAGAACTAACGGAGGGGGGGGGTGGCACATCCACAATCTTGGTGGTTGTCATGATTCAGCACAGCCGTTCCTCGAAATGCCAACCGCAGCGCGTTAGCAAGGCCAGAATAAAAGCCAAAGCAGCCGGTGTGCGGGAGAGGTTAGGTATTAGATGGACACACACGCACACACATCTTAAACTGTTTGAGGGGAGGGGTGTAGGAAAAGGGGCCACTGCAAGCCACAGGATGTGAGGTGGTTGGATGTGAAAGGAAAAGACAGAGGGGATGAGGTGGGAAGAAAGATTCGGACAAGGTAATCGTCTTACCAGGAGTTACCCAGGGTACTTTCCGGCCCGATGAAGTTTGTCACGCCAGTTCGACTAATAACAAAGGAGACCCGATTGTGCTTAGGAGTGGCACATACAACAGAGGACACAGCGTATGCATGCTGACACTGGTCGCTAAGGCACCTCCATTGGGCCGTCGAGACTACCCCAAGGAAACTAAATTAATTTCACCCCAAGAATGAGAGTAATAATTTAGACCAGTGGATGATCTAGCCAGATAAAAGATGTGATGGCTTGGACTGGACGATGTTGTGACATGAGAGGGACCAATGGAATAGAGAGATAAAATAAAGACTTCATACTCCTATAGTTTGTGCTTCACGATCAGTTGAAACGTGCAAGATTGGTTAGGGACAAGCAGAGGTTAAAGTGCACATAGACATGTACACAGAACGCACTACCGATGACTGGGTGTCCTTATGTGTAGTTTGTCGGAAACTAGTGATTCCCGGTATTTTCAAACAGTGTTCACGAATCCAAGAAAGCCCAAGGAAGGTGCAACGCAAGAGACAGGCACAACGAAGGAACTAAACCATAGTGCACAGCACAGCATGACAGTGTCAAGTTAAAAGATAGAATCACCAGTTATAGTTTTCGCTTGGCTGGAGACCAACATAGGTGGTCAGTCCGGTATGCCTCAGGCCAAGATAAACGGTTCCCACAGTGGAAGCTGGGGAACTTTTGGCGGATTGGGAGTCCAGATGTGCACTTGCGTTGGCATTGGCATCCCCCGCAGGTTCCGTCTTTATGCTAGGATTATCCAGAGTCTTTTGGCTGGGTTGCTTCGTAGGGGTTTCTTTAGAAATGACCTATTACATAGAAAAAGTATTAAGCATAAGTGAGATAACTTGATTTGAACAAAACAATACACCGCAAAACGATACCTTGACAGAAAAAGGATCAACGCCATAGGTTGGCAATTTGGATGCTCGCTTGAGAATTTCCACCTCCGCATCACGGGCGGCAAGACAACTAGAAAATAACCAATATGACCATGAGAAGACAATCAAATCAAATAACCGGTTAGAAATTGCCTTACCGATATTCTCTGTGCTTTTTCTTAATTTCGGCTTCGACCTTTGCAGTTTGGTTGAAAACGATTTTGAAATTTTTGAAGTATGCTGGTTCACCATTGGATTTAGCAGTGTGTGTTTTATCGTCGTCCAGTGAAGGCTGTGGTGGCTCGGTTCCATTTAACTCAGTTTCTTCTGGCGCATCACCATATTCAGCTAAAATGTAACAAAAAATAACGATGTAACAATTAAGGGGATTACCTTGGACAATAAGTGCTCCGAGTGTGTATAGCTCATTTAGAGAACAAAGAAGGCGACCCTGTACAAGATCACGTCGAATTTGCAGGTAGAGAAGGTACCTAGGGGTGTGAAAACAAGGCTTAAAATCGCGTATTTACAAATGATAAATGCTATTTATTCAAATAATTTGTAAACAACGTTAAGGAAATGTACTGAAAAGAGGAAATACGCTAAGCAATTCTTCACCAACTTACTGTGAAATCTCTTGATGAAAATCGGCAATCGGGTTTCCAGGGTAATGTTTTACACGAAAGCTTAGAGCAGTTGAATGTGCCCCAGTCATCTGCTTTTTAACATCCCGCCCAAGATCCAACCATTGCTACAAATGACATTAATTAACTTATAAATAAACGTACTCGCTGATTGTGTTTGTCCATATATCGCAGACCAAAATAGTCTCGCTCGACTATGCCACCAAGCTCATCGCAAACTTTATTAAATAGCAGTTCACCGACGGAATTTTTCTACACATTGTAAAGAAAAGTTATAAATACCTTAATTGAAATCTCCAATGCAGGTTGATCGCTGTCAAGCAATCGAATCCTGTATGTTTTGACATCAGAATTCTGTTTCGTTTCTTTGGGGGAGGCTACGGTCTCCGACCCCTGCGTACTGGCAGTTTCATTTTTCTTTGCAACATCAGAAGTCGTCTTTTTACCCTTTTTCGCCATTTTTACAAGATTAACTTTTAAGAAAATGAAAAAAAGTATTTCTATGCGCCTCCAACGTATAACGACGAGAACGACAAAATTTGACAAAACTCTCTAAAATCACCAAATCATTTGATTTATGTAAACAAATACTTGCATGCAATATCGTGTTGAGCAATATTTTATTAATAAGACCCATACCGTCGTAAAATAAGTGAAATAAATGTGGTCAATTAATTAAATCGATTTTCGGTATGGATTCTGATTTCTGAAAAAAATGTAATGTTGGATTATAGACCAGCACGCAACCGATCAAATTAGCTTGCTGGAATCCCCTGTATGCATATAAGGATTATTAGGCAAATGGTTTAATAACGTGCGACTCGTCCATTTGCTAGCCACAGCGAGGAGTTTTAATCGCATGTCTACATTTTTCGTAAACCTCCAGTTCTGATCTATTATCGCTTTTAATAATAATAGTGGTCTTTTTTTAGGTTACAGGGAAAAAACACTTTCAACAGTATAAAACAAATAAGCAACAATCTAAGTTCTTGGTTCACCTCTTCTGATAAAACTAAAACTGCCGTTCTTGTGGGAGTCAAACGGTAAAACCTTCGCATTTGCAAAAGGGAGAAGAGAACGACTAATTAAAAGCAGCTTAAGAACAGTTTCTTTAATAATATAAACAGATAATTCGCTAGGGAACGCATTTTTTTGGCAAGCTCATGGGGGATCAAAACGTCAGAATGCTTGAGGCCACGAAAGGCGAGGCATAGTCTCGGAATTACTACCAAAAACGACTGCATTTTCCGAAGAGGAATAACAAAACCCTCAGCCACATTGGTGTTCTTTTGGCGAGCAAAAATGTTGGAGATTGATGATTCGTGGGCAAGCAGAAAAGAACTGGGATTCAGGGATTCAACTAGCGGAAATACGCGATGCTCGTAGGATAGGAGTTTCAGAGTTTCAATATCGGAAAGCTGCATAGCAGAAATGGCCGATGTTTTCCCTTCAAACTGTGTAGATTTCTCGATACATCACAGGTTATTGATGATTTGAATAGCGTAACAGCGCAGTATCCGGTCCTTCCGTTGTTCACCACATATAAGTGATGGATAATTTGGAAAAATGGCGTATCGTTCAAAACGAAGATATCCATATATTCTGTCGATTTCCGCTAGCTCTGGAGAAATTGTGAACGAATGTGATGTTTAACGGTTAGGTAAAACGGTAATAGTTTAAGTTGTTGGCCGAAGATGCCTACTAGGCGTGTGACTTACCAATCGGTGAGTTACATGTTACCCAAAGCATTGGCTGTCTTATGTTGAGTCCCTCAGGTTATCGCTTATGAATTTGATCGATTGCGCATTCAGCGTTTTGTTGAAGTGCTATTGACAGTGTATGAATTTCATAAATTGAATATGCATGGAACTGAGACCACGGCAAAAGGAAATGGGTGACGTATGTCCAGTCCAATAACGTCGTTGCAGCCTGCGCACATAACAACGTCAATATTTATATGTATTTTGTACACGGTTACATAATTCCAAATTGATAACTGACCTAATAGAAGCGACACCCATCATCTAAGAACCAATTATAGGTTGTCAAATTATGTGTTCACGAATCCAATTTCTAATGAATGGAGCATATATACGTCAAAGGGAGTTTTTGCTTGTTTTTATTTATATATAACAAGGTTCGACAAGACCTGCCTCTGACAAGTGTCGTAGGAACGGGAATTAAATGAGCCGGAGTATTCTCAGTCGCAGGTAGAATGTCTTATTTGTTCTCGCTCACGGTTCGATATATATATATTGATCAGGATCAAATTCCTGGTATTTTATTTACTTGATTCGACCCAGACGGATCCGATCGTCGAACCTCAAACAAACCAAAACACAGACCGGTTAACGAATGACGCCTACATTCGTAATCCACATAGTTCAAACGAACAGCAACCATACAGAAACGTTAAGACATTAATTTTGTAGTTATCGTTCACCTTTTCTACAACATATTCGAGAAATGTAACGAAATAAATGAGCAGCACGCGAAAGAACGTTTATGTTTTTGAAGGTATTTGCACGGATTTCTAGAGCGCAATTTAAAACTCGTGTTTCAGAAGTTTGCAGTTCGAGGTTTATGTGGTTTTCGGTGATATGGGGAATGTGGCTCCTGTAGCTACTCGTGCAATAAAAAATTGGAATGCAACCAATCGGGCTATCAAGCATCTCGATAAGGCGCCAAAAAAAATCCAGCCATCAACGGATGGTCATAATCTAAATATTGCCGTCAATCAATTCGACAAGGAATTATTAAAGAAAACTTCGGAATTTGAAAAGAAAATACTTTCGTTCGACATATCTAGTCAAGGAGTAAAGAAAAACATTATTCCTGATGGCAGCGATTATGTGCCCTCACCCACTCGCAAGCTACCCCAGGTTTTGTTAAAAATACATATTCACCTGTCATACAGCGTTTTGAATTAGGAAGCCCAATTCCGCCACCACATGTTGAATACGGCTTTGCTATTCCCGAAGTTATTCCTGCCGGAAATATTACTATGGCTCAAGCGATTAATCTCGTTAAATCATACCAACTAAAGACCAAGCCTATCCAGCAATTAGCAGAGGAGTATGACCTCGACATAAAACTGGTATGCATTCAATTTATTAATTCTTAATGTTAGGTCGAGTCAATCTGTAAATACTTTTCACTATTTGAACGCGACGAAGCTGATGTCTGGGTTCCACCGTCTGAATCGCTAGAAAAGAAGGTTCTTCTGGACTCTCCAATTAAGCAAGAAGATGATCGGATCACCGACGACGGGGTGTCTAGATATATCCGTACACACGAACTTAATGCCCTTCCGAAGTAGTGTTTTGTGAATACATTTCGTTAAGCGAATAGCTTGTCAGATCTTTTATTTATCGGTCGTTTTCTTTCATCAAATTTGAACACCTTTTACGATCGGCGAATTTTTAGAAATGAATATTTTTTCATTCATACCAAGAAATTTGCTACGAAGAATCGACCCTTTTTTAAAAAAAGTATTTACGAGGGAATACCAGTGTGCCTCTTCCCGCACCGAAGACCAAAATGATTTGTCATCCATCCTTCGTAATTATTTGTCGAAAAACAAACAATTCTTTCTGACCGAATATAATGTGTTGTCAACCCATGTTTCATCTGGCCAGAACTCTCAGATCAAGTTAGTTAATTTATTTTCATATCCATCCTTTTCATTATTGCATGGCCTACGAAATCACTTTTTATTGTGTAGAACGTATTTGGATCGATGGTCGAAAATGAAATGCTTAATAGATTTAAGTGAACGCCTGGAAACCGTGTCTGAGCTCGATAATGACTCTTTTAAACTTTTGGAAGGTGGGTGAGTCATTTTTAAATTTTACGAGACTGTACACTTCTGTATGTCTACGCTCAACTTGACCATACTTCTCAAGAGCGGCGCATTTAATGTCCCTCCCCATGTCACATATATATTTCACAGTGACTATTAATCAGTCATTATATCCCCAGAACTAGGTGGCGGTGAAGACCCCGAACTTAAAGAAATTTCTCTTCGCGAAGCAACTGCCCGCAAGGCGGAACTCGATACGTTAGAGAAAAAAGTGAGATATCAAGATTCTATAATCACAGAGAACGACTGAGGTTTTTTTTACGAATTTGGGAAGTTACTTTCTTTCCACAAAGATGGAGTCCAGGATCCCGTCGCTTCTGAGTTAAGGGGGGATCCTCTACCCATCGAATGCCGACGGCGAGGTTCTCAAGCGTAAACTAGAATACCTAGAGACCCATTTGAGCGACTGGGAGCTCGGTACCGTAGACTCGAATGCTCCCTCTCAGGTTGGCTTCTTGCGGATCATAGATGCGCCCAAGGGTCTGACAGACCGCCGACGAATTCACCGGAGCCGTCATGTTGAACAGACGGTAGTTGAAGCGCGAAATTCGCACCACTGGTCGGATCTAGGAACTAGATCAGCGTCGGCGTGACCGTATTTCTTGCCCTTGGTTGCGTCTATACAAATATAAGTAGACACCCATTGGGCTGTCCAGTTGCACAGATGGCCAAATGCCCTGGCTCACCGGATACGCAGAGATGTCCATGGGGGCTTAACCACAGTCAAGCCACATATGCGCCTTCTTTGAGGACCCCTCAAGCAAATTTTATTAACTGTTATCTATATGAAGTCTGCTCGCCTCCCACTTGATAGCCGTATAGCAAGCCAGCTATGTGCGCGTCTATATACTCCGTGACAGAATACCAGTGGTTGTTGTTGTTGTTGCTGTTTGACTCTCTGATTGACTATAAGTTTCTCCCTTCGTGGACGCGTCCTTTGAAGACCCGAACTCCCAAAAACCACAGGCACTATCGCAGTTCTTCGTCTGTTTCAGATAATGGACATATTAATCCCGCAGTCCAAGTATTCGGATTGCCAAACCGCCAGCCTGGAAATTACCGCCGGGGCGGGCGGCCTAGAGGCAGCCATGTTCGCCCGCGACCTCTTCTCCATGTATGCAGCCTTCTCGCGCCAGCGCGGTTGGCAGTTTTGCCCCGAGAACGAGAGTCCCGACGCCGACACCAGTCCTCTTCATCACGCCTGCATTCGCATCACCTCCGGGGATACCGCGGATCCCGCCTACGCGCGGCTCCGTTGGGAGGCCGGTGTTCACCGGGTCCAACGAGTGCCCACCACGAGTAAACTGAACAAGATTCACACCAGTACCGTGGCCGTCACCGTTATACCCGCCTTGGATGATGTAAGTCAACGGCATATGCGTTACTACTTATATATTGTCAGTAGACTACTTATAAAATACAATCTCGAAGTAAACGCGCGCTCGAACACTTCGTTTTTGTCCCGACATGTGTGGATAAAGTACACCTGGACCGTCCGGAGCTTTTGTGTGCCTGTGTGTGTCCATTCACCCAGGTCCTGATGTGATCTTCTTCTGCCACAGGAGGAACTTGAATTGGACCCCCAGGACCTTGAGTGGGACGTCTTTCGCTCCTCTGGGGCGGGCGGCCAGCACGTCAACAAGACGGAGAGTGCCGTGCGTGTTCGACACAAACCCACCGGCCAAGTCGTCGCCTGCCAGGCCGAGCGATCACAGCACGCAAACCGCGAGTCCGCCCTCAAGACCCTCAAAGCTAGGCAAGTCGCCCCGCGTTGCGTTTTTTTCTAGGCTTTGTCGTGTGGTTAATGGGTTTATAAACTTCTAAGCATGGCATCGTTGTCTTGCTACTCTAATATATCCCGGAGAGGTATTTCTGACAGGAATCAGCGACGCATCTTATTGGTTACTCCGAAGTATTCAATACGTTTCAAGCAGCTATGAACGGTGCAGGGAATCTAGGATAAAAGCGACGAGATTGCGAATGTTATTGCAGCCACGAATCCGAGTCATCCTCTTGGAGGAGCCGTTAAACTCTGGAGTCACAAAAGTTACAGGACCCCCAGTAATGTAGTTCGAGCCATGGGGTCTTCGCCTTAAATAAATAAGACGTCGACGCCTCAAATAGCTAGCCTCCTTCTGCGAGAATGCTGTTTCAGTTGGCTGAATATGGTTTGTATTGCTTATTTATTGCTATATTTATATTGCCTTTTAATCTTCGTATTAGTCGTGGCCTTTCATGATGATGATGATGATTGATCTTTCTGCCTTACACGCTTCCCCTAGGATCGCCAGAGATCAGGTGCAGCGCCAACTCACGATCGAGGCTGCGGAGAGAAAGTCGCAGTCGGGTTCACTGGAGCGCTCCGACCGGATTCGGACCTACAACTACCAGCAGGACCGCGTGACCGACCATCGGTTGGGGCGGTCCTGGAACAACCTCGCCACAATGTTGCGCCTGGGTTCCCCGGTACTGGAGGAAATTGCCGCAGGAATGCAGGAGGCCTTTAGGCGCCAACTGTTGATCTCTCTTGAGAGACCGTACTTTTTGTCACACTAGACTCCCCCGTGTCTTCCCAAACTAAAGTCATTGGCTACAACTCCTCTCCCACCTCCTCCGGCCCCCGGGGACTTGGGATTTTACCTTCCACGGGGCATAGGATTCCAGGGAGGGATAGTACCTCTGGCCGTCGTGGGGTATGCAAAAAGACGGATACGGTCTGGGTATCCCACGAAAAGGAATTGGACCCAACCTCAGAGATATCCGCTCCCTTGATAGCAAGTTATACACCACATTAAAACTGTCCATAGGCATACGATGATGCAGGCACTTTCATTCGCTCCGTTCACTTTTAATTATCTACCGCACATCGGAGAGCCAGGCTGTGTCGAAGTGATATTCGTGTAAACAAAGGCGCACGGGTTTCGTTCCACCAGTTGCGCGCCGCGTCATCAATGGTCGCATACAAACCTACGGTAGCTAAAAGTAGCCACTGCGCCGCGGAGACAAAAGGAGATCGATCACTGGTATCCGCGACGAATATCCAAAGCGGTCTGGTGATCAGTTCTGCGCCGATGATTTCGGATTTGGATCGTCACAGCGGACTTGGGACCTCCCATCAGCACGCGTGGGCGGCTCCAATTCGTTGTACGTTGACGCTCCAGCGGGTGCGATAGTCGCGTAAAGTTAGAAAGTTTTTGCGTAACGCATTAACTATCGGTTTACTAGAGATGGTCTTATATTACAGCAGGCAGTGTTTAACTTATTTCTCGTGTTGAGGTTCGAAGGTAAGCTCGTTTTGAATCTCGTTCACGGGGACAGCACGAGACGAGTTGCTGCTCGATGTAGCAAATCAACCGACTTCGTAGGTACTCAAGTAACTTGCGTTGTTTTGCGGCTGTGGATATCAGAACATTTGTGTGTCGCCTGACGCTCAACCAACCAAACACGCCCAAATTGCAGCCGAGCGCCCATTGGTTCCGGCTCTCGCATATGAAAGCCCGTGTAAAGGGATACGCGGTAGCATCGAACTATGGCCTCGACCGTGCTAACACCGCAACTCGAAGCACTGCGGAAGGCCTCCCTTGCGAATCTCAAGAACGCCTACTGTTCCTACAGCAATTTCCCGGTGTCCGCGGCTCTCGCCGACGTAGACGGAAACATCTACACCGGCGTCAATGTCGAGAACGCCTCGTTTCCTTGCGGCTGGTGCGCGGAGGTGAGCGTGTTTGGGGCGGCGATTACGGCGGGGGCTCGAGAATTCGCTGGAATGGCTGTCGCCGTTGACCGAGACGCCTTCGCATCACCCTGCGGACGCTGCCGCCAGGTAATTTGCGAATTCTGCTACGGCAAACATATGCCCCTGCTCCTGGTCAACAAAAAGGGCGAATTTCAGTTGACTCGCATTGAAGATATCCATGCCATGGCTTTTCAGAAGAGCAGTATGGACAAATAGTCTTGTTGCTATTTACATAACGCTAACTAAATTTGCGTTTCGCTTTTATGATTGTGGTACCTGAATATAGATAAAGCATAGTTTCAAATGCGATTCTTTTTAATAATAATGGCTATCGATTTATTAAGGCCACGATGGTCAAATGAAAACGGACCCTGACTTCCTGCTTCACCTCTGCTGGCAGACCAGAATCCCGGGGATGGAAGGTTTCGTGGAAAATACGACCAGCAAGTGAAGAGGCGTTGAACGATAATCTCTTGGATGGAGAGCATGGGTAGGCCACTCGAAACGAGATCATTTAAAAAAGCCTACGTAGGGCTTAACAGTCAGAACATTTGAGGTTAGGAAAAAAGCATAATAATAACAAAATACAAAAAGGGGAAATATGCAGGCGTGGACAATGGTGTTTGGAAGGGTTTAGCTTACTCAAAGTCTCGTAAAGCGGCGAGCTGAGCAACAGAGGCAACGGCATCAGCGTGATAACTCTAAGATTACCGACTGTTGAAAATAACGCCGAGGAATCTTTAGCTGGAAGCGAAGTTACGTAGTGCAGCAATCGACGGTTTGTCAATATCGGTTCTCAATTTGCTGAGAATCCTCATTCCCTTGCAGGCATTGCATAGGGTAAGGTCGTTCGCGTATTTATTATTATTTGGTTGGTGCAACGCCATTCTGGGACCGAGGGCTAGATGTGTAATAGTTGAAAAGGAAGGGAGAAGGCATTTCATCTTGTAATAATATAATAATAATTTTTATAATAATAATAATAATTTTTACGCTTTATTAAGGTCACAAAGACCAGAACTTTCAGCATTTTAATGTTTAACAGGAATGGAGGAAATAACAACGAGGTAATGGCGGCCATAGAAGGCCTTGTCCATAACGCGCGCGAGACAGTTTCCGCCACCCGGCCTCCAGGTTGCTAGATTACAAGCGCACGCCACTACACTTGTAGACCACCGCTGTTATTGAGCAAGGAAGACGCTTCGCTTTCGACTGCTACGTGTTGGCGTTGCTTAAAGAATTAATTTTGAAGCCAAACATCCTTCCGCGTCATCTTCACGCAGTTGAGAGATAGGATTGGGAGAGCGAAGTAGTGCTGAAAGGCGAGGTGAATTCCCCAAATAGTCCCTTAACGGCTGTACGAGAACATAGCTTCGGCGTACAGAGTGCTAATACTTGGTTTATAAGAAAACTGGAGCGGGTCATCGGCAGTTTTTGGCGTGACTTCCAATTTAGAGAGGAGGTGCTTCTAAATCACTACCACCCACAATGAGGAGTTGGCGATAGGTCGATGACTAACAGGCCTGCGGAACCATTGGCCGGTTTCGGAACAGGTTATATAGCGACATCTCTCCATTCTGAAGAAAAGAAGCATTCCTCAAACGAATAATTGACACGTTCGGTGACAATCGGAGAAATCTTGCAGTATGATTTCAGAAAGTGAGAGAACAATGTGCCTTATAGCACACCCCAGTAACTGAACATGAATGAAGAGGCTTTGTTTACGACGCTAACGTTGCGATGGCCATGAAACCAGCCTATCAACAGACTCAAAATTTCATATAAAATCGGTTGGGATAAGATACGGGAGCGTGAGATAGAGTCCAAAGCCGTTCTTAAGGAAGGGAATACGCCGCTTACGGCTTTCGCTTTAGAGAACGTGGAGAATTGTCTGCATATAAGACCACAAATAGGGGTGATCAACTGTGTTAATTGAGCGTTGAATCCAATCTTGTAATGACCTATAATTGCTTCATCAATGAACGTAGCGCACACTATACGTAAAACGGGAGACTTTCGAAACAAACCGATGAAATAATACATACGTTAATGCCTTCGTTCCCGGTTTGAACACTTTTTCACAAAGATCCGAAAACTTACCCGACGGATTCTACCAGCAAATATATTTCTCAAGCGTCTACAAAGTTACCCAAACGCGGCAGAGCTAAGTAAAATTGACAGCAATAAATTTAAAACCCCCGAAATATAATTTGTGAGGAAACACCTAATACGACCACAAAGAGACAATGTCGATATCGCGCACAAAGTAAGGGCATGGTAAATTATAATTTAGAATATTTATTTACTATTACAACAATTTGAAATTTTGAAACGAATTTTCCAGAAGGAAGCGATAAGAAAGAAATATCGAAATTTGACTTATTCGGGGTTGATAATTGATGCGGAAACATAAAAAAACACGCTATTGTTGCCTTTAGGCAGCAATGTAATCCGCGTTTCCGTGACTTAAAGTGACGGCGAACTTTCAATGACGATCTTCATTCTGCTCTGGCCACCATCAGTACAGACGACGACCTCCAGTTCCAAAAACGGATATTAAACACCCAGACCGACGAAGAAGCAATCGTTACACAAACCGATTTTAAGACGGTATGCGCAGACGGCAATCTAAGGACAAACATTCCATTTCTGAAACGGCGACAACGTCTCAGTGTCCAGGGGAGTGGATTGAACTGTTCAATCGATACACAAACAGATGGTCGCAGACGCCGACACCGAGAATGCCGACCTACGAAACACCTATTACCCTTACGTCTTGTTCTATTATTCCGAAAGGTTTCACGTTTCTTG
Organism: Proteocephalus fallax; assembly: GCA_028672205.1. Classification (NCBI taxonomy): domain Eukaryota; kingdom Metazoa; phylum Platyhelminthes; class Cestoda; order Proteocephalidea; family Proteocephalidae; genus Proteocephalus; species Proteocephalus fallax. The sequence continues at coordinate 40,214 of JAPUBX010004052.1, read as the reverse complement.
CTGTCCTGTAATTGGTTAGTTTAGACTAATGGTCCATTATGAACACCAAATCTACTTAATAGGTACGCATGTCATTTACGGTCTGTGGTTTGCGGTGCGATTGTCGATAGCGAACGTGTGTACGTCGTAAATCGCGTGGGAGTCTTTCAACTGCCCTCATCCAACCACAGACGCACGTGTAGCAATCGACCACCCATTGGCTTTGGCTCCGTAATATGAAAGTTAGCTTCACTGGACACGCGACATCAACAGACCATGGCGGCACCCACACTCACGCCAGAGCTGGAGGAGCTTAGGAGGGTGGCCATCGCGAACCTCCCCAACTCGTATTGTATCTACAGCAATTTCCCGGTGTCCGCGGCTCTTGCCGGCATAGACGGAACCATCTACACCGGCGTCAGTGTGGAGAACGCATCGTTTCCGTGCGGCTGGTGCGCCGAGATCAGTGCGCTTGCGAAGGCGGTGTCGGCGGGGGCTCGAGAATTCGCGGGTCTGGCTATCGCCGTGAACCGCGACGCCTTCGCATCACCCTGTGGACACTGCCGCCAGGCTATCGTCGAATTCTGCTACGGCAAACATATGCCCCTGCTCCTGGTGAACAAAAAGGGCGAATTTCAGTTGACTCGCATTGAAGATATCCATGCCATGGATTTTCAGAAGAGTAGTATGGACAAATAGTCTTGTTTTAATTTACACAACAACAAAATCCAAAGTCCAAATCACTGGCTGTTGTCTTTTGAATGCGGCGCGTTGAACGCGACAAAGTATCGTCTTCTTCATTATTCACCATAGTTGCGTCAATTATTTAATAAACCGGGTAGCAATAGTAATCGTTAAAATCTCCCAACCGGGAAAAAGACGCATTTAGTATTGCTCTTATTTCAGTGGCGCGAAATTGAAAGATTAAGAACGGTCTTTGGAAATGACAAAATAAAAATGGGATACCTAATACACAAAGGTCCTCCCAGGGTAGATTTGGGTAAGAAAAAACGAGTGACAGTCGGTTTGTCAATAAGAAGTAGGGAAGCCAGTCACAATGCGCCATTAGAAGGTATGATTAAGCTAGTTTGACTTGAGTAGACTGGAGAATTTTGTGGTTTGGCGTAATCCAGGATAGGGGGCAATCAAGACAGTCGGACAAGAATGAGGAAAGGTGTCATTAAGGCGTGATCCCAAAAAGTTGTTGTATGGTCAAATTTGAATTTAAAATGTTTATTTACCATTCCACATTTGGAAAAGTTAAAACCATTTTTCCAGAAGGAATGACATCAAAGACTTAATAAGTAAGAAATCTGGAAACTTGAGTGAGATGTTAAGCTCGAAATCGGTATGCGTCCTTTCGAGAATCTATAGAAAGCCGGCTGAAGAATTCTCCGCGTAGATCCGAAAGACATCTAGAATCACCAGAAAAAACCGAATTTCTCCAAAGCGTAACGACGGCCATCAAACGACACATTAGGCGCCTTCTGTTACTACGAACCACAACTACTGCGGCAACACGGAAATAACACGGTGGCTTGACATGAATCTTTGCGACCAACCAATAATTACGGGTGTTTGGCTAGCTTGGTGACCTTCGATCGGTCACCTGGTCGGAGTTGATGGTCGTCCAGTTCCAGTAGCCCACACCAAAGACCGACTACAGGCCTAAGCGCTCAACATCAGTTTCGATGGTACAACTTTTGAAGTGTTCCGACACTCCAACAGTGCCAGCCTTGGCATAGCGACGGCGAAAGACGAGCCATTCATAGCTCGGCGCATGACCGGCGTTCGAAAGTCTCGTCGTTCGAGGGTTCGTCATGCCAGGCGGCTTTAGAGATTTCTCGGGCGTACGGCTTACCAGACGTCGCATGCACCAACTATTATCGTGGCTCTTCATGCAAGCGTGACAAATGCCACACATTCCATGAACCAAGCACAGCCTCCAACATGAGATTGGCACAAAAACGACCATCGACCTTTTTAAGGAATGAAAAAAACACAAATTCAACTCCATTTATTCTTACATTGACACAGTTGTTGTTAATTCAATAATCTACGATATTCCCCCTAAACATATACTCCTACAGAACAAAAGTATTTCAATTACTATTATTAATTGGCATTGATGTAAAACAATATACGAAATTAAGAAAAGGACGAGGCGTTTTATTTGTCAAATTGCCTGAAGCAACCTATCAAAAGTAATCGATGTTTGCGCCTATCATGATTGCATTCCACATTTATGGTTGAGACATTTTGCAGAAACACAGCACTCCCCAACCAGAAGCCAGAAAAACATATGGAAATAAATTATTTTAATTGAATAGTTAAAGTTATTTCATACATGCGTTTGTGGCCTTGTGAACCAATGGGTGTAGAATTGGCCAAGATAATTGTGTGGCCTTGCAAATGCGAACCAATCAGGCGATAACAGAAGCGGGCGACTTGGCGTCGTGGTATGGCGTGGAATTAAACGGTTTCGCGCCATTGTCCTATTCATATCTGACATTGCATTAACGACTTGCACAAGGGTTCGTATTACTTTGATCAAGAAATCAGATTACGGCAACGTAGGCTGCTTATCGAGGATTCTTTATAACCCCCTGATGCACTTGTAAACGAAAAATAATAATTGAACAGGTTATATTGGGAAATAATGCTTCAAAATATGTTAAAAGAACGAAAAATACGAAAGAAATAAAACAACGAGTCATGCCACTGGAACCGAAACAGTACGGGGATGTAGTGTAGTGGGTTGAAACAATTTACCCGGTTGAATTTACAGATCCGTATTCACAGAAATACGACAATGTCTTCATGCAGGACGTGATAGTAGTAGTGGTGGATTTCATAGCAAACTCTCGGGATTGATATACATTCTCCTTCGGAGGTTTACGCAACGCCGGTTGGTGCATCTCCTGGCATTCGGTTTTGTCCACAATCAACGTAATTGACGCCTTAACCACGCGGCGGTGTGTAAAGTCAGTTACCGAAATCATGCTGGGGGAGGATTCCGGTGTCAGCCTGACCCAGTCGTCGTTCCACGCCGAGATCAGATCGCGCCAGCTCTGTGGAGTGAAGTCAATCGTCTGCGGAGCGAACGTGGCGGACGTCAGAGATGGGCGCCGGACCAATGGACACGCCGCCCACCGTTCTGCAACATCGCCTGTCCGCCAGTTGAACATTCCGTAGCTGAGCGCCTCAAGGGGGTGCAGCCACTGGGCCGGTGTACCTCCTGGTCTCACCGCCGAAACGCGGTAAATCTTCCGTCTCACCTGAACAACCCGAAACTCCTTGCGAGGTCCCACTAGAAGTATCTTTTTAGCAACAGCTTCCTCCGCGGGAATCCAGGCTCCAAGTTTATCATTGAATACAACAAGAGTAGGTCCTCTGGTAGACGCGCGAATGAGGCCGGACCGGTAGGCGTCACCAAAGGACATCCGTCGTCCCGAGAGCGGGCTGACGTAGCCGCAACCTTGAGCACTGTGCCAGCCGAAGGATTCGCGTTCCACCAAGACCAGCGGACCCGCCGAATCCAACAACCGCGGGGAGGATGCAAGACGTAGACGGCCGCTCAAAAAAGCTTCGTCAAGAAGCAGAGCGCTTCCTGTAATCGAATCGAGGTATTCCGATCCGCTTTCATTGATGCCGATCCAACCGCGTTTCAGGGCCATGCAAAGGGGTATGAAGACACCGGTGGTAGGGTTCGCTACCTCAGTTATGTTCTGCCAACGTGGAGTAAACATCCGAGCAAAGTCGTCGCACAGTTCATGCTCGAGTAGGCGAACGCGCAGCCAGATAACGTCCGAGTCGGTACTATTAAGGTAGAAATTTTAATTGTGAATTTATGCAAGTTGGTGATATTTTGGTTTGTCCAAATTTTGTGGAGAGTGTGGGTGGTGACAAATTGATTGACGATGCAAAAAAGGCAGGCATTTTCGAAGTTATTTCGACCTAGTTTGCTTGTCACCTTGACCACTGGGAGAAGAATAGAACCCCGATCCCGTCAACTTTTGTTTATAGTTTGCCGTTTCAAGTGAACTTCAGTTAGCTCAAGCTGGCGTCCATGCCTTTGTATTTCCCCTCATTGTATAACTTTATCCTGCGATTTCCCCTGGCGTCAAATGTTCTGAATGTTTAACCATCCATAGGCTTCTTAAAATAATCTCGATTTCTAGTAGCGTATCTATGCTCTCCATCCAAGAGACCATCATTACAACGTTATTTCAGTAGTTGTTCACTCAACGCTGCCCCCACCCACCCCCTCTATTCACGTTTGTCTAAATGTACATATCTTCAACCAAATTCAGAGTCAGTGTCGTTCAATACCCACAAGAACCATGGCCTATCGCAATTCGGTCATTCAGTATTTGACCCGATTTCTAGTTTCACCCGAACATGTGAAGCGGACACTCAATGTTCGTTTTCGTATATGAAATGGTTCGTAGCATTATTTTTTCGCTGAAACGTTTGATCCTCGTGATTTTAATAAATCGATAACAATTAAAAAAGATCTCCTTTGTAAGTCTTTCGCGATTTATCTACACATATTTACCAAGGGATTCGCCTCTCAAAGGCTTGACCCGCACGTTCTCTGGCCTGCCAGTTGATTGGTTGACCGGGTTTGGTTTGGCCGCTCTCGCTTGCAGATACTTGGGGTAACAGGCCTGATTTGATTTCACGAAGAAACCGAAGACCGGGCATTGACAAGAGTGGCATTTCGGACTCAACGATCAGAGATTACAGTCCTCCCTGTACACCGAAATCGGATAGTTACCCTCCACCGAACATCGCCACACGCTTCAACAGCCAATGATCGCATGTTCCAGCGAGTTCCGCACCCACTCGAATTGGGGCAGTACAGAGAATGAATTTCCGGCAAACCTTTTCGTGTTCGTCTGCATCAGGGCTCTTTAAATTGACCCTGGGTTAATCTATCGCTGATCTGAAATTCTCAGGGTCCTGTTGAATACCCTAAGTAGCCTCCAACCTGTGGAAACACGCTTGCAAGGCAGTATGGCCTCAGATCAACGCACTGAACATCAATCAGTGGTCACCGTGCTCCAAACACACATTCCCAAACAGTAGATTGTGTCCCATCGTTCGAATCTTTGGGCCCCATAATGATCCCAAACAGTCATATTAAGGTTGCGTTTCCACTGTGTGTCGATAACGCTTGGACGGCGTTCGATTAGTTGTGCCCGACGCTTAGGTGCCGCAGTGTGACCAGCCTACGGAAAAGTGCTCGCGTCTTCCGATCTCTACGCTTTCCTGTATTGAAGTATGATTTCGAAACGCTGAGGCCATGCGTCGAAGATTCTAGAAAGTTGGCAGTATTTGACAAACATCTAAAACAGGATAGAGTGACAAGCGGCGATGCCTTAATACCCAGAGACAGTCGACCTATCTACAACTGGTTTGGCGCGTCATCATGATCAGGCTAGCGCTATCGGATTTGAGTACTACTAAAAACGCGTTTCGAATCACCAAAGGGATGCAGAACGCGAGAGCTGGTTGAGTACCTGAACGCTATGCTCTTCAGTCTGCTCTCTGACCGGGCCTCCCACCGATGACATCCGTATGGCAGGTGCATCCTTTCGCAAAACGGATGCACCTGCTCCATGTGTTTATATTCACGTCGGATGAATTTCCGGTTGCTGTCAATTGTGATCAATTGCGTGGCCGTTTAAACATGTGCGTTTCCATCTATATGTCTGCCAATTAACCACAAACCGCCATTCATATCGATCGGGAATCGCCATCTTCATATCATGGAATATGACAACCAGTAACCACACATCATAAGAGCGCTGACCTCTGCAGACACTGGGCATCCTTTTTTTAAAATTCTCGGGGCGATACTGCCGCTGAAAGCACAACTGGTAAAATTCACCGGCCGTGACCTGAGGAAATCGACCGCACGCAATTTCGCTTTAGTCAGTCAATCCTAAGGGGGCGACTGTTGGTTAGCCCAGCATCCGTATGGCACGATGGCCAAAGACGCCGTAATTGGCCGAAAACACCGACAAATCGCGTAGGCGCGACGCTTGCGTCAGTCGCAAGGTATCATCTCCGAAGAAACGTGGGCTGCGTGTCCTAATTCGATCAGTAAATCAGTGGTTCTTACACGCCTTTACCAAGGAACGAGTCACTAATTCGCATGCGCGTGTTCTCAATTCCCTCGAGTCACGGTAGGCGAAAACGATCGTTTGCGGGCCTTAAGGAGTAACCCAGCGTCCCACCGGTTCTCTTAAACCCCACGGGAAATGGAAAATCGGTGTCCAACCTTCTAATTAGACGAGTCGACGAAAGGAGCAGCCCAGTGTGAGAGAAAATCTTGAACATCGGCACAGAGTACAGCCTACCAATTTGAATAAGTACTTAATATCCTTGACTCAACCGTCTTCAAGCGACATCACAAAAGGAATAACCCAATGTCAAACAGAAATCGCAACAAGAAAAATAGCAATGATCATTCTCACCGCAACAGTATTCATCATTATTCGGAGCAAACACCTATCTATGTTAATCGAATTGCATCTACTTATGACCGCCGGTTAAAAATCGTGAACTCTAGATTCGTAATTTGTAATATTTAACGGTGTGATCTTCTAACGAAAAAATACTGGACTTACTGGCATTCATGGAGACTCATTGGAACACGAAGATGTGTCGTCTCGGTAATTTTCGGTTCCCTCTGAATTGGAACTTGATCTATATTCTCTCCAACAGTTCTTCCTCTTCCTCTGCCTTCTCCGCTATTCCGAACGCTCGTAGTTTCCTTGTAGTTGCGATGTCTAATCTCTTCGAATAGATATTCTGAAGACATCAAATCTGTTTGTAACGCGATATCGGTCGTACCGTGTCCATAAGCTTCCCCATGTGTATTAAACATTGGAAACCCTGTAGATATCAGTGGACTAAGGCCTTCAAAGTCATCGGAAGTGGATGGGTGGTGAGAAACGGAGTCAGCAAATGCTCCCTGAACATCTTCTTCATTACACACACCCGCATCGTCTGCTGTCAGCCTACCGGCCATTGGCCGTCGTATAACACTGGGGGTTGAAGGTCTGTTCGCAACTTCGTTACCCAATATTGTGATGCATTTGTTGAGCTCATGGTAACTCATCCCTGGAAGACGTTTCTTAAGCAAATGTGCAACTGGCACGAAGTCACTCAAATCCACCTGAATAGTGCGACTTTGTTTTGCTAGTGGGAGGTGGGGTCTTGTATTCTGTAATGCTGTGGAGTAAACACAGCCTTGTTCGATTATAGGAGCGGTGTGTACTGGATTCAACGAAGATGGCGACACATTAACGCGTCCAATATGAGTTTGTTGTCGTAACTTTAAAAGCGCCATGTAGTCTCTATCTTCAAAGGGTTTAACCAAAACCCCGAGATCCTTCACGATCAAAATTTTGGTTTGACACGCTCTAGATTTCCGACAGTTTAGGTCAGGAAAGGATGAATTTGGAACCCGACGATGCGGTGATCTCTTGGGTCGTGAATCATCCGAGTTCCACGAAGTGATACTCATTTCTATTGATCCTGTGGCTGCCATTTTATGTTCCTCATCTGATGAAACTTCAGCGTTTGAAACAGATGGCCTCGAAAATGAACTTGAAAACTGACCTTGACTAGTAGGCGGCATAGATTCAACAAATAATAATGCGTCATCATCGGGATTTCCAACGCCGGGTTTCGTCTCCGTCGATGCTGTATGAATGACAGGAGGTGTTAAATTCAACTGTACAAGGTCATCGATCTCCACACTTGAATCTGAGCCTCCATCCGAGATTTCAACAATTAAACTTCGCAAATCATCCTGTTGACGTTGCGATAGTTGACTGTCTCCAATGTCTTCCAACACGTATTGATGGTCTTCCGAAAGGCTTTCGTGCGTAGAATCCCCTTGCAAGAACGCACTGAGACGACCAGCTGCGTCCCATGGAACTGAATACTTAGTAAATCTCGTCTTCTGTGAATCTAAAGGCTCCCTTGCAGCGGGTTCGACAGGCTTACAGGTTTGAGATCCCGCACCAAGTAGACCAACCTGTTCCGATTGTGTTGATTTCTGGAAGACCACGCGGGATACGACGCTACTCATTTTCCTTACAGATGTCATGCTTCCCGTGGATGGTCTAGACTGCTCTATGGGGCGACCACTTTCAACAAGTGCTTCTTCTGCTCGCTTTACCTCATCACATAAACCGTCACGATCGCTGATCAAGCTTTTTTTCTCATCCTCAAAAGTCGATATAGGGTGTTTGGCATACGTTATGGGAATTCCGGTGCCGAAATTTGTAACAACAATTCGAGCAGTCGACGCATTTAGAGAACTCTTTGGCTGTTCGCGTTCCATGAGTGAAATTTCACCTAGATAACGTGTCGTGCTGGAGCCTCCGTTTCTTATGGATGTCTGTGGTGATCGTCCAAACGCGGCTCTTACGCGTTTGAGGAATACCATCCTTTCTTTTCGATCGTCCCAATCAACCATATTTGGAGTGACCGTTCCTCTATTGAGTGTTTTCCCCAAATCGGCATGCTGAACACTTGTCGAGCACAGGTGGAATCGCGGATGGTCCAGACGGGACGCGACCACGTCATTGTTATATCCAGATCGACATGGATCACCGAGTGAATCACCATGTTGGGCATCGCCACTACCACAGAAGCCAGTCATTTTAGGGGAGTCTGGACTAAAGGATTTCTCGAAATCGGAGACGTTGCCCACCTGCACAGTTGCGGCATACATCTTGTCCTTCTTGATGCTGTTATCGCCAAGACCCGAGCTCGCATCTTGTGTCGACACTATCGCCATTCTTCCACTGCCATGGAGCACCGGTGTTGCGGTTTCCGTGCCGATGTTGTGGTTGTGACTCATTCGATCACCGGATATAGAATTCCCCAGCGCCATCTCAACTTTCGTAGATTCAGCCGAAATCAGGGGTGTCTGATCTGCCTCACAGCCTCCGAGGCTGGTCAAATATGATTTGGTTTCACTTCCGATATCGATCGCACCTTCATATATAGTTTTGATCCCTACAGGGACACTCTCCATTGGACCTTCTCGCCCAAACGATGGCTCTGTTTGCACGGCTCCTATCCGCAATACAATTCGCATTGTTCGAAGATTTACGGCATAATCAGTAGCTCCGAAGAGGTGACTGCCGTTCGAGTCAGAAGATGTCGTATTTTGCACAAGATTGTTATCTCCGCAAGACACAGGAGTATGTGTGCTCGTTCCCACAGAAAGCAGAACTTTGGGTTCACATTTAAAAAGGCTCATTGTTCGCTGCAGAAATTCTTTACGTTGAGAAACTGCGAAGTCAGAAACAAAAGGCTCTATAATGTCGTTGGCTTCTTTAACATTCAAAGCGAAAGCGACTTTTTTTCCAGATATACACAAGCTGTACGTAGGCATTGGCTGCTGAATATTTGTGATTTCCGTTTGTTTAAGGTTGGTGGGTGCATTACGACTGTCAGGAACAATTGACGCGAAAGTTCCCGTGTCCCGATAGACATGCCTTCTTAGGAGTTTGCGCTGAGAAGATTTGAAGTCAGTGAAAGAAGGTACAACGGACTCTGCAGGCGGCTTGCTTCTAGACTCCAATAAACCATCTACTACTAAAGCAGACTGCATGCATGTAATGTCTATTGATCCAGACGTCTGAGAGCTGAGTGATTGGATTAACAGAGGCGTTTTACTCACACGCCTGTCTTCTTCGAATTCCGGGCGACGTTTTTCTAGCAAGCCACTCTCTTCTTTATTGTAGACATGTTCTATTGTGTCGGCGGCGTTTATAGCTATCGTCTTGATTGCTTGACTATATTTTCGTGGTGTAAACGCAGACGATTCGTCTCTCTGAAATGGCGAAATAACAGGCAGTACTGTCATTAATCCGCATGTCCGCTTTGGCCTTTCTAATGGCCTGACGGCATGAAGTAAAGACCGCCGCCTTTCTTCAGCAATATAACAGTCTTCTTCGTTGTCCTTTCGACAATTATCTTTGGGGTGAGAGGATCCCTCGTTGATCAGGAACTGCAACGCCGACTCGATCGACTCATGAGTGAGTTTCAGAGCTATCCCCTCCAAAGAATCGCGACGATCGGCGGTGAATTTCGAGCCAAACACTCTCTTAGCTGCGCTGTTCCCGAATGACGACGGCAAGGATATTTGAATATTTGTTTTGACTTGTGTCATCGAGGATTGTTTCGATTTTACAGGTATGTCGACCGTCGATGTGCCAGCACCAAAGATATTTATTTTTGAAGCGACTTGTAGTCCCATTGTACCGTCATCAGAATGAATTGATTCCAACGACGTGCTTCTTACAGCATATGATTTCTCAGAGGAAGACTTTGTCGACCCCGACTGTCGGCAAACTTTCAAAGACCCGCTCTGTCCTTTTTGAACAGTGTCCAACTCCGATAAGTCCGATTTTGTCTTTTGCAGAAATACGGTAGTCATAGTTCCAATGGAGCATTCTACCTTTCTACCTTCAGGTTCTTCGACAGTTAAGATCAACCTATCGTCTTCAGGAGAATTGAGAACATTTTCGAATTCACGTGATTTGAACCGCTTACAAAAGAGGCAAATATCAGAAATATCAGATTTCGGTACGAGGTACTCCTTGTGACGCTTAGTGGAAGAAGCAGAGCCATTTCCACGGTTCTTCACACATTCTGCAGCAGAACCCGCGAGCATTGCAATTGATTGAGTTCCGACGCTGTGTTTTTGGTTCGCTCTGGTTATCGGTTGGCTCATCTCAGCGAATGTGGTTTCAGCGGCAATTATTTGCTTCAAATCGTCTTCAGCGTCACGTGCCTCGGGCAAAGAGTGAATACCCCTGCGCCCAAATGCATCCGAGATATTAATAGCGATGGCTGTATTTGAAGTTCGAAGGTTCTCCGTTGGACAATAAGAAGCAGATGACGCCATTAAGTGGCATTCTGTTTGCGAGGAGGAAGTGACAATTGATGGATCTTTTGTGTTAACGAAAAGGCCACCCTGTGACCTCCGAGGAGTATCTACATCTTGAAGAGACGTACCAAGATCTCCCATCGTCACGTTAGTTATTTCTTTGCATGTCTGCGCACCAATAGAAAGTTTTCGCGTGGAATATGTCGGTTGAGAGCCAACAGATGTTTTCCTCTTTCTAAATGATTCACCCTCGGTGTCTGAGTGGTCATTTGGGGTATAGATTTCTGCGGATTCTGCAACAGGTAGTTGGTTTTTCGCCGATGAAGTGCAGGGGACTTGATACTGATCAGTCTCTACGACTGAATTCGGTCGCCTCAAGCGGTTCTCCTGCAAAATTATGTTTGCTGTTTGCAGTCCGATCGAATGCGCGGTCTTTTCCCTCCCGTCATCCGAATTTCGAAGTTCGTCAATGTTCGGTGGTTGGCTCAAATTAAAATGCTCCGATTCAACGGAGATTATGGGATCCTTTTCAACAACAGGTTCTTTGAAGACTTCAGCTCCACTCAGGCGATTCCTCGAGATCTCCAATTGCGTTGACTTCGAAAAGGCAGGTTGGGGTATTGTCTGCACATCTTTGACCTTTTGCGACTTCCTGAAATCTTCATCCCCATTTTTTCGGCTGTCCACGATAAACGGAATGTATGCAACAGTCTTAGACGTCGCTATTGTGTTTAAGTCTTTAAAATTAGCACAAGAGGCAGGATTAATGGTTTCTTGTCCAGTTGCTTTTCGTAAAGTTGTTTCAGTCGAATGACGGCTAAATGTCGAAGAAATGATAACGGTTGACGTTTCCGTTCCAATACTACGTTTCGGGACAGGCTGAAGTCCAGATTGGCTCATCTGAATATCCGTTGTTTCAGCTGCAATTAGAGGAGCATCCTCGCCTTCAGGGCATTTCGCTCTAAACGGGGATGATTTACTTTGAATTCCCGCAGATTCATTTATGTTGGTGTTGCGAATTGACGTTACATCCTTTTGAGTGACTTGTGACAGTGTTTGTCCGCTAGCGATTGTCAGCAATGCTCGTTTTGGTCGCAGAATAGCAGCATAATCGTCACATTGGAAGGACACTTCGTCATCAGCACAAGCTTGGGCGTAACAAACAGGTTTCTCCAGACAAAAACACAAAGAAGTTCCAGTACTTGTCAATACATGTAACTGGCGCTTATGTTCATATTCATGAGCCCTAAATGCCTTTTCAATAAGATCCCTGCGTTGACAAAAAGAGAAGTCCGTAAACGAACGGTTAACTCCGTCTGTGACCTCTTTCGTTCCGATATCCCTTAATGGACATGTTATTTGCGTTGTTTTAAGATCTTGGCGCGTGTTAATTGCGTCGGTAATGAATTCTTCAATCGACGTTTGATGCTGGATATTCGTCTTAACGCCCGGGTCAATTATTTGAGCCTTCGACGAATGTTCATTATTCTCAAACGCATTCAGTGGGATATGCAACCTCGACTTTTGAAAAGGAGTAGGTTCAACTGCGAATGAGAGATCTTCTTGTGTGGGCTGTCTGGAATGCGATGGTGCGTGAATGTAAACATTGGCAGTAACGGTTCCAACGCTTCGTTTCTCAACACTCAGGGCGGGACGAATATCGCGCAGCTGGTTATGCTCTACAGGCATGGCTTCAGCGTCAATAATCGGAGCCACTTCGAGATGAGTACTACCTAAACTCTGCCTTGAAGACGTGGATGCACTTGCGATGACCTCATGGTAGGTTGGCCGTTCATTACCAATCGTTATTGACCCTGTTTCGACAGCAGCAATCATCCTGGAATTCGGTGATGCAGGGTTGTAAACATTGGAAGTAACAGTACCAACGCTTCGTTTCTGAACACACCGTTCTTGAGAAACTTCTGGGCACTGGCTGTGCTCCACGAACACTGATTCAGCAGCAATCAATGGTGCATCTTCGAGATGTATACTTGCTTTACTCTTCCTCGACGGTACGGCTTCCCTTGAGAAGTCCGCAGCTTCACATTCACTTTCAATTTCCGCCGAAAGATATCCTGTTTGAGCAACAGCGATGGTCAGTGCTGTGCGCGTTGGTTTAAGCAAAGCAGCAAAATCAGCGCCCTCAAAACCACATCTATCGACAGAAGCGACAGAAGAAGCAGTAGGCATGACTATTGTCAATGTTCCAACACTAATGCCGGGCGATGGCGCTGATTGCTGAATTGTGTCGGTGACATCGACAATGATGTCGTCAAGGCGCATTTGATACTTTGGACTTTCTTGGATGCCTTGATGAAAGATTGGCGACGCTGATGAATCGAAAGGATTCTCGTTTGCGATCAGAGGGATATGCACTAATGTCGAAACATGTTTAGCAATTGATTCCTCGGTTTTATTAATCGCCAACATGTCTTGATTATAAGTGACGGCAAGTCTATTGGCTGTAGACGTTCCCGTGGAATGCGCCTCAGAGGTCTCGATATCTGCTGGATGTGCAGAATCCTTCTTCGGATTCGCAATTTGCGTTGTTGAACGTTCTGCTGATTCTATTTCAGACCATAAATCGGTAGATTGTCCAGAAGACCTGTTCAATGGAACAGCTAGTACTGTTGTAGAACGTTTGTCTGCTTTCATTAAATGTTTGCAGTATTGACACTGGGTTTGATTTAAAGTACCCGGCCTCTCAAATGATGATTGAACAACCGCCGCTACATAATCCTTTGGACGAGACTCGGTAGTCATTTCACGAGGGTGGCTTGAGCGTTTGTTGAGCGACGTAAATAGGACAATTGTTGGTGTCACGGTTCCGACGTCTCGCTTCTTTCCACACCGTACTAGAGGTATCTCGGGGCGCTGGCTATGCTCAACAGTCAATGATTGAGGCGTAATGACTGGCATATCTACGTCGCGAATGCTTTCCAAACCTTTCTTCGACGGAACGGTTTCTCTCGCGATGATCTCGGCTGCATTACCTCGTTCACTTTCCATCAAACGTGACCCAGTTTCGATGCCAGCAATCCTCAATGTTGTTGGCATGGGTCTTGGCAACGCAGCGTAATTCTCGCCCTCAAAGCCACTTTTATCGACAGACTCGACGCAAGCACCAGTAGGCACGACCATTGTCAATGTTCCAACACTAATGCCGGCCGATGGCGCTGATTGCTGAATTGTGTCGGTGACATCGGCGATGATTTCTTCAATCGACGTTTGATGCTGGAGATTTGTCTGAACGCCCGCCTCAACCATTTGAGCCTTTGAAGAATTCTCATTATTCTCGAACGCAGTTAGTGAGATATGCAAACTCGACTTTTGAACACGAGTAGGTTCAACTGCGAATGAGAGATCTTCTTGTGTGGGCTGTCTGGAATGCGATGGTGCGTGAATGTAAACATTGGCGGTAACGGTTCCAACGCTTCGTTTCTCAACACTCAGGGCGGGACGAATATCGTGCAGCTGGTTATGCTCTACAGGCATGGCTTCAGCGTCAATAATCGGAGCCACTTCGAGATGAGTACTTCCTAAACTCTGCCTCGAAGACGTGGATGCACTTGCGATGGCCTCATGGTTGGTTGGCCGTTCATTAACAATCGTCATTGACCCTGTTTCGACGGCAGCAATCATCAATGTCGGTCGCAAGGGTCTCAGCAAAGCAGCACAATCAGCGCCCTCAAAGCCACTTCTATCAAAAGACTCGACGCAAGCACCAGTAGGCAGGACCATTGTCAATGTTCCAACACTAATGCCGGCTGATGGCGCTGATTGCTGAATTGTCTCCTTAACATCGACGATGATGTCGTCAATGGGCGTTTGATACTTTGGATTTTCTTGGGTGCTTTGATGGAGGATTGGCGACGCTGATGAATCGAAAGGACTCTCGTTTGCGATCAGGGGGATATGCACTAATGTCGTCTGGTTTCCACGAGATGGGGAGGAATGGAAGCTTGGGCCGTCAGATGAAATATGCTTGGCAATTGATACCTTGGTTTGATTGGTCGCCAACATGTCTTGATTATAAGTGACGGCAAGTCTATTGGCTGTAGACGTTCCCGTGGAATGCGCCTCAGAGGTCTCTATATCTGCTGGATGTGCAGAATCCTTCTTCGGATTCGCAATTTGCGTTGTTGAACGTTCTGCTGAGTCTATTTCAGACCATAAGTCGGTCGATTGTCCAGAATACCTGTTCAATGGAACAGCTAGTACTGTTGTAGAACGTTTGTCTGCTTTCATTAAATGTTTGCAGTATTGACACTGGGTTTGATTTAAAGTACCCGGCCTCTCAAATGATGATTGAACAACCGCCGCTACATAATCCTTTGGACGAGACTCGTGGCATTGCCCTATTTTGGGAAGGTTGCTTGAGCGTTTGTTGAGCGACGTAAATAGGACAATTGTTGGTGTCACGGTTCCGACGTCTCGCTTCTTTCCACACCGCACTAGAGGTATCTCGGAGCGCTGGCTATGCTCAACAGTCAATGATTGAGGCGTAATGACTGGCATATCTACGTCGCGAATGCTTTCCAAACCTTTCTTCGACGGAACGGTTTCTCTCGCGATGATCTCGGCTGCATTACCTCGTTCACTTTCCATCAAACGTGACCCAGTTTCGATGCCAGCAATCCTCAATGTTGTTGGCATGGGTCTTGGCAACGCAGCGTAATTCTCGCCCTCAAAGCCACTTTTATCGACAGACTCGACGCAAGCACCAGTAGGCACGACCATTGTCAATGTTCCAACACTAATGCCGGCCGATGGCGCTGATTGCTGAATTGTGTCGGTGACATCGGCGATGATTTCTTCAATCGACGTTTGATGCTGGAGATTTGTCTGAACGCCCGCCTCAACCATTTGAGCCTTTGAAGAATTCTCATTATTCTCGAACGCAGTTAGTGAGATATGCAAACTCGACTTTTGAACACGAGTAGGTTCAACTGCGAATGAGAGATCTTCTTGTGTGGGCTGTCTGGAATGCGATGGTGCGTGAATGTAAACATTGGCGGTAACGGTTCCAACGCTTCGTTTCTCAACACTCAGGGCGGGACGAATATCGTGCAGCTGGTTATGCTCTACAGGCATGGCTTCAGCGTCAATAATCGGAGCCACTTCGAGATGAGTACTTCCTAAACTCTGCCTCGAAGACGTGGATGCACTTGCGATGGCCTCATGGTTGGTTGGCCGTTCATTAACAATCGTCATTGACCCTGTTTCGACGGCAGCAATCATCAATGTCGGTCGCAAGGGTCTCAGCAAAGCAGCACAATCAGCGCCCTCAAAGCCACTTCTATCAAAAGACTCGACGCAAGCACCAGTAGGCAGGACCATTGTCAATGTTCCAACACTAATGCCGGCTGATGGCGCTGATTGCTGAATTGTCTCCTTAACATCGACGATGATGTCGTCAATGGGCGTTTGATACTTTGGATTTTCTTGGGTGCTTTGATGGAGGATTGGCGACGCTGATGAATCGAAAGGACTCTCGTTTGCGATCAGGGGGATATGCACTAATGTCGTCTGGTTTCCACGAGATGGGGAGGAATGGAAGCTTGGGCCGTCAGATGAAATATGCTTGGCAATTGATACCTTGGTTTGATTGGTCGCCAACATGTCTTGATTATAAGTGACGGCAAGTCTATTGGCTGTAGACGTTCCCGTGGAATGCGCCTCAGAGGTCTCTATATCTGCTGGATGTGCAGAATCCTTCTTCGGATTCGCAATTTGCGTTGTTGAACGTTCTGCTGAGTCTATTTCAGACCATAAGTCGGTCGATTGTCCAGAATACCTGTTCAATGGAACAGCTAGTACTGTTGTAGAACGTTTGTCTGCTTTCATTAAATGTTTGCAGTATTGACACTGGGTTTGATTTAAAGTACCCGGCCTCTCAAATGATGATTGAACAACCGCCGCTACATAATCCTTTGGACGAGACTCGTGGCATTGCACTATTTCGGTAATCATTTCACGAAGGTTGCTTGAGCGTTTGTTGAGCGACGTAAATAGGACAATTGTTGGTGTCACGGTTCCGACGTCTCGCTTCTTTCCACACCGTACTAGAGGTATCTCGGGGCGCTGGCTATGCTCAACAGTCAATGATTGAGGCGTAATGACTGGCATATCTACGTCGCGAATGCTTTCCAAACCTTTCTTCGACGGAACGGTTTCTCTCGCGATGATCTCGGCTGCATTACCTCGTTCACTTTCCATCAAACGTGACCCAGTTTCGATGCCAGCAATCCTCAATGTTGTTGGCATGGGTCTTGGCAACGCAGCGTAATTCTCGCCCTCAAAGCCACTTTTATCGACAGACTCGACGCAAGCACCAGTAGGCACGACCATTGTCAATGTTCCAACACTAATGCCGGCCGATGGCGCTGATTGCTGAATTGTGTCGGTGACATCGGCGATGATTTCTTCAATCGACGTTTGATGCTGGAGATTTGTCTGAACGCCCGCCTCAACCATTTGAGCCTTTGAAGAATTCTCATTATTCTCGAACGCAGTTAGTGAGATATGCAAACTCGACTTTTGAACACGAGTAGGTTCAACTGCGAATGAGAGATCTTCTTGTGTGGGCTGTCTGGAATGCGATGGTGCGTGAATGTAAACATTGGCGGTAACGGTTCCAACGCTTCGTTTCTCAACACTCAGGGCGGGACGAATATCGTGCAGCTGGTTATGCTCTACAGGCATGGCTTCAGCGTCAATAATCGGAGCCACTTCGAGATGAGTACTTCCTAAACTCTGCCTCGAAGACGTGGATGCACTTGCGATGGCCTCATGGTTGGTTGGCCGTTCATTAACAATCGTCATTGACCCTGTTTCGACGGCAGCAATCATCAATGTCGGTCGCAAGGGTCTCAGCAAAGCAGCACAATCAGCGCCCTCAAAGCCACTTCTATCAAAAGACTCGACGCAAGCACCAGTAGGCAGGACCATTGTCAATGTTCCAACACTAATGCCGGCTGATGGCGCTGATTGCTGAATTGTCTCCTTAACATCGACGATGATGTCGTCAATGGGCGTTTGATACTTTGGATTTTCTTGGGTGCTTTGATGGAGGATTGGCGACGCTGATGAATCGAAAGGACTCTCGTTTGCGATCAGGGGGATATGCACTAATGTCGTCTGGTTTCCACGAGATGGGGAGGAATGGAAGCTAGGGCCGTCAGATGAAATATGCTTGGCAATTGATACCTTGGTTTGATTGGTCGCCAACATGTCTTGATTATAAGTGACGGCAAGTCTATTGGCTGTAGACGTTCCCGTGGAATGCGCCTCAGAGGTCTCTATATCTGCTGGATGTGCAGAATCCTTCTTCGGATTCGCAATTTGCGTTGTTGAACGTTCTGCTGAGTCTATTTCAGACCATAAGTCGGTCGATTGTCCAGAATACCTGTTCAATGGAACAGCTAGTACTGTTGTAGAACGTTTGTCTGCTTTCATTAAATGTTTGCAGTATTGACACTGGGTTTGATTTAAAGTACCCGGCCTCTCAAATGATGATTGAACAACCGCCGCTACATAATCCTTTGGACGAGACTCGTGGCATTGCACTATTTCGGTAATCATTTCACGAGGGTGGCTTGAGCGTTTGTTGAGCGACGTAAATAGGACAATTGTTGGTGTCACGGTTCCGACGTCTCGCTTCTTTCCACACCGTACTAGAGGTATCTCGGGGCGCTGGCTATGCTCAACAGTCAATGATTGAGGCGTAATGACTGGCATATCTACGTCGCGAATGCTTTCCAAACCTTTCTTCGACGGAACGGTTTCTCTCGCGATGATCTCGGCTGCATTACCTCGTTCACTTTCCATCAAACGTGACCCAGTTTCGATGCCAGCAATCCTCAATGTTGTTGGCATGGGTCTTGGCAACGCAGCGTAATTCTCGCCCTCAAAGCCACTTTTATCGACAGACTCGACGCAAGCACCAGTAGGCACGACCATTGTCAATGTTCCAACACTAATGCCGGCCGATGGCGCTGATTGCTGAATTGTGTCGGTGACATCGGCGATGATTTCTTCAATCGACGTTTGATGCTGGAGATTTGTCTGAACGCCCGCCTCAACCATTTGAGCCTTTGAAGAATTCTCATTATTCTCGAACGCAGTTAGTGAGATATGCAAACTCGACTTTTGAACACGAGTAGGTTCAACTGCGAATGAGAGATCTTCTTGTGTGGGCTGTCTGGAATGCGATGGTGCGTGAATGTAAACATTGGCGGTAACGGTTCCAACGCTTCGTTTCTCAACACTCAGGGCGGGACGAATATCGTGCAGCTGGTTATGCTCTACAGGCATGGCTTCAGCGTCAATAATCGGAGCCACTTCGAGATGAGTACTTCCTAAACTCTGCCTCGAAGACGTGGATGCACTTGCGATGGCCTCATGGTTGGTTGGCCGTTCATTAACAATCGTCATTGACCCTGTTTCGACGGCAGCAATCATCAATGTCGGTCGCAAGGGTCTCAGCAAAGCAGCACAATCAGCGCCCTCAAAGCCACTTCTATCAAAAGACTCGACGCAAGCACCAGTAGGCAGGACCATTGTCAATGTTCCAACACTAATGCCGGCTGATGGCGCTGATTGCTGAATTGTCTCCTTAACATCGACGATGATGTCGTCAATGGGCGTTTGATACTTTGGATTTTCTTGGGTGCTTTGATGGAGGATTGGCGACGCTGATGAATCGAAAGGACTCTCGTTTGCGATCAGGGGGATATGCACTAATGTCGTCTGGTTTCCACGAGATGGGGAGGAATGGAAGCTAGGGCCGTCAGATGAAATATGCTTGGCAATTGATACCTTGGTTTGATTGGTCGCCAACATGTCTTGATTATAAGTGACGGCAAGTCTATTGGCTGTAGACGTTCCCGTGGAATGCGCCTCAGAGGTCTCTATATCTGCTGGATGTGCAGAATCCTTCTTCGGATTCGCAATTTGCGTTGTTGAACGTTCTGCTGAGTCTATTTCAGACCATAAGTCGGTCGATTGTCCAGAATACCTGTTCAATGGAACAGCTAGTACTGTTGTAGAACGTTTGTCTGCTTTCATTAAATGTTTGCAGTATTGACACTGGGTTTGATTTAAAGTACCCGGCCTCTCAAATGATGATTGAACAACCGCCGCTACATAATCCTTTGGACGAGACTCGTGGCATTGCACTATTTCGGTAATCATTTCACGAGGGTGGCTTGAGCGTTTGTTGAGCGACGTAAATAGGACAATTGTTGGTGTCACGGTTCCGACGTCTCGCTTCTTTCCACACCGTACTAGAGGTATCTCGGGGCGCTGGCTATGCTCAACAGTCAATGATTGAGGCGTAATGACTGGCATATCTACGTCGCGAATGCTTTCCAAACCTTTCTTCGACGGAACGGTTTCTCTCGCGATGATCTCGGCTGCATTACCTCGTTCACTTTCCATCAAACGTGACCCAGTTTCGATGCCAGCAATCCTCAATGTTGTTGGCATGGGTCTTGGCAACGCAGCGTAATTCTCGCCCTCAAAGCCACTTTTATCGACAGACTCGACGCAAGCACCAGTAGGCACGACCATTGTCAATGTTCCAACACTAATGCCGGCCGATGGCGCTGATTGCTGAATTGTGTCGGTGACATCGGCGATGATTTCTTCAATCGACGTTTGATGCTGGAGATTTGTCTGAACGCCCGCCTCAACCATTTGAGCCTTTGAAGAATTCTCATTATTCTCGAACGCAGTTAGTGAGATATGCAAACTCGACTTTTGAACACGAGTAGGTTCAACTGCGAATGAGAGATCTTCTTGTGTGGGCTGTCTGGAATGCGATGGTGCGTGAATGTAAACATTGGCGGTAACGGTTCCAACGCTTCGTTTCTCAACACTCAGGGCGGGACGAATATCGTGCAGCTGGTTATGCTCTACAGGCATGGCTTCAGCGTCAATAATCGGAGCCACTTCGAGATGAGTACTTCCTAAACTCTGCCTCGAAGACGTGGATGCACTTGCGATGGCCTCATGGTTGGTTGGCCGTTCATTAACAATCGTCATTGACCCTGTTTCGACGGCAGCAATCATCAATGTCGGTCGCAAGGGTCTCAGCAAAGCAGCACAATCAGCGCCCTCAAAGCCACTTCTATCAAAAGACTCGACGCAAGCACCAGTAGGCAGGACCATTGTCAATGTTCCAACACTAATGCCGGCTGATGGCGCTGATTGCTGAATTGTCTCCTTAACATCGACGATGATGTCGTCAATGGGCGTTTGATACTTTGGATTTTCTTGGGTGCTTTGATGGAGGATTGGCGACGCTGATGAATCGAAAGGACTCTCGTTTGCGATCAGGGGGATATGCACTAATGTCGTCTGGTTTCCACGAGATGGGGAGGAATGGAAGCTAGGGCCGTCAGATGAAATATGCTTGGCAATTGATACCTTGGTTTGATTGGTCGCCAACATGTCTTGATTATAAGTGACGGCAAGTCTATTGGCTGTAGACGTTCCCGTGGAATGCGCCTCAGAGGTCTCTATATCTGCTGGATGTGCAGAATCCTTCTTCGGATTCGCAATTTGCGTTGTTGAACGTTCTGCTGAGTCTATTTCAGACCATAAGTCGGTCGATTGTCCAGAATACCTGTTCAATGGAACAGCTAGTACTGTTGTAGAACGTTTGTCTGCTTTCATTAAATGTTTGCAGTATTGACACTGGGTTTGATTTAAAGTACCCGGCCTCTCAAATGATGATTGAACAACCGCCGCTACATAATCCTTTGGACGAGACTCGTGGCATTGCACTATTTCGGTAATCATTTCACGAGGGTGGCTTGAGCGTTTGTTGAGCGACGTAAATAGGACAATTGTTGGTGTCACGGTTCCGACGTCTCGCTTCTTTCCACACCGTACTAGAGGTATCTCGGGGCGCTGGCTATGCTCAACAGTCAATGATTGAGGCGTAATGACTGGCATATCTACGTCGCGAATGCTTTCCAAACCTTTCTTCGACGGAACGGTTTCTCTCGCGATGATCTCGGCTGCATTACCTCGTTCACTTTCCATCAAACGTGACCCAGTTTCGATGCCAGCAATCCTCAATGTTGTTGGCATGGGTCTTGGCAACGCAGCGTAATTCTCGCCCTCAAAGCCACTTTTATCGACAGACTCGACGCAAGCACCAGTAGGCACGACCATTGTCAATGTTCCAACACTAATGCCGGCCGATGGCGCTGATTGCTGAATTGTGTCGGTGACATCGGCGATGATTTCTTCAATCGACGTTTGATGCTGGAGATTTGTCTGAACGCCCGCCTCAACCATTTGAGCCTTTGAAGAATTCTCATTATTCTCGAACGCAGTTAGTGAGATATGCAAACTCGACTTTTGAACACGAGTAGGTTCAACTGCGAATGAGAGATCTTCTTGTGTGGGCTGTCTGGAATGCGATGGTGCGTGAATGTAAACATTGGCGGTAACGGTTCCAACGCTTCGTTTCTCAACACTCAGGGCGGGACGAATATCGTGCAGCTGGTTATGCTCTACAGGCATGGCTTCAGCGTCAATAATCGGAGCCACTTCGAGATGAGTACTTCCTAAACTCTGCCTCGAAGACGTGGATGCACTTGCGATGGCCTCATGGTTGGTTGGCCGTTCATTAACAATCGTCATTGACCCTGTTTCGACGGCAGCAATCATCAATGTCGGTCGCAAGGGTCTCAGCAAAGCAGCACAATCAGCGCCCTCAAAGCCACTTCTATCAAAAGACTCGACGCAAGCACCAGTAGGCAGGACCATTGTCAATGTTCCAACACTAATGCCGGCTGATGGCGCTGATTGCTGAATTGTCTCCTTAACATCGACGATGATGTCGTCAATGGGCGTTTGATACTTTGGATTTTCTTGGGTGCTTTGATGGAGGATTGGCGACGCTGATGAATCGAAAGGACTCTCGTTTGCGATCAGGGGGATATGCACTAATGTCGTCTGGTTTCCACGAGATGGGGAGGAATGGAAGCTAGGGCCGTCAGATGAAATATGCTTGGCAATTGATACCTTGGTTTGATTGGTCGCCAACATGTCTTGATTATAAGTGACGGCAAGTCTATTGGCTGTAGACGTTCCCGTGGAATGCGCCTCAGAGGTCTCTATATCTGCTGGATGTGCAGAATCCTTCTTCGGATTCGCAATTTGCGTTGTTGAACGTTCTGCTGAGTCTATTTCAGACCATAAGTCGGTCGATTGTCCAGAATACCTGTTCAATGGAACAGCTAGTACTGTTGTAGAACGTTTGTCTGCTTTCATTAAATGTTTGCAGTATTGACACTGGGTTTGATTTAAAGTACCCGGCCTCTCAAATGATGATTGAACAACCGCCGCTACATAATCCTTTGGACGAGACTCGTGGCATTGCACTATTTCGGTAATCATTTCACGAGGGTGGCTTGAGCGTTTGTTGAGCGACGTAAATAGGACAATTGTTGGTGTCACGGTTCCGACGTCTCGCTTCTTTCCACACCGTACTAGAGGTATCTCGGGGCGCTGGCTATGCTCAACAGTCAATGATTGAGGCGTAATGACTGGCATATCTACGTCGCGAATGCTTTCCAAACCTTTCTTCGACGGAACGGTTTCTCTCGCGATGATCTCGGCTGCATTACCTCGTTCACTTTCCATCAAACGTGAC